>OX381709.1:4941912-4949412 GCA_947462335.1 Harmothoe impar | reverse complement strand
TGGATAAAAAAAACTCGGTACACAGAGAAAGGAAATGAATGACTCCCTTCCCTAGATGAGCCCTAAGTCTTGTGTGACTCCCTCAATTAAGTGAGCCAGGGAGTTATGTGACTACCCTAATTGACTCCTTTAGGTCAGCCAGGGAGTTACATGACTTATATGACCAACATGGGTCACCTATAGACAGCCTAGGATTCATTCTTGAGGCAGCCAGGACTCTCTTTTGACTGTGTTTCCTCTCTCTCTCTGTAGACATTATATGAAACATGACTTCATTTGAAATTAGGTAATAACGTTAAGTGACATGGGAGAGGTCAGACATAGTAAATGAAGTTAAAGCTAAATGATGTACACGTCGTGATGCGTGGTAACAGCAGACAGAGGGGTGTTGGGTTACAAGATGACAGCCTGGGAAAGTGACTTTACACGTCAGGTCTGTGGTTACCTGATACTGAGACATGACTGACGACACCTGTACCTGTACACACCGGTACTGGGGTTCATGTATCTCTATATCCAGTATAACACACCTGACATACACATGGTATCAATGCAAAGAATGTATCTTTCTATTAAGAGACTCTACACTGTAAATAGTTAGTACAGGTACATAGTAGAATCTACTGCAGATCTACAGTAGAATCTACTGGAGACTGGATTTACAGTAGAATATACTGTAAATTTACGGTTTACCTACAATAACTGTACATCTACAGTAGAACATATGGCAACCAACTTTTTACAGTGTATCTACAGAAAGGAAAAGGCAATCATATAATGTTTAAAAATGATCTTTTCTAAAGAAATTGATATATTGGAATACATTGATTCACAGTGATGAAAAAAAACTACTAAAATACTCCCTACATCACATTTAGATCATATAGGCTAATACGTCGTACTATGTTGGGAGAAAAAAAATTGTAGATATATTTTACATCACAGAGGAGGGAAGGAACGGAAGAAAGGGGGGGAGGAGGGAGGGGAGGGGGAGGAGAGAGGGAGCGAAGAGAGGGAAGGGAGAGAAGGGAGGGAAGGGGGAGGGAAGGGAGAGAAAGGAGGGAAGGGGGGAAGGGAGAGAAAGGAGGAAAGGAAGGGTAAAGCGAGGGAAGGGAGGGAAGGGGCAAGGGAAGGGAGGGAAGGATGGAAAGGGAGGGGGAAGGGAGAGCAGGGAGGGAAGGGGGAAGGAAGAGAGGGACGGGAGGGAAGGGAGGAAAGGGAGGGATGGGAGGGAAGAGTGGGAAGGAAGGGAAGGGAGGGAAGGGAGGGAAGGAAGGGAAGGGAGAAAAGGGGAAAGGGAAGGGAGTGGGGGTGTGGAGGGAAGAGAGGGAGGGAAGGAAGACAGGAATACAGGGAGAGAAATGGAGAGCAGGCAATATGGGATATTCAAGAAGCGAGTATTCAATGATGTCCGGAGTGAAGGACAGGAGGAAGGAAAAAGGAGGGACAGGCAGTTAACAGTGGAGAGAGTGAGAGAGAGGGAGAGGAGAGAGAGAGAGAGAGAGAGAGAGAGAGAGAGAGAGAGAGAGAGAGAGAGAGAGAGAAAGAGAGGGGGGGACTTTAAAGAGACAGAAACCATAGCAGCAAGAAGGATGACAGATGACTGCAGGAGTACTCCAGGGTGACGACCTGTCAGCTACATCACCCCCCCCCCCCCCTCACTATACATCCACCTTGTCATAGACAGGTATATCACACCCCCTACCTTGTCATCCCCACATACCTGTGTTATTACAAATGGTCAAGCTGAGATATAGAGTAGACATAGTGGGAGTTGCCAGGCTCAGAGACTGCAGGGTGGCAGGTAGTAGAGTAAGGCATCCATAGCTGTAGGATAAGTCAGCGCTGACAGGTCATTCTATGCTGTAGTATATACCATCCATTAGCCCTTTAAGGGAAACATGGTGCTTTAATGCGCCAAACCATTTATTGTCAAAAAATTGAATGAATGCAGCTTCAGCGAGTATTTCGGCAAAGCTGCATCCAAGGATGATGCGAAGCATATGGGGCTGATACACTTCTGGAGGGTCGGCATGATGCATGAATACAGCCCTGGGGAGTTACTCCCCAGGGCTGCATTCATGCATCATGACGACCAAGGGCATGATGCATTAAAGCCCTCTGCGACGTTAGAGGGTTAGGCTACCCTGATGGGTGGCTTTAGAGGGTTAGGCTGCCTTTAGAGGGTTAGGCTGCCCTTAGAGGGTTACGCTGCCTTTAGAGGGTTAGGCTACCTTCATAGGGTTAGGCTGCCTTTAGAGGGTTAGGCTGCCTTTAGAGGGTTAGGCTTGCACTGAAATCCCAGGGTGGCAAAAAACCCATCGCCTGTGAGGAGTTTGAGGGTCATCAGCCACCAGATGAGTCAACTATTCAAAGCGGAGTAGTCAGCATCATCATAGCGATGAACCAATCTAATCCACATTGAGGACCCAAACTCATATGGGGCAGACCTCATCAGAGTGCATGTGCAGGTCCTGGGGGGGCCACTCTCATATTTATGCATACCATGTGCGTACATCACCCTAAAGATGATATTTCTGGCCCAAAAAAATTACCACTTTTTCCCCAAAGTGGCCCATAATTAACCCCTTTTGGGGCCTGGTTGGACCCGCCAATGTGACCCAAAAAGGACCTCCTTCCTGCTACTCTGTGTGTCATGGTTACTATAGAACATATAGAGAGTGCCCCCCCCCCCCTTGGGTACAGGTGTACTAGACCAGGGTCCCAGTTCACCAGGCCTACAACCACTCCACACTACACACAGACCCACACACAGCAGTGGTAAGTACATGTCCAATATCTGTTTAAATACTCCTACCCCACCCATGGTTTATGGGCATCTCTCTGACATATTGGGGCTAAAGAAATCTGATGGGGCTAGGAATACATATATGTACATGTGTACACCTGTTTTAGTAAGATAGACCTAAAGCCCAGTGCTACTATAGAAGGCAGGGGGGGAATCAAGACCCCTAGCGCCCTCTATACCGCGGAGCATATATGCAGTTACGCCGGCCTAGTAGGGGCAGTCTGCACCGTGGCAGCAAGGAGGTCACACTGTACAGTCCAGTGTAGGGACCATGCCTCCAAACACTTTGGCAGGTCTTTAGTATACATGATTGGTGTGAGGGGGCACCACTGTACAGTAGGAGGGCCATGGTCATATAGCCTACCCCCAGTACATTTGTATTGCATTGAGAGAGCATGAATGAAACCCTCATATTGAGATAACGACAGAAGCTTTATAATGCTACATTGAAATATAACTTGCAAAATGGTGAATCTTCCCAGGAAAAAATACAACAGAAATTAAGCTTGAATAGGTTTTGTGTCATAACTGCTTAAAATATGGTAAAGAATGACTGTGTGTAGTTTCCTCTCTAGCCACTCGATGCGGATGGCACTACGGCTCTTGGTGCCCCCCCTGTATAGAAGGTATGTGGAGAGCACTCCTGGCCAAGGTATATAATTAGCCCCCTCCCCTGACTGTAGTACTGTGTAGCCTGTGGTGGTGGGTAGTGTGTGACCACAGCAGGCACACTGTGATATGCTTGCAGACAGGCAGAGACACAGGAGGATAGGTAAGGATTCAGGGGTTCAGGGAGGGAGAAGAAGAGGCAGGGAGACCAGAGACACAGGCAAGTATATGAAGGGATGCATCAGATAAGCACCATGGAAATAGGAAGTAGCAGGTGGTGTGAGGGTGGTAGGTAGGCATGAGTATAGTGGAGTGAGGGTGGGTTCTGTATATTTCACAGTCCTCCCAGGTATCCTACTACATTGTACCTATCCTGTGTGTGTGTGTCCCTTTGTCTTTCTCTGTCACTCTGTGTCTGTCAGTATATCTACCTCTAAGGGAGTAAGAGAGAGAGAGAGAGAGGGAGTGAAGGAAGGAAGGAAGAAGAGAGGAAGGGAGGAAGGAAGGGAGGAAGGAAGGAAGGAAGGAAGGAAGGAAAGAAGGAGGAAAGGAGTAAGTGAGGGAATGAAGGAAGGAAGGAGGGAGAGAGGATGGGGAGGGAGGGAGGGAGGGAGGGAGAGGGAGGGAGGGAGGGAGGGAGGGAGGGAGGGAGGGAGGGAGAAGGAAGGAAGAAGGGAGGGAGGGAAGGAGGGTATGAGGGAGGGAAGGAGGGTGGGAAGGAAGGAAGGATGGAAGGAAGGAGGGAAGGAAGGAAGGAAGGAAGGAAGGAAGGGAGAAGGGAGGCAGAGAGGGAGGAAGGAAGGAGGGAGGGAGGGAGAGAGGAAGGAAGAGAGAGAGAGGGAGGGAGGGAGGGAGGGAGGGAGGGAGGGAAGGAAGGAAGGAAGAAGGAAAGGAGGGAGGGAGGGAGGGAGGGGAGCGAGCGAGGGAGGGAGGGAGGGAGGGAGTGAGGGAAGGAAGAGAGGGAGGGAGGGAATTAATATTATGGCATCATATAATAATAATTGAAAACTATACAACTGCATACTGGCTAGGAGGGAGGGAGGGAGGGAGCTAGGGAGGGAGGGAGAGAGAGAGAGAGAGAGAGAGAGAGGGAGGGAGGGAGGGAGGGAGGGAGGGAAGGAAGGACGTAAGGAAGGGAGGGAGGAAGGAGGGAAGAAGGGAGGGAGGGAGGGAAGGAGGAATGAGGGAGGGAGGGAAGGAGGAATGAGGGAGGGAGGAAGGAAGGAAGGAAGAAAGGAAGGAAGGAAGGAAGGAAGGAAGAAAGGAAAGGAAGGAAGGAAGGAAGGAAGGAGGGAATGACCTTGGGAGACTGGGAGGGAGGAAGGGTGGGGGGGAGGGAGGGAGTGAGGGAGTAAGCGAGGGAAGGAAGGAAGGAGGAAGGGAGGGAGGGAGGGAGAAAGGAAATTAATCATTAGCTAATTAAGCTTTACAATACAAGTACCATACTTTGGTAATGCAGTAAGTATATTTCAACTGATTTATTGTCTCACCTGTTAATATGCGTACATACTATTGATATGCACCTTTTACACTTGTCACAGGAGAGACTCAGTCATCAGCCTTGCCGCCAGCTGCCAGGACCCTTCCCCAGCTGCCAGGACCCTTCCCCAGCTGCCAGGACCCGACCCCTAGCTGCCAGGACAAGGCCCAAGCCACCAGGGGCCTAAAGTGATGCATCCCAGAAATATCCCCAAAATGATGACTACCACCCCCCTCCCTGAATAAGATAAAAATACCCCAAAGTACTCAAATTGATGATGATAACTCATTGTTTTGATGAGTTAATAATTAGAACCTCATCATAATGATGAGGTAAACTCATCGCTTAATGTACCAAAATTGATGATGCTGAACTCATCTTTTTCACAATTTGATGATGAAAACTCATCAAAATAATGATGAGGCAAACTCATCGCTCAATGTAGCAAAATTGATGATGCTGAACTCATCATTTTGATACCAACCTCATCAAATGATGAGGCCAAACTACTCACGTGGGTAACAACCATTTGATGAGGCAAAACTCATCATTGCGGAGGAGTTTCCGAGTAGTTTGAAGTCACCTGGGGATTTCAGTGTGACGGGTGGCGTGCGGCCTATAGTACGGCAGCTCATGTATCTGGCGGCTGACGGCGGCTTTCTGCTGTCTGTAACCTGATTACGGTAATGGATGTAGAAGTAGCAGCCTCAGGGCTCCTCTGTCTTCACCCTGACTCTGTGTACAGATCTATACTAGAACAGCAGTTACTGCACATTCTATTTTGGAGGCGGTTCTCTCTGTCTTTGTGTGTGTCACTGGGATAGATACCCGTCCCTGTCTCTGTACCTGTCTCCCTATCCACCCTTCTGCTAGCCTGTTTGTTTTTACATGTCCCTGTCTTTTTCAGTGTCACTGATATACTCTCTCTTGCTCTCTTTTTCTCTCTGTCTACCCCCTCACCATATCTCCTTCTCTCTTTCGTCCCTCTCTCTTTCTTCCTTCTCTCTGTCTCGACTCAGGATACCAGTGACTTGAGTCGGGGTTCTGTGTCCCTCTACCTATCATTATGCCTGGCTGTATCTCTGTCCCTGTCTCTGTGGTGTCTAGCTGTCTGTTCCTGTCTATCTATCTGTCCTTCTGCCAGCCTGTTTGTGTCTTGACATGTCAATGTCTTTTTCTCTGTCACTGAATCACCGTGAACCTCTCTCTCTCTGTCTGTCTCTGTCTGTATCTTTTTGTCTCTCACTCTCTCTCTTGCTCTCTTTTTCTCTCTGTCTGCCCCTCACCAAATTTCCTTCTGTCTTTCCTCCCGGGCTTTGTTCCCTCTCTGTCTCTCTCCCTGTCACTGTCTCTGCCTGTCTCTACCTCTGTCTGTCTGCCTGTCTGTCTGCCTGCCTGGCTGTGGTTCTTTTTCTGTCTCTCTCTGTCTCTCTCTGTCTTTCTCTGTCTCTCTCTGTCTCTGTCACTGTCTTTCTTTCTCTCTCACTCTTTCTCTCTCTCTCCCTCCTCTCTCTCTCTCACTCTCTCTCTCTCTCTCTCTCTCACTCTCTCTCTCTCTCTCTTCCCTCTCTCTCACTCTCTCTTTCTCTCATCTCTCTCTCTCTCTCTCTCTCTCTCTCTCTCTCTCTCCTTCTCTCCCAATATATTCCCCCCCTCCCCCTGTCTTTTCCTCCCCCACCCCCTTTTCAATGTGTACGTGTCCTCATTCATTCGGCAATCATGTATTATCTCTGTCTCTGTCTGTCTCTGTCTCTGTCTTTCTTTCTCTCTCACTCTTTCCTCTCTCCCCCCCCCCCCTCTCTCTCTCTCTCTCTCTCTCTCTCTCTCTCTCTCTCTCTTTCTCTCTCTTGCTCTCTTGCTCTCCTTTTCTCTCTGTTTGCCCCTCACCATATCTTCTTCTCTCTTTCTTCCCTCTCCGTCTCTCTCCCTGTCACTGTCTCTGCCTCTGTCTATCTGTCTCTATGACTCTGTGTCTGTCTGCCTTTGCCTCCCCTCGTGTTCTCTCCCCTTATCCCCCCCCCTCCCCTCCCCCGTGTCATTGTGTACGTGTCCTCATTCAGTCGGCAATCATGTATTATCTATGTGATTGTCCGTCACTGTCAGACTCTCCACTTTCCGCCCCCCCCCCCCCCCACCAATCCAGCTACCTAATTCCCATCTAGCCGGTGGCGGTGACATGTGACTTCACTGTACATGTGCCTTCAGCGAGATAGCATCTAGATGGATCATGTTTACATTATGCTGCAGGCCTGTAAGTAGGCAAAAATACATGTAGAGGTGTCGGTAGAATAGATATGAATTATCTGTAATAAATAGTCATGTATACAAGGGAGTGCGTCAACTGTAACCGTTAACAACCGCAGAGGGCTGTAATAGTACTGCCATGTCCTTTGTGATCCAGATATCCAGCCTGCAGGAGTGATTCGCCAGTGCTGCAGTGCTGCATCATGACGCGCCTGTGGGGCTGATACATTCCGCCAGGATCGGCATGATGCACCAATGCAAATATTGCTTGAAGATGACATGTCTTCCTTAGAGAAGTGGAACTTTATGTCTGTTAGGGAGTGCTCATTTTTTAACTACAGGGGGGGTGGTGAGATTT
>OX381709.1:4846867-4941712 GCA_947462335.1 Harmothoe impar | reverse complement strand
GCATGAATGCAGCGTTGGTGAGCTATTCACAAAGCCTCATTCATGCATCATGACAACCAAGAGGACAGCATATTAAAGCATGCTGCACTCCTTAAATGGTTATAATGGATGATGGCTGCAGCGGGGACTTCAACAAGGGACGTGGCTTCCCACATGGCTTCCCTGACAGAGGGGGCCGGGGGGGGGGGGGTGTGCACGGGGCCCGCTCATAATGGGGGGGTATTGTACACTTTGTGTATATACACAGTGTACATGGGGGACCATGTTTGTAGGCTGGCTGTCTATGTTGTCCTGCATCACCACAGCCATGTGTTGTAAGACATGAAGGAGAACAGCCACGGACAAAGGATGCAACCGGGAGGGGAAGGGGAGGGTATGCTATGATCGTCATTCACAATATTGAAAAACGGTATGGTGTTTCTTCATTTTGAAAGAAGAGGAATTTGAGCAGCCAAGCAGATATGATGAGTAGCCTGCCCCGCCTTTCTGACTTGCCGCTCATCTTTCACGTTATATTCTGCCTCTCCACCAACCCTCTCTCTCTCTGTCTATACCTGTCTCTCCAATTCTCTCTCCCTATCTCTGTCTGTAAGCCTCTGTCACTGTCTCCCCCTCTGTCTATGTGTGTCTCTAGCTGTCTTTGTCTGTCTTTCTCTCCATCTCCCTGTCTCTGTCTCTTTCTGTCTCCCTATCCCTCTGTTACTGCATGTGTATATCTGTCTCTGTTTGTCTGTCTTCCTGCATCACTTCTTTGCTCTCCCCTTGCTCTCTCTCTCTCCCCATCTGTCCCTGTCTCTGTCTCTGTCTCTGTCTCTGTCTCTGTTTCTCTGTCTCTGTTTCTCTGTCTCTCTCCCTCCCTCTCTGTCTCTGTCTCTCTCCCTCTCTCTATCTCTCGCCTCCCCCTGTCTCTACCTCTCTCTCTCACTCTCTCTCTCTCTCACTCTCTCTCACTCTCTCTCCCTCTCCCCCTCTCTCTCCCTCTCTCTCCCTCTGTCTGTCTGTCTGTCTCTCTCTCTCTCTCTCTCTCTCTCTCTCTCTCTCTCTCTCTCTCTCTCTCTCTCTTTCACACACCCTCTTCCCATCCCCCCCCTCTCTCCCCTCCCTCCTTCTCCCACTCTCTCTCTCCCCTCTCTCACCCCCCCTCTCTCTCTCTCCCCCCCCCTCTCTGCCCCCTCTACTCCACCCCCCACCCCCTGCCTGATGTTTCCTCCTGCTGTAGGTGAGAGGGTCAGTTCTTTACGATCATGTATTGTAAGGTGATCAGTGAGTGAGTACCCCCCCCCCCCCCCACCCACACCGGGTATATACAGGGTACCTGGTACGGCCTGTCCATCCATCATAACCAGCTCCCCCTGTAGGTGAGTGCTGTCTACACTGCAAAAAAGGTGCTTAGATCCTAAACACAATCCTAAATACATTCCTGCCCCGTTGTTGTCCACACAATAGGTTCCTAAACATGTTTAGACCAATAATATGTTTAGCTCAGTGCTTAGACATTTATGTGTTTAAAGCAATGTGTTTAGGACAATGAAGTGTTTATAATTCAAGAATTTAGCATATTATTGTGATTATCTGTCAAGTATTTAAGGATAAAAGTGGTGTGCCTAGAGATGCAGATTATTATTGTGTTTAGATATTCAAATAAATGAATAATTTTATTTCCATATAGTGTTTTGAAGATACTTCTAGCAGCCTGCCCCACCCCCTTAGGGCAATATGTGCATCACTGTTTCATATAGGCCTCTACTTTAATATAGACACAACCTTGAGTCAATACAACAGACCTTCAGGGAAGATAATGCTTTATCTATTCTTAGAGTTCTTAAAAGAGGTGTCTATGTAACAGATGTATCTTTATTGCATCATAATCATAGCGAGAGAGCATTCAACCCTTGAATCCTGCAATGTGTATTATTATCCTTTGGATCCCATGCAATTTAAGTTAATTAACTTAGATTTAAGCAGCTTTAGATCCACAAAAACATTTGAGTGGCTGTGGAAACTACAGTCAACCACAGAGCTGCCATCTGGTATGTGTTTGATATACTATGATCTAAACACTACATGTTTAAATCCTAAACACCAATCTTTCATACTGTTTAAATACTAAACATCTAAACATATTCAATATAACTGTTTAGGTGTTTAGAATAAAAGTGTTTAATTCCTAAACGGAAGGATTGAAAGACACAAACCTAGTAATATGTTTAGACTTCAAACATGTTTAGACCTAAACATGTTTAAAACCTAAGCACCTTTTTTGCAGTGTATAACTCCTACTTAACTACACTGAAAAAGTAAACTAGTCTCCAGACTCGTCAAAGTGACTATCATAAAATAAAAGAGTCAAAAGTTGTATAACCTATCAGGTTACCATCCCACAAATAGAATCTGGAGCTGGCAAATGTCGGGTTTTTGGCTTCTATCTCCAGCTAGAAGACCCGCTTCTTTGTCACTTAGACAAGTTTTTGACTCGTTTATTTTATGACCGTCACTTTGAAGAGTCTGGGGACAAGTTTATTTTTTGAGTGTATAGACAGGGTCCTGGGGTCTAGGACCTTTTAGAAATGTGTTCTTGTTTATATATTTGATTGTTGATTTAAATGCACTGGAGAGTGCAATGACCATTTTAGTGCTAGCATCATCATGTTACTTGTCCATGTATATTTTATGCCAAGATTTCACTTTTGAGCAACATGATGATGCGAACAAAATTGCCATTGTTGTTGACTGTGAAAGTATTGCATATTCTTGTTGTAAGCGCAGCCTGTAGGGCTTGTTTCTCAATGTATGACTATTCAGCCAATACCTGCTGCCTGTATGACCACCATTTATTTGGACGGGAGCACCAATTGAATTGTACAAAAAAAAAACTGGATTATCGAGAAGTGTTTTGTATAGGGAATCAGCTAGTGACGACATGGCGACGACACCGTCCAGACCTTAGAAACTAGCAGCAGCGGACCTAGCTACAAAAAGACCTAGGCCAAAAAACAAGGTTTGTTTCAGGTCACTCAACCGACCCTATGAATACAAGGCCGACTCTTCGTTCTTTTATGCAATTCTGAAGAAATTGTCTTATTTTTACTCTTTTTTGGTCAATTTTAGGGTCTGGAGAGGCTGGGCGGTACTTTCATGTTTTTAGTTAAAAAAAAAAAAAATACGACCTACCAACCCAACATTTTTTTGCTATGTTACCTGAAACAAACTTTTGTTTTGGCCCTACCAGAATTCCGAACCACGGTAGCAGTTCAGCAGGGGTTCTAAGGGGGACACAACTATCCACACAACCATTACAAGCTGACTACAGGGCAGCTGCTGTCCAGTATAGACAACCTGAGGGGTGCACTGCCAGCCACAGCCCTACTCCACCCACTCAGGGAACTAAACCTTTAACCCTTTAAGGACAGATGTCGCCAAAAGATGACATTTGTCGGCATGTTGCACCAATGCAGCACCGGCGAGTAACTCGCCGGTGCTGCATTGGAGCATCATGACGGCCCTTTGGGAGTGTCTATACCTCATAAGGTCAGCATGATGCTTGAATCCAGCATTGGGGAGTTACTCACAATGTCATGACTGCAGCCCTGCTGAGTAACTGTAATCATGCATCATGCCAACCCTATGGAATTGTATCAACCCCACAGGGTCGGTATGATGCATGAATGCAGCCCTGGTGAGTTACTCACCACGGCTGCATTCATGCAATATACCAGAAGGCTCAAAGTATTATTCGACCCACTGCTAGAATTGAGACAAGTTGGCGGCCGGCCAGGACTGTATGTCAGACACATGTTGGACAGACAGAGAGTATCTACACTGAAAATCCATAGGTTGAAAGGTTTGTCAGTAGAGACTAACCCAGGTTGGTCATATGAGTCTTAGTCACAATGGCAAAGTTATATTCAAAAATGACCAAGGGGTCAGTCAGTAGTAGCTAAACTAGGTCCATCATTGGTATGTTGTATTTGTTTACCACTAGTTGGGGCCACCTGTGATGACCACTCAGTGGCTCCCCCTGGAAGTAAAAAGACTAAGGTGGGTTGGTCAGTAGTGACCAACCTGACAATAATAACTAATCTAGGTTGGTCGTATAGGGAGCCAAAAAATGACTAACTAGGTTAGGCACAAGTGACTGAAGTTGGGCGTATAGGGAGCCTAGGAATATCAGTGTAGGTGGTATACATCATTGGTGTTACCTCTATTGGTACCTCATCATAGACCGCCAGATGGGACCCCTGTCCGATTTATCTGTATGATATCTCCACCAGCCTGGGGGTTGTTACAGGCCCCCAGGTAGCTGACTGGGGTATGTGGGGTATGCGGTATGACAATGGTTAAGGCCAGGTGGGGTACATAACTCATGGTAAGGCTATAGGACAGGGTGTTTAACCCTTTAAACCTTTAAGGATGGCATGAGGCGTTAATGCATCATGCCCTTGGTCATCATGATGCATGAATGCAGCCCTGGCGAGTAACTCGCCAGTGCTTTGTTCAAGCATCATGCCGACCCTTCGGGGTTGAGATGCTTGCAAAGGGTCGGCATGATGCAGCAATGCAGCACCGGCAAGTTACTTGTTGAGGCTGCATTGGCGCATCATTATGACAAATGTCATTTCTTAGCTACATCCATCCATAAAGGGTTAAGAACCCCATGATGCACCAAAGATCTACCTCCAACAGCTGTACTCATGCATCATATACCTTCAATATAGAATAATAAATCCAACCAATCTGCTGCCAATAAAAGGTGAAAGGAGCTTTGGATATCTTGAAGGGAGGGAGCAAAATACAAAACATATGTTCGGGAAGCAAGCTCAAAGATTTGAATTTTTTTCATGGCAGTGGTGGGGCAAATATATGCTGAATTATGTGTCCTGAATTTGTGTAGTGAATACTCTGCTGTCAATAGAGGGTTAATGTAAGGTTATAGCAATAACTGCAGTGTCAGCAGAATTAGAGACCTGACAGCCCCCGCCACAGGCTCATAACGAGAGCCGCCCTGTGTGCCATGAGTTAGTGGTATATGGCAGGGAGGGTGGGGGGGGGGTCTGGGCTATCCTAGGATATAACGATGAAACGGGACTGGACTTGTTGTTCCCGCGACCACACTGTTTACACAGACACCAGTAATCTCGTGAGATCTTGGTTCTGCTCTCGGAATGTAGATTGTTCCTGGCAAACTATGAGGCATGGGAGTCTGGTACCCAGGTAAATCTCATGTGAAATTCCAAGGACAGAAGTACCATGCTTGCCCCAATGGAGAAACCAGAATTATCGCTATAGAGACCCATGTCCTTCTACATCCACACAGAGAGAAGGGTCAGATTGACCTTAGCGATGTTTCAAAAATGTTACACTCAGTGTCAGGTTTTTCAATGAGAGTCTGCCAATGCAGGAGTCTATCATTGACTTACTTGAAAGGAGTCTGGGAATGCTGGATGGACCTCGTGAGAGTCCAGCATTCCCAGACCATCTTACCATCCGACATTGCATGGCTCTCTTGCAGTCCAACAGTGCCTGCCTTTAAAAGAGTCGGGCACTGCTGAATCTGGAGGAGAGTCCAGCATTGCCAGACTCCGGGAGGAGAGTCAAGCATAGCCAGACTCTAGAGGAAGAGTCCAGTATTGCCAGACTCTGAGGCGAGTCCAGCATTGCCAGACTCTGGAGACAGAATCCAGCACAGCCAGACTCTGGGAGAAGAGTCCAGCACAGCCAGACTCTGGGAGGAGAGTCCAGCACAGCCAGACTCTGGGAGGAGAGTCCAGCACAGCCAGACTCTGGGAGGAGAGTCCAGCACAGCCAGACTCTGGGAGGAGAGTCCAGCACAACCAAACTCTGGGAGGAGAGTCCAGCACAGCCAGACTCTGGGAGGAGAGTCCAGCACAGCCAGACTCTGGGAGAACAGTCCAGCACAGCCAGACTCTGGGAGGAGAGTCCAGCATTACAAGACTCTGGAAGGAGGGACTCTGCAGTACTGTCAGACCCTGGGAGGAGAGTCAAGCATTCCCAGACTCTGAAAGAGAGTCCAGCATGGATCTTTGGTATACATTATGCCGTCCATACAGAGTTAAGTGGACCCCTGCCCATCTCTCCCCGCCCATACTGTAAGCCAGGAGGGGAGTGGAGACTGGGGCCTCCACGGTATGTGGTACCCCCCCCCCCTCCACACACACACACACTTAGGTAACTTATACACGTGTACCCACTGACGTTATGAAGACCTGCCATGTCCAGGGGAGAGATCCAGGAGGCAAACATTCAAAGGAAAGATATATAATGTCCTTTAGAAGACTACTTTGCTGAATGTAAAGACATCAATGAGATGACAGTATATCTATTGTGATGAGATTCGCATGTGTTGATAATAATCTCTTAATCTGTAAGCCTTTCAACTCAACGGCATTGTATCCAAGTAGGTGCCACATTTTACGCCTATAAACCCTTTGTTTATATTTGTGTACAGGAATTCAGGATTCACAGGAAATGTCCGCCACATAAACAGTTGGGCATGATGAATGGGGACTGTCATACACTGTTTGAAATAACATCACTTATGAAGTTGGATAAGATAAACAAACAGCTGAAGTTTCATGTATTTCGTTTAAAAGCCGCCCTTCCCCGAAGCAGCAGGCGGTACCTGGAAGACATAGAGGGGCAAATAGAAAAGGTTGACTATAGTAAAACAAGGACGACCGTACGTTTTTCTACGCATTTTCAAATCTGGGCAGCTACATGGGTGTATATAGACAAAGGTGTACGAGTTTCAGTCTGTTGACTGGGTTATTTCGCGAGTTGACCTTGGGCCGTATCTCACGAGGCCGTAGACCGAGTGAAATGCAGCCCAAGGGTCAACAAGTGAAATAACCCAGTCAACAGACTTAAATGAGTGTACCTTTGTGTTTAATTTTTATCCTTTTCGATTCTAAATACTGAAATTATTGTAGGGGGGAGCTTAAAAGGGCTAAGTTGGCTCCTTCTATGCCGTTCAAATATAAACAAACCGCCGTTTTGATGACATCACAGGGCCTTGAAATACGGACGTGGGTTATTTCACGGGGGGTGTGCAATACGGCGTTCTTTGGTTAAGTCAATGGGACAGCCGTATTCGACAAAACATAGAGAGGGGGTCTACAGCTGCTGATGTAGTAGGGAAAGCAAGGGACTGGGTAGACGTGAGGCCATTTTGTTGATAGTTAGATCATGTTAAGTTGAGTAACATTGTAGCTAAGGAGAAAGGGGAATGGTCGGTTTTGTTTTCCAAGTCTATGTCATGAGGGAAATAGATCCATGTCTAATTGTTTTGAAAGAAAGTGATCTTTAACATGTGTAGGCTTATGCTGGCACAGAACATTGAGGGAACATGGATAGTTGGTTGCCACTGTTGACCCAACGTTGAAGTGAATCATGTGCCCACAGGATAGGACAACAACTTCTACATCAGTATGTTCCCTGTTACATAAGGACACATCCCATCAACATACACTCTTGGCTTGCACTAGCTGTGGCAGGGACATTTCCATGACCACCAGTGCACGAATGTTGTCAATTAAGCAAACATCTGACTGCTGAAAGTCACACTTTAAGCATATCTAATCCCAGTAAATGCCCCTTAAAGCTGCTTAAATGTCATTATGGCGTTTACAGGATATTTTCATGGAATTTAGTGGACTTAAAGCTGCTTAAATAGTGATTTTAAGCAATAAAAGGTTTGCTTAAATGCCAATGTTCATGCAGTGTGTGCACAGACTCTCAGAGAGGAAGTTCCTCAGCAGGGCTCAGAGAAAGAGACAGGGCCACGATGATCTGTCTGAATTCGTGGTTTCTCCACAAGTGGTACCTTGGATCATATCACACTCGGCTCCACCTCGTGCGTTATGATCCAAGCTACTACAAGTGGAGAAACCAGGAATTCAGACTGATTAGAATGGATCTTGTGTTTATTTCATGTAATTATTGATAAATTGTATCTAAAGACGACATTTAATGATTGGTTTCATAGCTATTCCAGGGACACCATCATGAAGAAACACCCCATCGAGAATAAGAATCAGTTTGTCCACGAAGGTGTGGAGAACGGCCATTCTAGTACTTAAACATAAGTTTGTTTCTCCCCATAAAATGATGTCTACACTCAAAAAAGTAAACTTGTCTCCAGACTCCTCTAAGTGACCGTCAAAAAAATAAACGAGTCTAAGCTTGTCTAAGTGACAAGGAAGCGGGTCTTCTAGCTGGAGATAGAAGACCCACTTGGCATGTGCCAGCCCAAAACCCGACAACTAGACAACTTTTGACTCGTTTATTTTATGATAGTCACTTCGACGAGTCTGGAGACAAGTATACTTTTTCAGTGTACCTCTCTTGACGCGTCCCTGTTTGTGGAATGTAACCAGAGTCTGGACTCCTCCCTGCACCTACCTCTCCGCCCCCTCATATACCACCCTGACCCGAGTGTCATAAATGATGTATAACCATGGCAACATTGTTTACCGTCTTACAAGACGCAGCTCCAGGCGGGGGAGGGCCTCCCGGTAGGGGGTCAGGGGGAGAGGGGGGGGGTCCCGGTAGTGCTGCATTCAAGTATCATGACTAAGCTAATAGGGAAAGCACTGAGCCATGCAGTATAAACACATAGGGAGTTTTAGTGTCGACCAACAGTAAAAATGATTGCACTAAATATGTTAATTTGATAGATTTAGATATATCCCATCCTTTTAAAGCAAGGGAGTATTCATAGCATGGGTTGCCCAAAAGGTATCATGGCATCAATAGGAAATTAACGAATTTTAGGTGACATACCATCTTTAATGTAGCCTGAGGCTATAGGTATAGAAGCGGGTGACGGCAGCGCCATGTTTCAAGTAGCAGGGGCAAAAAGGTGAACTACAATCAAACCTCACATAACTTTATAAATGAGCAGCCAAGCAGACATACTAATTGCAGCCCAGTTAAATAGTCTTCTTGATAAAAATGGTTACACAGTGAAAAGAGTTTGTTCCATAGGATCCTTTGCTTGCTCCAAGGAACACTGATATGGTTTTAGTTCCTTGTACAACAAATATATCATAGTACAGGCTTCAATGCAATAGGGCGGCTACGTCTCGTCACGTGATCGCCAACTTCCCGGCCCTTACGGGCTCTCCCTATTATCGCCCGCAGGCTTGAAGGATAGGCGAACATTTTTGTCCCCCTATATCTCCATTAATATAGAGAGTTGGGCTATAAAATTTCAGATCTTGGATCTATTTAGGCCAACTTGGATTAGGGTATTTTTAGTTAGAAACGGCGGAAGAATTACGACAACATTTTATCGCGAGACTTAGGTCCCCTATATGGTGGCCTGCACCTTGTAACCAATTACATCCTCTCTCAAACAGAACAGAACTGAAGGCCTTGTAACTAGCTGAGCTGTACAGTATTGAGATGGAAGAGGACCTGGTGATGGCCGACAAATGGAGCGGCCATTTTATCACAAAAAGTCGGGCTCACTTTGAGTTTGCAATTCATTTTATCTATTTTTGTATTATGAATGGGGCCACGAAAAAAACATTAGGACAACCTAAGTAGATCTATCTGTACTATGTTTATGTAATTTTCATGACAATAGTGAGAAACCAAGTGAAGGAATTGCCTTTGCCTGCCAGTGATGTGATTCATGAAAAATACACTTTCCCATTACACAACATATTAATATTGGGGTAAATAATGCCTGCATTAATTAGTTATAAATGCAACACATCAAAGACTCACAGCAAGTCACCAAGGACTTGGTCGAATCTACTGACCTATGACATTGGAGGTGAGCTGACCCGTGATTGGTCACACACCTGGGGTGCCAAATCCCACAGGTAGCAGTCTGGGCACCGGTCACTCAGCGCGCAGCAGCAGGCCCGGCAGCACCTCACCACCACTACTACCTCAGTACATGAACCTTCATATAAAAAAAAATCTTTTGTGTGTATCGTTATGGCCTATATTCTGGCATTTTGTCTCCCACACAAAATAAAATACTCAGTCACCAAACACAAACTACTTCATTGTTCAGCGTTTTTAATAGGAAGAATTTATATCCCCTATTTACTCTATATGAATATAGATATATTCACGCACCCCCCCCCCCCCCAATATTCACAGCAGGCCTATCTCAGCAGCAGAGCTACTGGTATTACCTAAAATCCCTGTTGTTAGAAAATGGCGGCTCCCTGCTCCAGGTGGGGGGCAGGAGGAGGAGGGTACAGCAACCCTCACCAGTTGGCAGCTGGAGCATCCTCCAGGGTCAAACAGCGCTAATCATAACCAGGTAACACATTATAACACTCACTTACTGATCCTTTAGGGGACAAATAGTGCTTTAATGAGCGCGCGAGAATAAAACGCCGCTAGGTGGCGCCACCAGTAGTCCGGGTATCGCTACATATCCCCCGCAAACATTCCGTGAGACACCAGCCATTTCTGGCACCGACTCCAAATTCTAACTTCGTCTGCTCTTTCCTGCTTGGAAAATACGATAAACTGTTAAAAAGCATGTCTGCTGACAACAGATATGCGTCCTGGACAGTAGAACAATTGAAGAATGAACTGAGGCCTAGAGGGGCAAGGTTATCTGGAAGGAAAAACGACCTTATTGAGAGGTGAGTGGCAACGACATTGATGTTTCAAACTAAAGTGTTAAGTGTATTTTCGGGCAGGTTTTCTGCTCAATATTCGGCAATTTCCCAGTAGTTTTTTTATTGTCAATTCTCACTTTATTTTCTCCCAACCACCATGGGCATGTATCTCCAGATTCCAATACGAGTGTGTAGAGTCAGTTAAACCAAAGACATCATAGTTCCCGAGTTAGTAATAGTCAACGACATGCCGACATGGACCATTTGCTCCATATTTGCACTGCCAAACTGACAGTGTCACCCTGGGAGTGTCACTCACGGGCTGTCACTTAGTGTTGATATATTAGTTTCAGGGGGGGGTGGGTGGTGGGTTTGGGGGGGGGGCGTAAAAATTGCCGACCCCTCCTGAGGGGGGGGGGGGCGTAAAAAATTCTGACCCCTCTTGAGGGGGGGGGGCGTATTAAAAAATTCAGCCCCTTTGAAGCAAAGAAGCCAGCACATTACTATAGTTCAAAGGGGGGGGGGGGGCAAAGATTTTTTGGCGCCTTTGGCGAGGGGAGGCACAAAAGGTTCTATGCGCTCTCACCTCAAGGTGGGGGGGGGGGGTAATAAAATTCACCACCCCCCGCCCTATGATTAATAAATGAACACTCACTTTGGCACTGGCACTGCTGCTCTTCAATGGGTGCACTTGGTGGGTGGGTGGAGGTAAGTTTTAGACGGGGCAAAATATCTGTTAGACATGGGCAGACAGTCGGGGTAGCCAGGGGGAGCTAGGTCCGAGGCAAATTTAAGGGTAGGGTTGGCAGAGATGCCAGCCATCCTGAATCTTTTGGGGCAGTACCGGAAAAATGCTCTCTGTCCCATGTCCCGCCCACATGCGTATCTGTCCCCGAAAATTCAGTTCAAGAGCTTTAAAATGATATCTTATATGTTCAGCTATTCCTACTCATTCTAAGTGATCAAACCTCTTAAAATCTCACCAACCCCCCCCCCCCCCCTGCAATTAATAAATGAACGCTCCCTAACCTGGTGTCAGAAAAAAGTGTTTTTCAAATTTTTAACCTATACTCATATATATAAGGATTTGTAAAAACTTTATGGCAGTTATTATGTAATTATAATTAGCGTCCTACTGTTGGTAGAAGATAACTAAACTCCAAAAGTGACGTCTGGTCAGAGATGGCACCCGGTCAGAGACGGCACCTGCTCAGAGACAGTATCCGGTCAGAGACAAAAACATTAACCGAAGGTCGTGAGACACAGCCAAAAGGGAGTGAATATTTTTCTAACAACAGGGGGTGGTGGGTTTTCGCACGAAGCCTGTACAACTTTTTTACCCCCCGCCCCCCATGCCATGAGTGGACATTTCAAAGGAGACCTCAATAAACCCATAGGTCCGAAAGTTCTTTCTGATGAGAATTTTCTCTCTCCTGATTTTGAAGACCATCTGCACATTTCTGCACTTTGAAAGTTTGTTTCCTTCTGACAATGAATGATTGCGGCACATTCCTGTTGGTATACTCTATTTCAATATATTGTTTTTACTACATTCCAGGCTTCTGGCGTACGACAGAAACAACAATTTCACTCGAGGAGACGATGTTGTGGTTGATCAGAGAGACTTCAAGATGTCTGTGCCAGAATATACACAATACAGGGACGTGAACAAAGGGGCATTGGCGACTGTAAACTGTCTCACTAATGAGACTGCTGCTGCATATCTTGACATGGTTGATACAACATTCGATGACGGAGAAAAACTATATGAATCCAGGTAAAAGTGTGTTTTAATGAGGGGAATATTCCTCATTAAAAGAGGGTCTCTGAGGAACGTGTAACCACCTACAATCCTAACACTTCAACTACCGGTATACATTCACCCCTTTAGCCCCCTCATTTCCCAAAAAAAGCCGAAAAATTGCCGTATTTAGGCCCATGTTTAAGCCTACATTGAAGATGGAACATTCCAAAAACTCTTCTGATTTTATTTAACATTGATCGTTTGTCATATATTAGTAAAAAAAACTAACCGTATTTCAGCTCTTAAAATATATTTAGGAAAGGTTTATCATAGGGTCAATAGGAATCAACAAAGCAGACAGACCTGGCATAATGTTAATGATCACTCTACTTAAAAATATCATGTTCATTGATGCAAGTTATATATCATTTTAATTGGTAGCCCACGTTTGGCAATTGGTGATTTGATTTACATTTGATAACCGAAATTGTTGTATTTATCATATGATTAATGTATCTCAAAGGTCATTTTAGTGATTTCACCAGAAACAGCAAATTTCAGTCTAAAGAATGTCTTTAAAGGCGCACTGAGTTGAGGACCTAGCCCTGCCGAGTTTTGTACGCAAATGACATTGTGGGTTTAGTGCGCCTTTAAGGCTTTCATTTAAAAAAAGGCAAGAACCACACATCTTTGAAGACCTGCCCTGAATTTATAAATGGACATTTCAAATAATTTGTTGAAATATATTCTTGGAATCATTACGATACTTAATGTGCTACATGGGTTAAGGAATACAAAATAAATGTCATGCTCAATATTGAGGTGATCAATGGTCGAATAAAGACACACATGTACATGTAGTGTAGTACATATCCCGGACCCACATTCAATGGGGCCTAGATGAACATGCCTAGGATCGTAATGATGTACCCTCATTCCATATATACATCGGGTTTAAGTAAACAAGGTTTTTCATGTTTAAAAACGATTCTTTTGTTAGTGAGGAAGTCTATGATTGTTTGGCTATATACCATCTTTGTTTTTAATCTACAGATGGTTGCAGTTCCTTAGATGGGCCCAGGATGTTGACACCACCTTTTACCTGGGTCAGTGCTGGGCGGAGATGAAACGGAGTGCGTCCTACATCGTCAATGTTAGCGTCAATACGAATGGAGAGATACTCCAGACAGAGTGTGATTGTGCTGCGGGTGAGGGACCGGCAGCCTACTGCAAGCACACTCAGGCTGTCCTGTTAGCTGTAATTGATTTCACTGGAGGCAAACAGCCTAAACTCGAAGTGTCATGCACAGAGAAGCTACAAACCTTCCATCGTCCAAAGAAACTACACACTGGATCTCCAGTAAAGGCCAAGGACCTTAAGCTTTTCAAAGACGAGGTACCACTTCAATTCGATCCGCGGCCCTTGAAGTACAGAAACATGGCCTCCTATCCTGACCATGTAAAGAACCTTACTGTGAACTTTGTTGCCATGTCAGGATCTAAGATACCACTAATGCAAACTGTACGACCTGCAAATATGTATGCTGTTGAGAACGATCACATGTACCTTACCAAGCCCGACTCTCTGTTGTTCTTGGAACACCAGAATATCAGTGTGATAGACCCGCAGGTAGCTGATGCCATAGAGGAGAGCACAGAATCCCAAGCCCTGTCTAAGGAATGGAAGGAACAGAGGAAGAGCCGCATACAATCATCTAACTTTGGTAGGGTAATGTCAACCGTATCAACATTAGCTAAGGAAAATCTTGCTAAGGAGATGATCCTTGGTAAGGAGTTCAAGAGTAAGTACACAGCACATGGAAAAGCCAATGAGTCTCATGCCATCAAGACATATGCGATACAACAGGGTGTCACTGTCACCAAGTCTGGTATAGTTTTATCTATGGATAAGCCATACCTCGGAGCTTCCCCAGATGGACTTGTTGGAGAAGACATTGTTCTCGAAGTAAAGTGCCCATACGTAGCCAGGAACGAGTACATTAATGTTGATACAGTAGACTATCTCATTGAAGATGGCGCAGTGAAGCTTAACCCCAAGCACAACTACTACGCACAGGTTCAGGGACAGATGTGGGTTACGGAGAGGCCCATGTGTCACTTTGTGGTACACACCTTTAAGGAGACCAAAATGTTTGAGGTGCCGCAGGATGAGCCCTACATAAAACTGATGGTGAAGAAGCTGGACAATTTCTACCAAAATATCTGGTGCCCACTATACCTGAAGAGACACTTTTACAATGAGTTGTAGGGTTCAGATCACATTAACTATATGCGAATAATTATTTTAATGGTATCATTTACCTCATACTGATTTAGTTTCTGTGATTCCGAGGAACAAAAATAGTAGTTCAAGTATGTGTTTATTGTAGCAATGAATGCTTCCCTGCCGTTATCTGCACTACTGCAGATAGGGTTAGTTACTTCAGAAGACGGCTACCTTGTCTCATGAGGTTTTTTCTCTATCAATTAAAACACAACCACAACAGCAGGGATAAAGTTTCAAGTTGGCATTCATTACTACAAAAGTAGTTAATACAGGACAGGAGCTGCGAAAAGTTGTTTCTAGCAGAGAATCCGTGTGCCGAACTTGAGACAATCATACAGATTTAAAAACCATGCTAAGGACATGGCACTTCATAGTCCTGGCAACAGACAAGCCCTACTGATACTTTTAGATATGAACTAGGGACCAACATCTGGGCCTCTGTTATTTCTATTCATATATATATACTACAAAACGGTCAGCATGAAGGTTGAATAGAGGCTTAGCGAGGTAGTTACAATGCATGAAATCAGTCCCTTATAGAGTTGATTTATATGATAGCAATGCTCCCGGTAGTCAGTATAGCAAAAGTATCTGAAGTGACATCCAAGAATGCAATATTTTGTAACAAGTTCAAAGGAGAAGTATAGATGTATGCGTACCCGTACTTAGGCTAAAATGTAGGTGGTCTCTCTTGGTAATAAATACCAGTACCTGTATGAATATATATGCAGTTATTACTTGGACAAAATCTCATTAGGCCACTTAGAATTAATTATCAGCTTTGCAGACACCACTCCCATCTTTTAAATAGGGCCGCATTGGTTCTTTTATTCATCATTTAAGAAAGAATAAAGCTGAAAGCCTAAAAAAATTGAGAACACAAGTTGCAAAATTATCAATATCTCTGCTATCACTTGAGATAGAAGCTAAATTTAAATGGCCTTTTGATACTGATTTTCACGTGCAAACCATCAATTTAGGAAAACAGATAAAAGGCCCTTAAGGCCAGACCAAAAAAAAGTTGGTCAATGGATTTCGCGCACCTTATTTTCGAAAATGGAAATTTTTTTTTTTTTGAAAAAAAAATTGTCAATGGATTTCGCTCGCCTCATTTTTTTTTTTTAATTGAGGTTTTTTAATTTTTTTCCCAAAATTTTCTTCCAGTATTCCCCCAGATCAACCAATAATTTTTTATGTTAGGGGTCCACTGAGAACTTTTGTCAGAGGCTGGGTAAAAAAAAAAAAAAAGTCGCTCGCTCCACTTTTCCACAGACGAAATCCGTTGACAAAAAAAAATTCTTGCAAAAAAAGAAGAGTTAACTCGCTCGCACCATTTCATGAAAAGTGAAATCCATTGACCAACTTTTATTTTTTTGGTGTGGCCTAAAGGGGACTCATCACAAAGTGCTTGTCTGTTCACCCCCTCCCCCACACATTCATTTGCACACTACAGAGTGTTCCCGTGGCCGGATTCTGCTCTGGAAAGTTAGAGTACATTGGTAGGCACTTAGTTACACCATGCTTGGTCTAAAAATCTCAAAAGCTGTTTGTCTGATCATTCCCCCCCGTCCCCCCTACCCATTTATCCACTTATACACACCGTGTGTCACCCAGCCAAGTAGAATCAGGGCGAGCAGAATCGGGCTAATGGCAGGTCAGAAAGGGCTCATCGCAGAAACCTATACTCGATATCTGACACGTACATGTACACACCTACATTGGCATACCTCCCACTGCATAATCAACTATATAATTTGGTCTGCTACCTGGGTTCAAGTGAGACACACACACATGGCATTTGCAGTCGGTCCCACACAGGAGAGAATCTTCTACAGTGCAGGATTTAAATGTATGTCAGGCTCAACAGTATTAACACATGGAAAATGCATAGGTTTAACATGTACCTACACCTTTAATATGTACGTAGAGTCCATGTACCTACACCCAATGTACAGGTACCTACACCTCAAACCCCTGCCCAAATCCCATGCACAAGCCCTGTGTACCAGCCCCGTGTGCAAGCCCTGTGTACAAGCCCTATGTAAAAGCCCCATGTGAAAGTCGGGGGCCCATGTACATGCATGTAGATGCATGAACTTTAGACTAGTTTTGTAACCCTTTAAGGGCCACAATCTATACTGTGCGGCCCTTAAAGGGCCCGATTCTGCTCGACCAGCACAGGATGTGTGTTATACACAGTAGAATTATTTTGTTTTACGGATACTGGTCACAGGGATTTGTCGAGTCCTAAAATAGCACATAACTGTTGTTTAAGAAAATAAGTATAATGACTATCTAAATATATAATACATAAACTGTTTATGTCAGTGAAGTAGATGTCTCATGTTGAAAATCTTCCTCCTGATGTTGCATTAAAAACTGCCAAGAATATACACGTTTGCACAAATATTTCTTGTCAATAAATATTCATTTGTTCTAAAATAGCAGGAGCTCATTATTTTGTCTGGTCTGAGTACCGGTACTGTGTACTCCAAATCTCTCTTTTAGCCCTCACACAAAAGTTTGGGTAAACCCCAAGCTGTTGACACAGACAATTTTAATATTCAGTAAAACCTGGTTACAACGAGGTACTTGTCACCACAGTAATTACCTTATAACCAAGTGCCCGTTGTAACAGAGGTAAGCATGGACCGTCTGTAATAGGTTAAGTGATAAGGAGGGAGCCGGGGGGCCGTTTTTCCCTCTCTCCCAATGTCCCTAGAAAAGTGTTTTTACCATGGTAAGGAACTGCACAGACTATAGAAAAATAGGGTATTTTTTTCAAGTTTCTGCATATATAAGGTGATTCAATTACGTATAATCTTTAGTTTCTTTACCAAATATCATAAATCCCCATAACTTTGTAAGATTTGTGATGGTTGTATGTGCCATATCACTTCTCCACTGTTCGTCATGGGTAAGGGATACTTTGAGTAAATTTAAAATGAACCTAAAAGCCTTTATTTTTAGGACTTTGTAACATGTTTTCTCCCAATAGTGAATAAGCAGAAATAGGTCCTGTAAAATAGATTTTTATGAATATAAATAAAACGCTTTAAACAGTCGCCTAACAATCGTATCAAATTTTTTTTGAAAACAAGCTTTAACCTTCACCATAAAGTTACAAATTTTGAATGAATATACCGGTACTGTTTGCAGGCTATTCTTAAATTGATTGATTGATTGATTTGTTTATTGGCATAAAGTTCTCAATACACATCAAGTCTTTCAACAGTTGCCATCGGCTATACATAAGCCATATACCGGTAATTCATATTCATGAAAGTATTCAATTATGCAAGGAAGAACACAAGAGATTATTGTAGTGGAAATCGTACAACCAAATATTCGTTTATTTATCATAAAAATGCACATTGATTGCAGTACGTAACACTCAATTAATAAATATATCACAGCAATATTTCAACATTATGATACCAGTCATTAAATACATCACATAAATAACAGGCGTATGATAAATATAATAGATAATGAAATACTGAAATACCTACTTCATAAGTAATCTGTAAACCACTGTTATAAAGCTATCACTTTGTTATGTACCGTAAAACCCTGCCTTTAAGACAGAATATAATTGCGATTTCAGTTGGTACAAGACTTTTTCAAGAAGTTATGAGGTCGTCTAGCGGGTATGGTTTTCTAAAATTTGATTCTGGATGCTTTTGGGACATAGTTAAGAGAAAGAGCTTGTATAAAGGGATGCAATTAAAGTTTCTTGCTTTTTTTAAATGTATTATTTGTGTAGATAATACAACTGTGAAGTTGGGGCGGGGGGCATCGTAAAGGCAGGGTGGTCTTAAAGGAGGGGTTTTACAGTAGGTCTACTCTGGTCAGAATAGAACTGTATACTTTTTTGAAACTACCAGTGCTCTGCGACCAGTACTTGGAATTAGTAAAGCAAGGTATCTAAAGTGGATACAGTTTGGTTCTATTATTCTGCAGAACAAAATATATGCACCTAGTTACGACTTTGATCAGAAAACCACAGCAATTGGAGAGTTAGGGATACCGCATTTCATTTCAATTTGGTGATATTACAATGATAATGTTCAATGTTCAGGGAAATGCATACAATCTCTCCATAGACATAGAGAAAAAAATGCTCACCCACACAGTGGTTACTGCATGTGCTGCATCATGGGCGTTCTACATGAGAACTTAGCTCATTGCACAATGCCCAAACGACACTGCTGGTAAGCTACTTAATAGTATTTATAAACACATTAAACCAGATATTTCCGTGTGTCAATACAGAGTTTTGCGTGTAATGCTCTTAAGCCTGTAGAGTACATTAATGTCCCCAATGATGTTCTGTGCCCTTTTGCTTCATGATGCATGAATGCAGTCCGGGTTAGTGACTCACCAGGACTGCATGCATTCATTATGACGACCCTTGAGGCTTGTATCAACTATACAGGTTCTGCAAGATACATCAGTGGTTGCATTTATCATAACAACAACGGCAGCCAGTGTATCAATGCAGTTTTTACAGCCTTTGAAGGGTTAAGAGCATTACACACAAAAGATTGTATGGACACACTGAAGTATCTGCAAGCAGTGTGAGGTCACTAAAAGTTAATTATCAGCTTTGCGGACAGTTTTTTGGGGAAAAGGGGGCAGGAGGGTGCCTTTTCTTTTATTTTGTTTCAATTTTTTTCTGGAGGTGCGGGAGGGCCTTTTTCTTTAGAAAATTTATGGTTTGCCTATGGATATTATGTCTAAAATGTCTTTCAAATTACGTTTCTGCCCCAATTAACAGCTGAGAAATTTAACATTTTGCAACTTACATTCTGACGTTTTTTTAGATGCGCTCTTTTTTGCATTTCTTTTCTCAAAATATTTAAAAAAAAATAAAAATGCGGCCCTTTTTAAAGGATGCACTCGGTATCCGCAAAGCTGGTAATCAATTTTAAATGGCCTAACTGGTTTAATATGTTTAAGCTGTGGTAGGTACTATGCATTCTCGGAAGTTGCAGAGCATGAAGCACACAAAGCATATTTCACTTCCCAACTGTGTCTCCACGCCATTGAGAGGAGATGTCAGAATTTTGTAGGTTTTAGCCAAGCCGATGATACGTTCTATATGAACTCTTTTGCTGGCCACTTTCCTGTCTCTCAGCAAGATCTGGGCCTTGAACTGATTTCTGTTCTTCAAGAATGTCGGCATGTTAACACCCACGTCATAGGTTGCGAACAGGTCTTGCACGTTGAACCCTTTATCCACCATTATCTCATCTTTGCCATCGAGCATCGACTGCAGGTTACCCCTCTCTATAAGGGCCCTGTCACTGGCAGCCCCACCGTAGGAGGGAGGAATATATGTGGCTAATCCTCCGGGAGAAGCTCCGACAATGACTTTCAAGGTGTTTCTATTTTTGTAGCTTGAGTAGGTAGCTTGTTGGGCAGAGGGCACTTTGGGCTTCTGGACTGGGTACTCCATCCCATCTAGAATAATCCGAGTTTTGGGGTAGAGCTTCTTGAACTCTGATGGAATGAAGAACCTTGTCAGCTCCTGGTCAGGCCAAATGTCCACCTCTCTCCACTGGTAGTTCATGAAGTTCATCCACGTTACAAAGACGTTAGACACTGAGAAGGTTGATACCTCAAACATGAGTGCAAGTTCCTCATTAGGGGGGTGCCTTCTTAGCTTTATAACGGTCAGGAAGAACTGGTTCTCTATACTCAACTTGCGCGGAGTACTCCATTTGTAATTCAGTTCATATGCCGCAGGCCCTAGGGTTGCCAATACAAATTTAAACTTTGCATATGTATCGAGCCCAGTGTAAAAATGTATGGCATCATCCCTCTCACTAAAACGTTCAATACATATAGGGGACAGTTCCTTATATTCTGTCTGACAGCTAACAGAGGTTGGTTCTGTGTTTTCCACCTCCTCATCAGTCATCGCTATGTCCTGATCTTCAAGTCCAACTTCTACTTCAAGTCCTACATTGGACACATCAGGCTCTTGTTCCTTAAACTGTACCCTCCTCTTGAAACGGGCTTCTCTGTCTACTGTGCTTTGTGAAGGCTCTGAGGTCCAGTGAAACACAGAGGGAACCACTCCTGGCTTAAGGAACCTGTGCAGTGGAGTTGTACCTAAGAAAGGAAAGTAGGGAAATAAGTTTTAGGTTTATGCAATTCAAGGTTGATACAGTTTATCATAACAATAGTTAGACTCTATATTTTAAAGAAGGTCCGATCGCCGGAAGTGGGCCCCGGAAATGTCAAAACGGACGTTGATTTCAGCTACGAGTTTACTATATTTTAAAACTTGATGATACGCAATACTAATACACAGCGATAATGATGCACATTTCCTCTAAATAAACTAGGCATCAAAACTTTAAAATAATACTCTCATTAATAATAATCACGTCCTACGCTGGATCTGCCAGACACCAGCGTCCAGAGCAAGCACCTGTGCGCCTCCCTCCTTTAAAACGGGAACTAAAACTTTGTCTCATTTTCGTAAATATGTTTACCCTGTTGCTAGAAATTGTGTCTGTGAAGAAACCTAACTATTACTTTTAATTGTCTTAGAGGTAGGTATACATCTCGTGAAACTATAAAGCCCTACAAAGGTTTTAATCAGCGAAAATTGGAACAAGATAAAAGGTTACATGACCAGAACCTGTTGCGTGACGGTACATTGTGACGTGAGAAATTGTGTATGCAGAGTACAGGGCCAGGGACATGTGACGTAAGAGATATAGGCCGCTGGGCCGCTGTCCTGAGGATTGCAATTTCCCGCGCACCCAGCCCCGACTGGGTGGAGGCTTGACTGAATATTGTCGAGACGGGGGGCGGGGAGGGGGGGCGCTGTGGTTGGTGTGGGCTGTGGGGGGGGGGGGGGGGTTACGTTTAACGTGGCACTAAGAAAGATAGTGTTCTGTTACCGAGTTTGGTACAAGAGCAGTGAGTAGGCCTATTAAAGTTGCTGCTTGCATGATAGACAAAAATGCTACCTTTGCCCTGCTTAGTCATATCTAATAATTTTGCCCCCTTCCCAAATTTATATTATGGGCGGTCTATCCGAGCCAATGCCCCCACTATCCCGGCCCCGAAGGGGCTGGTATGCTCCATAAAGTGTCTTTAAATAAACACCCTCTGATCCTCCCTGTCGAGTTCTACCCCTCCCTGTCGAGTTCTGACCCTCCCTGTCGAGTTCTACCCCTCCCTGTCGAGTTCTACCCCTCCCTGTCGAGTTCTGACCCTCCCTGTCGAGTTCTACCCCTCCCTGTCGAGTGCTGATCCCCCTGTCGAGTTCTGATCCCCCTGTCGAGTTCTGATCCCCCTGTTGAGTGCTGATCCCCCTGTCGAGTTCTGATCCCCCTGTCGAGTGCTGATCCCCCTGTCGAGTTCTACTCCTCCCTGTCGAGTTCTACCCCTCCCTGTCGAGTTCTGATCCCCCTGTCAATCTTAAGAAATGGCCATGTCGCCATGTCGATTTTTAGAAATGTCCTATGTCCCATGCCACTATCTATTTATTCATCATATCCCATGTCAAGCCCCAAAAAGGCCCATGTCGCAGTATTGAATTTAGGGGTCTAGGGCCATCTCCCTGTCGAGTTTTAACCCTCCCCGTCGAGTTGTAACCGGTTACCCGTCCTGTTGAATTCTGACCGTACCTGTCTATTTCTGACTGCCTCTGTCAAGTTCTGACCAGCACCTTGACTTTGAGAATATTGTGTAATCCACAATTTGGTTAGGTTATTCGCAGGAATTTACCGTAGGTGTCTGGGGAAAGCTACCGGGGAAAGCATGGGTAACTTTCAACATCCCTTATACTTGTGTACAGATAGGAAAGTTCCAAACTCGATATTGTTTACCTCACATTTTTTACCCCCTACCCCCCCCCCCCCCATTTTGTTAAAAAATGATCACGTGCACTCCCTGCAATTTGCTATGGCTTTTTCTTAAAGTTGATACGGTGACATGCCCCCTACTTTTTAAGCAAAAACTAGCACAGTACTGTAGTTAAAGGGTGGGGGGGGGGGGGGGGGGCTCCATAGCTACTAATGTAGTTCTATGGGGCTACTACCCTAGAATCGACCGGATGACATAGCTGTTCCTTGAAATCAACAGTTGACATGGAGCTTTGTGATAACAGGTTTTAAATACCCGGGGTTAAATAAAAAGATCATGGACACACCAAGAGTGTGTGTGTGTGGGGAGGGGGGGGGGCAAGCCAGAGATCTCTAGTAGATCCTACTGCCAATAGGCCTACTGGACTGAGGAGGGGATTACAGAATCGGATTCAGAATGGTTAATACACAATCAGATCCAGGTGGGGGGGGGGGGGGAATATCAAATGTTCTTTAGGCTCGATGTTTCAGGTATATGGTCTCAATATTCCCAGTAGGTCTATATTCTCTCCCATTTCTTAATTCCTATATATACGGGCTTGGAGAACTGTATTGGGAGGGTTTAGAATTCTACAGGCAAGGTGAAAATTCGACGGGATGAGATCACCTTCACAGTCCCAATCACGTCATTCAGCAAGAAAGAACGGGCCAGACACGACGTCTGTCCCGTATCACTATTAAGCCATGAATGCCAATGTCCCCGTGCCAAATTTACTAGTCTACCCCCAGACTAAAATCAGATAATGTAAACCACAACACTTACCATCATATGTTTCTGTGGTATAGTCAGAGGGCTTGAAGTGACGTCGGCACACAAGGCTAGTTTTCTTTTCTGTCCACTTGCCTCCTCTTCTGACAGCAAATGCCCACTGTTTTCGGAGTTCCTTATCTCTAGGAAACTGGTGACCACCTTTACCATTACAGTATGTTACACAACAACCTGTATTGCTTGGCATGATTGTGGTAAATCAAACAACTATGAAGTTGTTGACAATAACTTATGCAGGCAAGTCAAGGACGCCATCACGGACGGCGATGGCTGGTGTCTCACGGAATGTTTGCGGGGGATATGTAGCGATACCCGGACTACTGGTGGCGCCACCTAGCGGCCACTTTTGCCGCTCGCTCGCTCATAGGCTATTGCCTTGGTCGCCATGATGCATGAATGCAGCCCTGGCGAGTAACTCGCCAGGACTGCATTCATGCATCATGCCAACCCTCTAGGAGCAACTCAACACTGTAGGGTCGGCTTGCTGTATAAATGCAGCCCTGGTGAGTCACCCACCAGGGCTGCATCCATGCATGCACAGACATAAAGGCATACTTCATTAAAGCACTAAGCGGCCCTTGGAGTGTTAAACAGAAGCAGAAAACACATTACGGCAGATCTGGGTAGTTGAGGCGCCCAGTGGTGCACAGACAACTAACTCCCCCTCTGTGTCGGCTTCCCTTTCCTCTCCTCCTGACCTTTCCTCTTCTAACACGCCCCCTATTTCTCTGTGTTACCACCAAGGCTTTTTGTGTGTGTTTTTTCTCTCTGTCTATGTTACTCCCAATCTGCTGTATAGCATATCAGACTTTCAATTCTACTGTAGTTACTTGCTGAGAAACTTACTTGGAATTGGCTGTAGCAAGTCCAGATCTCTTTACTTCATTCTCAATCATAGACGGAGAGTACCTTTACTGTCATGGCTAGGTGGTATCCGGTACGATGATTGTACAAATGCACACACTGAAAATCCATAGGTTGAAAGGGTTAGTCAGTACCGACTAACCTAGGTTGGTCATATGAGTGCTAGTCACTATGGCAAAGTTATATTCAGAAATGACCAAGGGGTCAGTCAATAGTGGCTAACCTAGGTCCATCATTGGTGTGTTGTATTTGTAAACCACTAGTTGGGGCCACCTGTGATGACCACTTAGTGGCTCCCCCTGGAACTAAAAAGACTATTAAAGGTGGGTTGGTCAGTAGTGACCAACCTGACAATAATAACTAATCTAGGTTGGTCGTATAGGGAGCCAAAAAATGACTAACTAGCTTAGGCACTAGTGACTGAGAGGTTGGGCGTATAGGGAGCCTAGGAATATCAGTGCAGGTACAAAGAATGAATGTTTGCACTTAGATAAATGAAAGGAACACTTTAAGCATATTGAATCAATGTTGGATCAACATTGAATCGTTGTCGGCAACCGCTTTTCAATGTTGATTCCAGGTCCTGTGCCCATTGGGTTAAAGCCACTGAAATGCTGTTATGGCCCTTCCAGGGCATTTAGACGGCATCAATGAACTTAAAGTGTTTTTAAGGCATCTTAAATGTTCCTAAATGCAGACCTTCATGCAGTGGTCGTGTTCTACACGTATCTAATGGACAAATACTATCAACAATGGAACTATAGACACTCCTTTTAGTACACTTAATTTACTCCGGTATACTGGGTAATTAACTTATGGCTGTGTCTCACGACCTTGGGCCAATGTTTTTGTCTCTGACTGGGTGCCAGCTCTGACCGGGTGCCAGCTCTGACCGAGTGCCAGCTCTGACCGGCCTGAATAAAAACGGGTTATTTAGGGCAGATGATGATAAAAATGGACAACTAATGACTAGTTTAGAGCGTTATAACATCCATTAACCTTTTCAGACAAATTCTATCTACATCTGCCCTAAATAACCCGATTTTATTCAGGCCGGTCAGAGCTGGCACCCGGTCAGAGCTGGCACTCGGTCAGAGCTGGCACCCGGTCAGAGCTGGCACCCGGTCAGAGACAAAAACATTGGCCCAAGGTCGTGAGACACAGCCTAATACAGTATTGAATCAAATAGCCAAATCTCCAAAATTCGCGAATTTTAGTTCCAGCGAAAATGTTCCTTTTAGCAAATTCGCGAAAATGTATACACGCGAAAATATCTACATTTACAGTATACTTCCAACGCCTTTTGTCCAATTTACAAGCCCTGAAAACTGCATGCATGAAGCTAATTATCTCCATTTTCAGGCCGCCTTTAGGATGAAACGCTTTTGGTCCATCACGGCTGTAGCGGGGTTTCTTTAACAGAAACAGCTTGTAAGTCAATTGGAGAGCAGCTCTATAGAGCCGGACACATCTGTACAGAGATGTGCTGAGTCGCTCACCTGTGGGGCCTTGTGGGGGGTTAGCATGGGGATTATATCTACAGTACACCACCCACATATATATGCCCTGCTTTTACAAAATGGGTCCATCACATCCTAGACTAGCTCTTTTACTATAATTCTTTGACTAATAGTTTTGAATTTTCCCACCTTATGTTATATCATAGTATAAGGTGGGAAAATTAAAAAATGACTGATGTTTTCTGATCTTTCGGAATCCGAGTTTACAAACTCAAATTCAATCCCGGTTAGTTCCGAAATCACGGAGATCATGTATGTGACTTTCGGCCCATTTTCTAATTATAAAGACAAGTCACACATATCCAGTTGGTACCTGCCAACTATCCTCCAAACAGAACTTGGGAACGTTTGCAACTGGGCAGAATCCGGGTAGGTCGCAATGACACAAAAAAGGCACCGGAATTGAACGTTCGCAACTGGGTAGAATCCGGGTAGGTCACAATACCCAGTTGCGAACGTTCAATTCCCAAGTTCTGTGACACAGTCAAAAGCTGTTCACATATATTCTCGTGCCAGATACGTGCACAATTCTCGCAGGGAAAGAACCACATGAGTTCTGCCTGAGATCTTGTTTGCAGGGTATTCTGACAAGCATCTCAAGCACCACCCACATAGGACTGCACCATTTACCAGCACCAGAACGAAATGGAGGTCAAATCCCCACCTCAACCACCATAGTACTACACAACAGAGCTGCTATACACCAATGCAGCAAGAAAGATTTTTCAGAAAAGTTCTTGATAAAGTTTCCAAACATTTCTGAAAAATAACAGACAATATATAAATATAGCCTCAAAATCCTGCATTCCAATATACACTTTTTGAAAATAATGGTCATGTGAATGTCCTGATATGAGATGTTTGCAAATATAGCCATTGCATACCATGATATGAGGACTCTGCGAAAACCAATGTAAACACAACTTTACTATGATAAAGTCGCCCCTGTTTGCTGCATTGGTGTGTAGTGCTACCACCCTCTACCTGTACCCATCCATCCTGCAGGGTAGATAAGCCGTTACAATGGGAGATAACACCTGTCTGCACTGTCAGCTTACCTGGGGGGGGGGGATTAGTGTTAATCTGCCCGGCCCACCTGGGTGAGGCATGCCGCCCACCGGGACATACACACCTGTCAGTGTGTAGAAACGGTGTTGTTTCTTCACACTGACAATTCACTCTGTGCATTGTGGGTAGCTAACCGCTAGCGGTTAATGATATGCATAAATCCCTGGGCCAACCCCCTCCCCCAATTATAACTTGCCCTCCATGTATTTCCAATACCTAGCACATATGTACAGGTTGTCAATAGCCACTCTACTCTACCTCACCCCTCACCCTATTCACTGGGCTATATCATTGCTTAGTACTACTCTGAAACTGAAGGTTATTACTAGGTCAGGCCTGATTGCCTGCTGCTCAATACACCCTCCCTCCTCTCCAATCCAATACTCTATTAAAATTGAAGGCAATACTTTCAGGTGTATACCCATGATGCATATAGGGTAATGTGAGCGACAACATACCGGTCATGGATGTGTATGGTCACTCCAGGAGTGTGACCTGTGGGTAGGGTAGAGAGTCCCAAGTCTCTCATGGCATACATAGCTCATGTTTAAGGATAACATTTACAACAAGTATGATATATCTATAGTAATAATGTAAAATAAAGGATAATTTAAAATATAATCTAAAACAATAGATAATGACCACAACTCGTAATTCAAATATAATGGATCAAAATGTAAAATCCAATGTAATCAAAAATATTATGTACAAAATGGACAAATGGAAAGTATACCTTTACTTGTCGAACAGCATAAACACAATGCCAGCGTTTCTAATCTCCATAACTAATAAATACATATACATTTGATATGGTTTCACTTTCCCTGATGTCAAGTTGAGGGCAGCATTTATACATGGTTATGACATGCCCTTTACACTATTAAAGCACAAGGCGGCCCGGACAGGGTTAACATGAACAAGTGTTTGCCCATGTCATACTTCCATAGAGACAGGCATTATGGTACACCACTGTCATAACACCAACTGCCCCTGGCCTCCTCTATGTGCATTGTCTGCTTCCCTCCTCCATAATTGAGAAGGTATAAATCACAGAGGCTATTACCACCCTGACATGCATTATGTCGTGTACACGCCGGTATATACACCGGGTTTATGGGTGTGAGTACTTATCATCAGCCCTTTAAGAATGGCATTATACCTCAATGCATCATGCCTTGGTCGTCATGATGCATGAATGCAGCCCTGGCGAGTAACTCACCAGTGCTGCATCATGCCGACCCTATGGGGGTGAGATACTCCCGAAGGGTTGGCATGATGATGCACCAATGCACCACCAGCGAGTTACTCACCGGAGCTGCATCGGTGTATCATGATGACAAATGTCATCATTTAGCGACATCCGTCATTAAAGGGTTTATGTTGTATTATTCTTCAATAAGCCACTGACTACTGCCCTTGTGAACAATTAACACCAATAACCATTCACCCTAATGGTAAATCAGTAAGTGCATCAGGCCAGTATGTATACAGTGGGCAGGCAGTGCAGTCATCATGGACTCTATGAGTCTGTGAACAATGTTGTTCAATGGCTGAAAGCCCTTAATCATCATGATACATGAATGACGCCCTGGCGTGCACCATGCCTCAATGCAGCTTCAATGCAGGACTGGTTAGCAACTTGCTAGCGCTTTAATGCAGCACTGGTGAGCAACCCGCTAGTGCTTAGATGCAGCACTGGTGAGCAACTTGCTAGTGCTTAGATGCAGCACTGGTGAGCAACCCGCTAGTGCTTAGATGCAGCTCTGGTGAGCAACTCGCTAGTGCTTAGATGCAGCACTGGTGAGCAACTCGCCAGAGCTTCAATGCAGCACTGGCGAGCAACTCGCTAGTGCTTAGATGCAGCACTGGCGAGCAACTTGCTAGTGCTTAGATGCAGCACTGGTGAGCAACTTGCTAGTGCTTAGATGCAGCACTGGTGAGCAACTTGCTAGTGCTTAGATGCAGCACTGGCGAGCAACTTGCTAGTGCTTAGATGCAGCACTGGTGAGCAACTCGCTAGTGCTTAGATGCAGCACTGGCGAGCAACTTGCTAGTGCTTAGATGCAGCACTGGCGAGCAACTTGCTAGTGCTTAGATGCAGTACTGGCGAGCAACTTGCTAGTGCTTAGATGCAGCACTGGTGAGCAACTTGCTAGTGCTAAGATGCAGCACTGGTGAGCAACTCGCTAGTGCTTAGATGCAGCACTGGTGAGCAACTCGCTAGTGCTTAGATGCAGCACTAGTTAGCAACTCGTCAGTACTACAATGCAGCACTGGTTATATTAGTAACTCACTAGCTCTTAGATGCAGCACTGGTTAGCAACCCGTTACTGCCACAATGCAGCACTGGCCAGCAACTCACCGGAGTTCAGTGCAGCATTGGAGCACTGGTGAGCAACTGCTAGGAACTCACTAGTTACTCACCAGGGCTGCATTCATGTATCATGACGACCAATGAAGTAATTTGTTAATCCGCTATGCCGTCCCTAAAAGGTTAATCCTAGGGCTAGCTCCATATCATCCGGATGAGACTGACGTCACTTCATTGACGTCATTGACGTCGTTATCAATGTGGCTTCATGATGTTGGAGAGGCTACACCCCTGAATGGCTTCAAAGGGTCTGGGCTGCTTCAGGCACATTCACTATAGGGACAACGTTAAATTATTCACACTCAGCCCATAGTTATCTGCCGAGGCCGTTGTAGCAGGGAAGGGTGGTGGGGGAGGTTTAGACTTTGGGGTAGGAAAAAGCTGGTATATGCGGTGGGCTGCTCTTTTGGAATTGGTTGGAACCTTAAAATATTCATACCCAGCCGGTAGTTAAGGCTGCAAACATGGACCTGTGTGAAGATGGCACCCGACATGCACTCAGACAGGAGAAATAACTCTGGGAAGTGAGTCATGTCCATTTGTAGAGTGGGAGGTCGTGGTTGGTCGTGGAAAAATTCTGGCTTAATTATGAATTAGGTGGTAGTGAGTTTGATATATATACATGTACACAATGCATCATTATTTTAGGATTAATCCTAATTTGATATATACATATGTACACAATAGATCATTATATTAGGATTAATCCTCCAGTTTATATACGGACAGTGTAATGACGTATGTGAAGGAGTTTAATAGTATCTCTTATTCAGTACGTGAAATAAATGGGACATCATAACGGGTTAAACCCGCAGATCTTACTGCACGTCCAGTAACAGTCAGAGTGCAGTCGGGACAGGTACTCAGCCCTATATATTAGGGTGCTGGGGGTTTAAGGGGCAGTGTATGTCACCCGGTGCATGAAATCTGTAGTGCATGGCTATCGGTATTAAAGGTTGGGAGATTGCTGAGATAGTCAGTTGGGTTTCACATTTGAAGTGGATGTTTCACAGTCAGTACACAGCCAGAAATAATTTTCTTATTTCAAGAAACTAAGATGAATAAACTCGCCTGGCGTACAAATGACTAGTTTTTTAGAATTTTTCTTCTCAAAACTAGGGCAAAAAAAAGGGTGTGTTTCAGGTTACATTGTCTGAAATCTAGGGTAAGTAGGTCAGATTATTCTTTTTTTTTAGATTTTTTTTTTTACTTTGGCCTGAAAAGTACCCAGAAATTGGCTCACAAACTTCAATGCCGACTCGCCGCCGACCGTCTCGACTTGTGAACTATCAGATCGACCATTAAATAGCCCCAAAATGACCCAAAATATAAATATTTTTTCAAAATTGCATTAAACAGTTCAAGGCTCACTCTGTTTTGCTAGGTAGGGTCGGGTAACCTGAAACACACCTTTTTTTGAATTTGGTCTAGTCCTTTGTCCGGCAGGGCTAGTTTATATAACTTATTTTCTTATAATGAGAAAATCATTTGGCTGTGTATTATCAGTAGTAATACCATTAAAGGGGCAGTGAGTGATGTATAGCTGGCTACAGGTGTCCCTTAGTGGCAGGTAATGGGCAGTGTGTATAGACCAGTACCCGGCTGTATAGACCTCTGTACACCGGGCACCAGCCTGACGCCACACACTCACACACCACACACTCACACACCACACAGGCGTTTTGTCAAGGCAAAAAGAGAAAGGCACATTGTGACAAAATGGCCGCCATTTGGGATCGGCGGGGGCGGCAGAACCGGGCCAAATGCGCGCGCATTAGTCGATCAAAGAGCGTGAGCCGCGTGGAAGCCACCATTGACGGCGCCGACAGCTCAGTCACGTGAGGGAGGAGAGGGGGGGGGGTAATCGGAGAGGGGAGGGAGGGTTGGGAGAGGTGGTAGGGAGGAGGTACTGGAGGAAAAGCCTGTCTCCCACAGCCAGCCCCAGCCCCTTCCCCCAGCCACTCACCCGCCTCTAAAAGCTCCTATGTCAGGACAAAAATGGGCGATATTAGGTGGAAATCACGATTTCTACCCCTATTATCGCTCATTAGTGCACGTGGCCCCCGGTAGGGGGCCGTGCAGATTGGCCTACCCAGGATGCACCGCGTGAAGCAGGCTGCGCTCGGTGCCAACTTGGTCGCCTTTTGGTATCGACTTTTTTCTGTGCGATTAACGTGGGTAAACCCTGGGTGCTCGGAGGTGGAAAGACAAACACGGGCGAGGTGTGGGTGAAGGTGTAGGTGTAGGGTGTGGGTTGTAGGGTGTAGTGGAGCTATGTAGGGTGTGTGTTCAGTGGCCTAGGAGGGTCAATCTTATTTTCTAAAATTGAAATCGAAAATTTACATCAACTTGCAAAAGAACAACTTGCGTTGAAAGTGAAAACTCCAACTTCAACCATTTACTTGAAGATGGAGTTTTCACTTTCAACTCAAGTTGTATTTTTGCAAGTTGAAGTAAATTTTCAATTTCAATTTTACTAAAGAAATTGACCCTCCTGGGCTACTGTATGTGAGGGTGTTATTGTAGAACATGGACGGTGGGTGGAGGCAGTGTTTCTTGTAGTTGACCTGTTTAATGAATGACATCGGGTAGATTCACCTACAGTCAGACACATACCTTGACACGGACACTTGAAGTAGTGTCTATTTAAGCATTCTAGTCTCCATTATTTGTGAATACTGGCTGTCTGGTAAGGATAAAGTTTTTTCCCACAAAGAGCCACTAGCAGCCTTATCATAGATCAGCGATGTAAAGAGACTCTAGCCCCTGCATAAATGGATTACTAGAAATCTCAGTGTCCGTCTCATGGTATTTTTCAGTCTCCCGACGGTATACATACATGGGAATGCGTTGCCGGGTGAATGAAAACACGGCAGATATTCCCAAACAAAACGACTTGGGCGGTCCGTGAGGCTCATGAGGTATTATGAAAAAGAATCATGGCTTGGTAGGTCAGGATGGCCTTTTCTACTACATTCTATAATGTTAACAATTACTTCAGAAGATTTTATCATCACAGATACGAGCAAAGGCACTATCATTTCTTTTTCCTTTTGGTCTATAGGCATTCTCCACTATATCTATCTCATATACCGTCCAGTAGTATAACCACCTGTAGTTCAGGCCCCAAGCCCCACCCATGCCCAGTGGCACACCCGGCGGTCCCTCAGTTTACTGGGTCAGCCCTCCATACATCATGTGTCCCTCAAATATTCATTATGTGGACTGCGCATGCTCCTGTCATGGAACACCCACCCAGATACCCGACCTTAGCACTTTAACCTTTTAAGGACGGCATGTCGCTAAAAGATGATATTTGTCGTCATGATACACCAATACAGCCCCGGTGAGTAACTCGCCGGTGCTGCATAGGTGCATCATGCCGACCTTATGGGTTGTCTTGATGCTTGAATGTAGCACTGGCGAGTTACTCACCAGGGCTGCATTCATGCATCATGACGACCAAGGACATGATGCATTAATGTATTTTGCCACCCTTAAAGGGTTAATGCCATTTGATGTCATAATGCAAGATGTTGTCCTTAGAGGGTTAACTCCACCCAACACATGTCTGGTGCTACAGGAGCCACCTCGGCGTCATATTCGGCACCTGGCCCAAAATCAGTGCCATGTACACTGACCATACCCCCCTCCCCCTTATCGCCCCAATCACCCCCTCCCCCACCACTCCCACCACCTTAAAGGATGCAAAGTGCTTTAATGTGCTACATGCACCCTTGGTCGTCACAATGTCCACCACTCATGAATACATTCATGCATCATACCGACCCTTCAGGAGTATATCAGCCCCATAGGGTTGACATGATGCTTGAATGTAGCCCTTGCGAGTTACTTGCCAGGGCTGCATCCATGCATCATGACGAGCAAGGACATAATGCATTAAAGCGCCCTGCGGCCCTCAAAGGGGCACTACCCCAGAAGCTGCATAATACTACATGGATTTAGGGGGTCGCATGTCAAAGACGCAGTGGAGACACCATGCGGGCATATGGGGAGTGAGGCTCAGACCCCTGAATGTGGCCCTGTCCTTGGTGAGGGGTACAGGGGGTGAGGTTTAGGTGCAGGTACCGGGGGTCATATCAGAGTCATGTTGGTCGTCATGCATGCATATATACATGTAGCTGTCATGGGGTGGGGTGGGGGGGGGGGGGGGGGGGGGGTGGGCGATAATGGGGGGGGGGACGCAAGTCACTCACACACATCTCCCTATACTTTTGAGGGCAGTCCCCTTTCTCTCCCCTTCTCTTCCTCTATCTAATTGATCCGATCATTCTACTATATATTTACAAAGGAAGGATATAACAACCTTACTGTGTCTGAGACTTCTTATTTCACTCCCTTCGGGTAGTCCAGGTCGCCTAAGGGAGCCTAGGTGACTCCCTGGCTGACCTAAGAGAGTCACCTGGGGGAGTCGTATCGCTCTCTGGGTCATATGACTCCCCCAGATGACTCCCTTAGGTCAGCCAGAGAGTCACCTAGACTCCCTTAGGCGACCTGGACTCTTCTAAACATGGAAGTCATTCTGGAGGCAAGCTTGACTCCCTTTTGACGCAGTTTATTCTCTCTGTGTTCATTTATAACTGCTACACATTAGATCATGCTTACTGTACAGAGAAATGGAGAAATCCATAGACAACATAACTGTGTCAAGTCAGAGGCTCTAAGTCATGTCTGTCTGGCCCCCAGTCTCCTACTATGTACTATAGCCCTATCATGGAGCCACCCCCCCCCCCCACCCTTATAGACCTTTAAAGGCCGCACATTGCTTTAATGTGCTATGCCCTAGCCGCCATGATGCATGGATCCATCCCAAGTGACTCCACTCACCAAGGCCGGATTCATGCAGCGACCATGCCATTCTTTCAGGAATGTATCATCCCCGGGGTCACCATGATGCATGAATGCAGCCCTGGCGAGTTACTTGCCAGGGCTGCATTCATGCATCATGACGACCAAGGACATTAAAGCAGTGGTCTGCCATTGGTCAGCCCGGGTCATGTGACCCGGCCCTGTGTACATGCTGCGAGGGCTAAGGGGAATACACGAGTCTCAAGGACCACTCAATGCCCCCATTATCGCCCATAGCCTGTCCTCTCACCAGGTCCTCTCACCGCCCCGCCGGGGTCTATGTGGCTGCTTGGAGGTGGAGAGACTCTCTCATTCCCGGGTCCTTTCCTACAGGACGGCTCTGGTGACAACCAGTATGACATTGAACTGGGATTTTTGCTTGGTTTAGGCAGTCCATGTGGTTCGCTTGGAAAAAAAACCCGGAAATGGAAACAGAATGTATGGTGGTAAAACTACTGCATTCTGGTTCCTGTTAACTGACTGTAATATCATGTGAACATATTTCAGAGGAGTCTTAAGAATAGATTGTATTTTCTTATTGGTGGTAAGTGATTAGTAATTGCCCTTTATATAGGAGAAGACTTGCTGTCTGTGGAGGTTGTTTAGTCTGAGGGGGAGGCAGACTCACAAGCCGCCCACTGCTCTGCCTTGAGAGGATGGTCTGGGCAGCAATGTGTAAAACGCATGTAAATAGCCGGTGATCAGGGCACTCACCGGGGATGGGGCAGATAGGGTCCTACACTGGGGCCATCAGGGAACGGGCAGGGGCCAATAAACAGGTCAGGCCAAGGAAGGGGTAAAAAAAAGGTAGGTCGGATTGAATATCAAATATAAATTTTAAAAAAAGAAGTTACACGGTTGACAAGAAAAACACATTAGTTTACGTCAAAATGACCTTTATAACGTTTTGCCACAATAAGGAGCCATAGGGAAACCTTATGTAATGTCCTATGGCGTGTTTAGTTTCTTGGGTGTTAGATGGGTGGATTAACAAAAAAAAACACTTTTCGGGCCTTAGATTATCATTGTGTATGGACGTTTCTGATTGGCCATAGTCCAGGTAGCATTTCATAGTGTGGACGGACAGTAACCAGCAGTAGAGATTGAGCTGGTCGCTGGTGTTCTAGGGTCAGGACACTGCTCAGCTATGCATTTTGGTGACATCCCTGTTGAAATGGTCAATGCAGTGGCATCTGTGTACAAGCCCTGTATAAAGTGCTGAGGAGGATCAGGATAGGCTACCCTAGATAGCAGCGAGGCCTTGAGTCCCCTACCCTGACACAATGACAGCTGTTTACAAGCCCTGTACAGACCAGAATAGGCTACCCTACACACTCAGAAAAGTAAGCGTCATTGTCGCTAAAACTACTCTCACAGGCACTGCCTGACTTTCATGTGAGAGTGGTTTTAGCGACAATGACGCTGACTTTTCTGAGGGTGCAGATACCAGCCAGGGCTTCAGTTCTACCCTGACACAACGACAGCTGTGTACAGGCCCTGTACAGACCAGGATAGGCTACCCCAGATAGCAGCCATGGCTCCAGTCTCCTACCCGGGGTCAATTTGGCTTCCTCCACAGAGACCCATCATGGTACAATGGTGGGGACTGAAGGCTAAAAGTGGCCGTCCACGGGGGCAGGCTCCGCCATGCCTCTTTATGTACCTCTATACAGGGGTCCAGCTCTCCCACCTGCCACACTGAGGGAAGGGTCCACATACTGTGAAAGTACTTATTTCGCTGGGTATATATTTTTGCGGAAATGAAAAATCCGCGAAATTTTTATATGCTTAAGTATGGAATAAATACCCGCGAAATTGCAGATTTTCACTTTTCCGAAAAGTACTTTCACAGCATACTCCATTTTGGAAAGCACTCTAAGTGTCCCAGCTCAGATTGTATTAATAATCGGTACCGTAAAACCTCGCACATAGGCTGCGGCTTGTATGTGAATCAGATCAGCAGTGCGGCTTATAGGATGGCAACAGAGTCAGGGTGCGGTTTATTCGTGTGGTTTTTACTCCTATAGTAAAGTACAAAGGCCACAAAAATCCGATCGCTTGTGCAGCTTATAGGATCGGCAGGAAGTCAGGGTGCGGCTTGTATGCGAGTTAGGCTTATACATGAGGTTTAACGGTATTCTTATCGTGGATTTTCGTATGGTTTGTATTGGGTGCTTAATGCATTCAAGCATCATAACAGGCAGAGAATTGTCCCTTTCATGGGGAATCTCCAACAAGATAGCTATACTACCACCAAGTCCCTTCTATACCCCAGCAGCATCACCTGGTCTGAATGCACCCCCTCCCAGCCACCAATAGGGCTCAATTTGTGTGCAGGGTATCCGATAAAGGCCCTATCCGGGGCCTCCATGGCATTCTTGCTCGTGGAGCCGAGCAGAAATGGGGGACAAAAGGGGGGTCTCGTGGGACGCCTGAAATAGCTGTTTTCTACAAGGTCCAGTTCTCGGTCAGCTTTAACAAATAGGTATGGGTTGGATCTGCTTAGTGTCATGCAAAGCAGGATCAAACACTGGATTCCATGGACTTACCAAATATCACTGAGAAAACTGCAATCAAAATTACATTATTTCTCTGGATTTCATGGATTTACCAAAGATTACGAAGAAACTGCAATCAAAATTACATCACTTTTCACTGCATGAATGTTTGCATTCAAGCACATCTATGATGCTTTAAAAAACATTTAAAGTGACTATTAAGTTTGTTAATGCTGTCTAAATGTCCCAGGTTAGTCCCATCTTAGGGATCTTGGTAAGGCATGACCAAGTGCTATTCAAAAATGACAGAAACAACACACATGTGACTAATGCCTTACTCAATTGAGTAAGTACAGGGAGCCAGAAAATCCATTCAGGTTATGTACCATCGGCTGATTTGTTAGCCAGCACTGACTAAATTCTGTAGCCTAAAGATTATCTGTGTGAAAGGGTTAAGGCCAAAAAAAAAGTTTGTTTCAGGTGTCAGGTCACCCAACCGACCCTATCAATTTCAAAGAAATTTTTGTATTTTTGCCCTTTTTTTGTCAAATTTAGGGTCTTCGGAAAGGCGGCCCAGTAATCTCCAACAAAATGGTGCTGGGAGACTCTAGACCTCACATCCTGCAGTATGGGCCGGTGGTGACTGGACTGACCACTAGACTATGTCCTACACTGGAGGGTGTGGTCGTGGAGGCCGTGTGTTTGCACTGGGGACCCTGGAGGAGCTCAGAAATAGGTCTGATTGGTGTAGAATGGAAATCAACTCACAATACTGAGACCTCACCTTGGGTGTTTAAGGTCAACTGCCTTGGGGATCTCCCTGCCTGTAAATGGCTACAACATGGATTCCAGACATCTTTGTATTAAACATGACTGTTGATATTAAGCAGAATAAAGATCGCTTGAATGATCACTTAAAGTAACTAAAAAAAACATCATATTTAATGGAAAGGTATTTTTAAATCATTTAAATGAGCACTTTAAGTAACTTAAAGGCTATGATATTTGATGAAAAGTCTTAGAGTCACTTAAATGATCAGATTAAGCATTCCTCATTTTGCTTAAATCCCAACATTGATGCAGTGCTAAGTGCCTTATATTACAAAAGATTAATCTCAGTTATCTGTACAATGCAAGGCAGTTCAAACTGAAAAGTGTGTGCCTTTCATCTTTAACTTTCCTTTTCCTAGTTCTACCCTGTGAGTGTGATGCCTGGAGACTTAATATCACGCTCATATATTACTGACTGAAGGCATGAACGTGATCCAAGAGGACATCACTTGATATATCATTATCAGACGGATGATTGCAGGCTATGGATTTCCTATTCCATGCTGGGTTTAACCATGCAAAGGCCGCATATACTTTAATGTGCTGTGCCCGTTGCCAACATGATGCATGGATGAAGCCCTGACGAGTCTACCTACCGGTGCTGCATTCATGCATCAAGACCACCCTGCGGGATTGGGACACTCCTGATGGGTTGGCATGATGCACCAATGCAGCCCCAGTCAGTTACTCGCCGGGGCTGCATTGGTGCATCATGATGACACATCTTCTAGCAACATGCCACCCGTAAAGGGTTAAAGTAATATAAAGAAACAGGTCCTGGTGCCCCGCAGTGAGAAGGTGATGTCACGCCTGTTGGAGGAAGCCACGGCGTGGGAGTGGCTTCACTCAGGGAGCCATGCAGGAAGCCACCGCTTTGCTGCCCTCCAATTTACACCACCAGCGGCCCGTACTACACGACTACCGGACCGTGGCGGTCCCGGCTGGTCCCCGCAGTGACACGACTCCACCTCCTACAGTATACCGCTCACCTTACACATCTACTGCAACCTCCCTCCTTTACTGCTCATAATTCTGTACCGTCAACTATATGTATATTACTTACTTTTATTTTGGCCCTTCCCTTACATGACCTATTACATACTTGTCTGTTTTTCCTAAACTCACCCCTTCCTTTCTTCCTCTGTCCATCTCTAAATATTTTCCTCCTTTATGCCTCCCTCCCTTCTTGCCTGCCTGCCTCCCTGCCTCCTTCACTCCTTGCCTCCCTGCCTCCCTCCCCTTCTCCCTCCCCTTCTCCCCTCCTGCCTGCCTGCCTGTTTCTCCCTGCCTCCCTCCCCTTCTTTCTGCCTGCCTCCCTGCCTGCCTGCCTGCCTGTCTCCATCCCTGCCTCCCTCCTTCCCTCCTTCCCTCCATCCCTCCCTGTCTCTCTCCCTCCCTGCCTGCATGTTTGTCTCTCCCTTCCTTCCTGCATCCCTGCCTGCGTCCCTGCTTCCCACTCTTCCTCCCTCCCTGCCTCCCTCCCTGCCTCCCTCCCTGCCTCTCTCCCTGCCTCTCTTCCTCCCTGTCTGCCTCCCTCTTCATTCCTACCTTCCTGCTTCTCTCCCTTTCTCTGTCTTCTTCCCTTCATGTCTCCCTGTCTGCCTCCCTTCCCTCTCTCAGTATTCATCATGCTGTGTCCAGTGGTCACATGATCGGGCAGCAAGATGGCGGCGTCACCGGACGAGGAAACATCAGGAGGCGTCACGACCAGGAGGTCGGGTTCACACGGAGGCAATAACTCCTGCTGCTTCTCATATCAATAATGGTCCTAATAATAATCCCTCTCTGCCAGCTCATCCTCCCCCCCCCCCCACCCCGCCACACACACAGTACTGCCTCCCTCCCACGTCAGCTCACCACACCCACCGTGCATGCAGGACATGCTCGCATGCTGACGTCCATTTTGTACAACTCTATAGGCTCAGGGAGACTGGGATTGGTCGCAATGATAAGATACATGTACAGTACTAAAGGCAGGGAGGGAAACAGTGAGTGGCAGAGAGGTGGCAGAATGAGAGGCAGGGAAGGAGGAAGGGGAAGGGAGGCAGGGAGGGGGTGAGGCAGGGAGGCAGGGGGGGTGAGGCAGGGAGGGAGGCAGGGAGGGGAAGGGGGCAGGGAGGGGTGAGACAGGGAGGCAGGGGGGGTGAGGCAGGGAGGAAGGGAGGGGGTGAGGCAGGGAGGCAGGGAGGGGGTGAGGCAGGGAGGCAGGGGGGGTGAGGCAGGGAGGCAGGGGGGTGAGGCATGGGAGGGGGTGAGGCAGGGAGGCAGGGGGGGTGAGGCAGGGAGGCAGGGAGGCAGGGGGTGAGGCAGGGTGAGAGAGAGGCAGGGGGCAGGGAGGCATGGAAGGGGGCAGGCAGGCAAGAAGGGAGGCAGACAGGGAGGCAGGGAGCCAGAGAGGCAGTGAGGGAGGGGGTCAGGGAGACAGGGAGGGAAGGTTGCAGGTAGGCAGGAAGGGAGTAAGGCAGAAAAGCCTGGAGGCAAGGAGAGAGGGAGTGTGGAATATAGCCCAATATGGGGAGAGACAGATAGGCATTCAGGCAGGCAGAGTAATTCGACTTCTTTTTCTGCAGGTAGCGGGTTGGGTTGGGTTGGGGAGGTAGGGAGAACTAACCAATAGCAGGCGTGTGTTTACAGGGTTGTGGGAATGCCTGTGTAGTATGGGTTGTTGCTATTCGGGCTGGGTCTGCCGTTACTGCTGTTAGGGTTGGGTGCAGACAAGGAGCAATAACCTGCGGAATGTAGCTCTACCAGTGTGTGTGTAGGTGTGTGTGTGTGGGTGTGTGTGGGGGGGGGATTCATGTAAACTGTAGTAATAGCCCTTTAAGGGTCACATTGCTTGGTCGGCAATGCAGCCCTCCTTCCCTACCTGCCTCCCTACCTCCCTCCTTCGCACCCTGCCTGCCTGCCTGCCTGCCTGTCTGTCTGCCTGCCTGCCTGCCTGCCTGTCTGCCTGTCTGTCTGTCTGCCTGCCTGCCTGCCGGTCTGTCTGCCTGGCTGCCTAGCTGCCTGCCTGTCTGGCTGGCTGGCTGCCTGCCTATCTGCCTGCCTGCCTGTCTGCCTGTCTGCCTGTCTGCCTGTCTGTCTGCCTGCCTGTCTGTCTGCCTGCCTGTCTGCCTGCCTGCCTGGCTGTCTGGCTGTCTGGCTGTCTGCCTGCCTGTCTGTCTGCCTGCCTGCCTGTCTGTCTGCCTGCCTGCCTGTCTGTCTGTCTGCCTGCCTATCTGACTGCCTGTCTGCCTGCCTGCCTGTCTGCCTGCTTGAATGTAGCACTGGCGATTTAAAGCATTATGCCATCCTTACAGGGTTTAAGGACTAGATACCATGTAGTGTTGCTGGAAGATTCCCTCACACAGTTTAGTTGTTGTTGCTATTTCCCAGAGCTGCACCCAACCATGTGTTTTCTATATGTCATGGTGCTGCCCCTGGCGGCAGACCAGTGCCTAGCGCGCCCCCTGGCCGTCATCCGGGTCCCATCTCATCACTCAGGGTGCAGGGGCACCTCCAGCATAGGGGATGGGGGGGGGGGGGGGATGCACGCTATAGACCCCTGCGCTGGGGAAAAAGTAGAATTTTCAGGAAATTATGTGTGTTTTTTTTTTTTTTAATATTTGTGATATTTAGCAGAATCATAATGACATTCAGGGGCGGACCCCCGAATGGATAGCCGATATCACTGCATAAATGCTAGCGTTTTAACAAAGATCGGACCGTTTAAAGTCATACTTTATGTGTCTTTGATTTCAGTTAATGCCATCTAAAGCCACTTAAATGTCAATCCGACATTTCTATAAATGTTCATATTACCCGGTACATCTACTGAACTTAAAGCTGCTCAAAATGACTCTTAAGGGGGGATAGCACCGTGCCTAGCCAAGACGGGTACCAGCCAACTGATAGCTTACAAAACGCACAGGAACCAGCGGCACCAATTGACCAATCAGGGTGCAGCTATGGTGGTCACGTGACTCGCTAAGGCGGGCAGTCTTTAAGCAATAAACTATCTTGCTTAAATTTCAACAATCATGCAGTGTATTTCAGTTTCACCTCCAGGAAGAGTGAACACCACAGGGGGAGATGGAGGTAAGCAGAGGGGAACGAGAGAAAGTGAGAGGGAGAGAAAGGGAGCGGAGAAGGAAAGGAGGCAGCCAGGACTTTCCTTTTGACTCTGTTTCCTTTTTCAGCGTAGGGAGTACGGAAGGAAGGGGGCATATATCACGAGACATGGACGCCATTACTTGTGCAGCGTCTGTAAATCTGCAGGAGATGACAAGTTCTAAGAACGGCACGCATTTCATTTGCCTTCCTTTTCAGAGATCATTCATAGCTTCATATTCTAATCCGAGCCGATTATTGTAGAGATACACCTTGGCCTCAAGCATATATGTAGCTTCCCAAGAAGATAAGAACCCCAGACAATTTCCCTGATTGCCAGACTTCTCCAGTGTTGCCTTGCAGATATATCATGCATCTACAAATAGAACCGTGTACATCAGCCTAACCAGATGCACTTATAATGGAGCCCAGCACAGAACTGTACATCTTATTGACTGTAGCCGCGGTTCTTTTAGTGACATGTGTCCTTAAAGGTTTAATAATGGGACCCAGCACAGAACTGTACATCTTATTGGCTGTAGCCGCGGTTCTTTTACAAGTCCGGGAAAATGACAAGCCATATAATGTCTGTATCATATTAATGTGTCACATTTAATATTCCCACGTCTCACTCTGTGCTGGATGTACCCCCACACCCGGCCGAGGCAGCTGGTAGACATGTGGTAAGGTCCCTTTGATGTGAACATGATGCTGAGGGTATCTGACATTGTATCATGGATGATTGTATTTTCCTTAATTCATCTCGGTCTGGGCGTCTACAGATGCTGTTTGTCTGCCAAAAATAATTTTCCATGATAGGTGTAAATATAGTTTTTCTTTCAATTTCTCTTTAGCAAATTTCTATTTCTATTTCTTTCTAGCAAAAAATATGTACTGGAAAGTTTTTCCTCCCGTTCTCTCTTGGATAAAGTCTCATTTATTTTGATTCGTTTTAGACATTCATACAGAAGGGCATGATAATGCATTGGATCAATGTGCTATATAGTTTATAAAGATTTGTCAACACCTTGGACATGTCAGGGACCCTTCAACATCAGCACAGACTGACTGAGTACTCTCCCAGAGAGCAGACAAACATGGGAAGGCTTACACAATCCTTGTCCAGAGGGATGGAGAGGTCATGGCTTTCCAGTGATAGGGAACTAGGGGGGGTGCCCTACTCAATATCCTAGAGAAAGAACGTTGGGTTTAGAGAGAGATGGAGAGGTCACAGCTTTATAGTTGGGGGATAGTGAGCTGGGGGGGGGGGGCTACCAAAAAATCCTAGAAAAAGAAGGTGGAGTTTAGAGAGAGACGGAGAGGTCGCGGCTTTGGAGTTGAGGATGGGGAGTTGGGAGGAGGAGGGGAGAGACTCAAACCCTGGAGCAGCGAATGGGGGTTAAGGGGAGATGGGGAGGTCAGGCGGTTGGGTTGGGTTGGGGAGGTGGGGGGGGGGGGGTGGTTGGGGAGGGGGGGGGGCTGCAGGGGGGGCTGGGGTGGCAAGGACAGATGAGACCAGGGGGATGGACAGACACATTGCTGACTTATGGTCAAAAAGTGACCGATGGTCAAACCAGAATTAGATCACGTGGTGTGTGTGTGTGTCGGGGGGGGGGGGTGTCGTAGTAGGCTGGGGTTCAGGGGGCCACTCAATATAGAAATGGGTACCTACTGCGGTAAAGACCCTGAAGAGCTGGATCTGTGCATGCATCGAAGCAAGAAATAAAGGGTTGTCAATTACATGATAGTAAATGATTTGGGTCTGTCAATAACTGGATAGCAGTGAATCAGGTTCATTGATATATAAATTAATGAACCCTTATTAATAATGAATTCCAAAACAAACTTATTTTAAATGGAAGAGGCCTCCTGACAGTGGGCTATCATCTGACTTCTTAGAAATAAGGGGAATGTGAAAATGATGTACATATTCAGGGGGCTGTCAAATCAAAAGATGGTGAAATCCTCCCATAGAAGCTAGGGCTAATACACGAGTCAGTGCGGCTTATATGTCCGGCCGATAGTTGGGATGAGCTTATATATGAGGTTTTGCTCTTATGGTACAGTCATTGCATAAATATTGGTATTTAAGCAAAAGTTGGACCACTCAGACTTTTCCAGGATTTACATGCAATTTACTGAACTTAAAGCTGCTTAAATAGTGACTTTAAGCAATAAAAGGTTTCCTTAAATGTCAATGTTTATGTAGTGAGTACTAAAGTTTCCAAAATAGGGGTGGGGCTTATACGCGACTTTTGCGTATACACTTTTAAGTAAGGGCTGTAGTTTTGCAGTTGGTACCTACACTCAGTCAGTGACCCCCCCCCCTGATGCAGTGGACTGAGAGGTGATGGTGTAGTAGGTTGTGTGTGTGGAAGGGGGGGGGGGTAGTGGTGACCTAGAGCACTGATGGATTGGGCACCCTGGGTTATTGTTCTGACCAGCAGGACAAGTGTCGGGCAGGCGGAGGGGCTGACGACGAGTCGGGGATCAGGTTGGGGCAAAGTGGGAGAGGCTTGAAGGGGTGCAGGGGGTGGATGTAGGGTGGGGTGGTGGTAGGGGTTAAAACTGCTAAACTTAAAGCAGCAACTGGTGGAGGGGCGATGAGTAAGTCACTGCTGCTGCATCAGTGCATCATGACTCTTTGGGAGTAGACCTACATGAATCTACATGGTAGGTTAGATACACTCAGATTGGGGCAGAGTGGGAGAGGCTTAAAAGGGACTGGGTGGTGGTAGGGGTTAAAACTGCTAAACTTAAAGCAGCAACTGGTGGAGGGGCGATGAGTAAGTCACTGCTGCTGCATCAGTGCATCATGACTCTTTGGGAGTAGACCTACATGAATCTACATGGTAGGTTAGATACACTCAGATTGGGGCAGAGTGGGAGAGGCTTAAAAGGGACTGGGTGGTGGTAGGGGTTAAAACTGCTAAACTTAAAACAGCAACTGGTGGAGGGGCGATGAGTAAGTCACTGCTGCTGCATCAGTGCATCATGACTCTTTGAGAGTCAGATTGGGGCAAGGAGGGAGAGGCTTAAAAGGGACTGGGTGGTGGTAGGGGTTAAAACTGCTAGTTTTCATCAGGGCATCATGACTCTTTGGGAGTAGACCTACATAAATCTACATGGTAGGTTAGATACACTCAGATTGGGGCAGAGTGGGAGAGGCTTGAAAGGGGCGGGGGGTGGTGGTAGGGGATAAAACTTACAGCAGCAACTGGTGGGGGGGGGGGGGGGGGCGATGAGTAACTCACTGCTGCACCATCATGACCAGTCTTTGGGAGTAGACCCTCATGCATCTTGTTGGGATGATGCACCCTTAAATACCTGAATGCAGCACTGGCAGGTTACTTGCCAATGGATGATTTCAATGAGATGCTATTTACAAGATCTTGAAATATATATTTGCTTATTTCCTTAGTATGGATAGTATAGAGTTATTGCAATAATGCCTAAGCAACCCTTTATATTTGTCTGACAATGCTAATGTGTTGAACATCCAACTGGTATGTAAGACATATTTTTCCTCTATAGTCACTACTCTGCTGTATATGAAGTTTGCTAAATTAATGTCCTGCAGTTACACTGTATGGATGACGTGAGAAATTTGGAAAATAAAGGGGGGGGGGGAAGTGTAGTTTTGGAATAAGAATGATTTGCTACAGCAACCTGTACTCTCATTCCCAAATTCTTCCGAAGGGACGCTCCGCTAACTGCCAAATTACCTTGAACTTCGGATTTTGCTGGGTCTGGGCAATCCCTGCTGGTAGCTTGAAACTAGCGAACAGGAACCAGATATGGAACCAGAAAGTATGATGGTGAAGCTACCATCATACATTCTGGTTCCTGTCAACTGGTTCCAACCTACCGGCAGGGATTGCCCAGACCTGCTGCGCGATCACAGTAATAAAGATACCTCAGCACCACAGATAGCGTGCCTGCTACCCCCCCCCCCCTCACGTCCCCACCCTGCAGCAGCGTGCCTGGCGGGGTGTGTAGTCTCTGTCTCTTCTCTGTCTCTCTCTGTCGGTCTCTCTGTCTCTCTGTCGTGCTGTTTCTGTCTCTCTCTCTCTCTTCCTTCTATATAAATGAAGATTAAGCAACAACGTAAAACCCTGGAACTGTGTGACTAAGTTAAGACAAGACAAAAAGGTTACAAGATTGGAATCAGAATGAGTGGATTAATACAGCTACACCAACCTGCTGCTTGGTTCTACAGTAATAGAGATATCCCCCCCCCCCCCCCGAGTCCCACAGATAGCGTGCCTGCCCCCCCCCCCCCTGCAGCCCCGTGCCTGGTGGAGTGTGTAGCACCCATCAGGGTGTGAACCGTCTCATGCACCTCCGCTACCCAGCATGCACCACGCCTGACCACGTGACCACCCAACCATGGAGATAAGCCTATACTCCATGATCCACTGCTCTACAGACTCTAGGCCGCAAATTAAAACACTGCAAGGGCTGCAGGGTGCTTTAATATCGATGCCCTTTTTTGGTACAATGCATAAATGCAGCCCTGGTGAGTGAATCGTCAGTGCTGCATACTATATTAATTCACACTCAAAAGGTTAGGATAATGCATGCATGGAGTACTGGTGGGTTTCTCAGCAGTGCTGCATTCATGTATCATAAAGACTAAGGGTATGATACATTAAAGCACTATGTTGCCATTATATAGTTAACACACCCTTCCTCCTACTTCCCTCTTTCCCTCATCCCATCCCCCAGCTCTATGGACGCCGTGACCCCTGGGTCTATTCAGAGGTCAAATCAATATCACGAGCTGCTTCCCACCCTGCAGTGACCAGGGCTATCAGCAGGGCCTGCCGTGGGTGGAGTGACCGGGGTAACGCGGTGTAAAGGGCGGGGTCTTGGAGCTATTATAGACCGGGGTAATCTAGGGTGGGGGATAGAGATACATTGTTGAATGTGACACTCCCAGGGGCAGGGACTATATCCAAATCGCAGATAACACCTAGCTCACGTGAGTGCATGGACAAACGTTTTGAGTGAGTCTCAATGAAATCTTACTGATGTCTTAGTCTTAAAATGTATCATGTCACAGTTCATATGTAGTCTAAAAAATGTCTTTAAGAATGCATTCAACTGGGATTCCGCTATTACTAAAGAAGGGGAAGAAAAGGGAAAGAAAAGGGGGGTTGTGGGGCATCTATATTAAGACTTTCCGGTTAATAAGATTGTGGTAAGACTCACTCAAAACGTTTGTCCGTGCACTCACATCAGCTAGGTTAGTTGTGCATCCAAATCCATCCGGCACTTCCCGTGATACCCCCTGTGCTATAAGTCTTACGTATAGCTGCCTCTCTCCACCATCGTCTTGCCACCACCCTCGTGCCCTGCCTGCCTTTCTTTTTAGATTTTTAACCTCTTTGATTACTATCCCCTTTCCTCAGTGTCTTCTTTTCCCTGCCATTCCTTCCTTCCCTGCATGTCTCTCTCCCTGCCTCTCTCCATTCTTGCCTCTTTGACTCCCTGCCTCCCCTTGTTCCTGCCTCGCTGCCCCCCTCTGTTCCTGCCTCCCTGCCTGCCTCTGTTCCTGCCTCTTTGCCTCCCTACCCTCCCTGCCTCCCTGCCTCCCTCCGTTCCTGGCTCTTTGTCTCCCTGCCTCCCTCCATCCCTGCCTCCCTGCCTCTCTACCCCCCTCCATCCCTACTTCCCTGCCTCCCTGCCTCCCTGCCTCCCTGCCTCCCTGCCTCCCTGCCTCCCTGCCCTCCCTGCCTACCTCCATTCCTGCCTCACTGCCTCCCTCCGTTCCTGGCTCTTTGCCTCCCTGCCTCCCTGCCTCTCTACCCCCCTCCGTCCCTGCCTCCCTCTGTTCCTGCCTCTGTTCCTGCCTCTTTGCCTCCCTGCTTCCCTCCCATTATGCCCCTCTACCCTCACTACCTCACTCCCTCACAGTGGCCACAAAATGCATTGAATCAACAGCTACTTATCAATGTTGATTCAATGTTCTGTGCCTCCATCTTGGCGGCTGCCTCCCTCCTGCCTCCCTCCTGCCTCTCTTCCCTCTCTGTCTATCCCCTCTCGCCCACCCTCACTGTCTGTCTCTTCCACCCCCTCAGTCCCTGTCCTCTCTCCAAGTTCTTAGTATCCTCCACTTCCTTCTAGCACCCCCCCCCCCCCGCTGTCCCCACGTGTGTGCCCATCCTTCCTGCCGGCCGCTAATTTGACAGGGCTACAATGAAGACAGATCCTTGTGGATTAAGTCATCAAGTAACTGGATTAAGGGATCCTTGGTCAGCATTAATCTTGGTGGCGGAAGTGTGTCTAGTGCGCAGGCGCCAGTAGCATCTTTGGTGGCTGGGCCTAAAGGCCTGGTTCCATCAATGCATGACTGGCTGCAATTTAGTAAATTAAATATGCTTAAAGAGCACTTTGCGCATATTTAATTTGAGCAAATGTATTTTTTTTGTCGCCTGAAGCCATTCAAATGCTGTTATGACCCTTCTGTGACATTTACATGGCAATATTAGAATTATGCTTGGTTCTATTGCTGCATGAACGTTAGTATTTTAGCAAACTTATTTTTGCTATTGCTGAAAGTAACCCTTTAGGCAGCCTTAAGTTCAGTAAATGTCTTGTAAATGTCACGGAACGGTCATAATGATATTCAAGTGGCTTTCAGCGGTGTTTATAGAAATAGATATGCTTAAACTGTGACTCTTATAGAAAGTCCAATATCTGCTTAAATGCTAACATAAATGCGGCGTCATTAACAACTATCAAATTCGGGGATATTAGTATTGAAACTGGCTGGCATTGTACTTTCATTTACCGTCCTAACTATAGGGTATATTGCATAATGCTTTACTAAGAGGGCTCTCACTGCATGAATGTTTGTTTGTTTGTTTGTATTTCATTTATTTATCCAGGCAGGAATGATTGACCTGGTAGGTGGTATTACTCATACACCAGCATCTGTTCCGATATGCGGAAATTAATAGAGGCAAGTAAGCCTTATTCATATGTTTATAGCAGGGAAACGCCCGTACAGGGGCATGTTCCTACTATGTATAACTTACCTAGACAGTCATTATAAAATATATGGGATTAGAATTTGTTACTATAACTAATGATCAGGTCGACCATGCTGAGGTTAGTATATACATGATATACAGTGTATTTTCTTCTTTATGAAGAAAATAGAGAAGTAAAGAGGATAGAACCCATGCTAGGTAATAGCTATGGGTAGGAGAGAAAAAAAGGGGTATTGCAATGGTGTTTTAATGCAATCCATATATATCTAGGCAGAATGTACTAGACATATTGTATATTGTATTTAAGTAAATAAATTATGCTTGAAAGATTACTTCAAGCATACCGTATCCGCCCGTTTTAGCGCACCTGTGCTCATTTATTTTATCCTTCCATTAGCCCTGCGTTTATACAGGACATGCGCTTAATTAAGATCCATTTTTAATGGTTAATATTATTTTGAAACACTCTTCTACCCTGGGCTAAAATGAGACATGCGCTTATTTGAGCACCTGTGCTAAAACGGGCGGTATCTAATTTGAGTAACTGCCACTTAAAGCCACGTAAATTCCATTATGACCTTTCAATGGCATCCCCATGGCATTACTGAAGTTAAAGCCGTTTCAATTGTTCCTTTAAGGCACCTTAAATAGCTTAAATGCAAACAACCATGCATTGCCCTTTCAGTAAAGGACATAGTGGAAGAGGTCCTTAATGCTGTGGGTGTGTGGAGGGGTGTGTGGCGTAGTACCTCATCAGTTCCATGACATTGGTTGTTGGTGATTGTTGCCGTACAGGGTAATCACCAAGAGGTACGCAGCAGTCACATCCCGCCAACAGGACAGTCTACAGCCCCCCACCTCCCTTACAGGACACACAGCCTACATGTACCCACCCACACACAGGAGGTGCTACAGGATATGTTGCAGGTATACGGGACTAGCGCATTAGGCTATGGGGGCAGCCATCTTGGCTCAGAGCAATGCATTGTGGTTATGCCCCCGACTCCAGAGCAGTGCATCATGGGAGAATTTCTTATCAGCCCCTTTGTTCTAGGTGTGAGGAGAGGGGATTAGCCTGATAAGGTGATGGAGTTTAGCCCCCGACTACCTGAGGTACCAGGATGTGCTAGTCCCATATAGGATGTAGCACCGCCATTCTCCAAGTCTGGCAGCGACTTCCTGCCAGATTTCTGCCAGATGCTGTCATGACCCTTCTTGGACATTTACATGGCAATATCAAAATTAAAGTGCTAGGTTCTATTACTGCATGAAGGTTGGTATTTAAGCAAACTTACTTTTGGTGTTGCTGAAAGTGACTATTTAGGCAGCTTTAAATTCAGTAAATGTCTTGTAAATGTCACGGAAAGGTCCTAATGATATTTAAGTGGATTTTAGTGGCCTTTACTAGAAATTAATATGTTTAAACTGTGACTTGAAGAAGTCAAATATTTGCTTAACTGCCAACATTCATTGAAGTATTATCATTGAAGCCAAATTCTGTCTTATTTCCCTAAAATCTTCAAATTTTCGGAGCATGTCATACCAAAACAATGCTTTATGTCCCCCAACAAAATGGCCGCCGATTCTGCACACAGCGTCCTTGACAGCCTTGGGCAACTCAGAGAATCTTTGCCTTTATCATCTTTGCCTTAATTTTCTTGGCATTGATTACCTTAGCTTTTATTATCTGGATTTTCATCAATATAAATAATAGGGCATGATGCTTTAATGCTCAGTAGATTAGTAGATTCACTTAATAAGCGCAAGACATTATTTTATAAGCGCACAATATACTAGGTACTGTGAAAGTACTTATTTTCACGGGTGTAAATTTTCGCGGAAGAGTGAGAATCGACAATTTTGCGGGTATTTATTCCATACTTAAGCATATAAAATTTTGTGGATTTGTGGAAAATATATGCCCAGCGAAATAAAGTACTTTCACAGGATCCAAAATGGCCCCATAAGCTTCAGGACCTTCCCCTGTGTGTGCAGGTCCCGGGCAGGACTGGAGAACAACAGGCTACACAGCCACTTGAGGACATGAGCATCCATAGTCACGCTCCACTGCCCCCAACACCGGCCTAATCTCATCAAGCCCTTAATAAAGCCTGGTTACCTCCCGTTAAACCCTCTAGGGGCCGCAGGGTGATGCCATGGGCTATAGCTTTGGTCGGCATGATGCATGAATGCAGCCCTGGCGAGTCTACTCGCCAGGGCTGTATTCATGCATCATGCCGACCCTCTTGGAGTGCATCATTCCTGTGTGGTCAGTATGATGCTTGTATGCAGCACTCAGGAGTATCTCACCAGGGCTGCATTCATGCATTATGACGATAAAGGGCTCGGCATGATAAAGCCTTTTTAGTCCCCTGATTAGCAGGCAGCAAGAACACTGGGTAGGATGGGTAATAAAGGGGTGGCGGTATTTATCATGGGGTACAGGGTGTTATGAGGCTGTCTTCTCACGGTGGCTTAGGCAGGATCTGAGACAGCAGGGGGGGGGGGGGTGGTATGGGATGATGCTCTAAGCCTACTACCGGTACTTGTCTTTTGAGATCCTACAATAGGACCACTAGAATTAGAGCCTTTGATACTGTTGATAGTGAGTCTAGATGAGCAGTAGAATCTACTGTAGTATGGTACTATGGTATTTAATCATTTAAACAGGGATGGAATCAGAAATTTGGAAAAGGTTTGGTCCACCAAACTCCAAAGTACCAAAAGGCGTTGCTCTGTGATTCTCGGCGGATTAAATTATTTTTTTTAGAAAAATCAAAAAAGAAGAGGCGCGGGGGGGCGGGGGGTGCCAGGACCTCCCCTGAATCCACCCCTGCTACAATAGGCTCTGATTTAGGGTGGACTCTATCCCAATAGCCCTCATTTAGATCCCCTGGGTCCCCGGGTCCCCGGGTCCCTGGTGTCAAAGTCTTGGTTATTTGCCTCTTGACATTACTCCCTCAGTACAGAACAACACGCACTCAGCAGGGTCACCGTGCAGAAAGTAATATGGTACATCAGTCTACATCAGGGCCTATTGACTCTCCAAACACCTCAGCCACACTCACACCACTGATGGAGAATACTTTATAACTCATCATCACTTACAGTATCCCACCAGTAATACGCTGTAAATAGTTAGTGTAGGTACAAAGTAGAATCTACTGTAGATCTACAGTAGAATCTACTAGCAACCTTGTAACCCATGTGACAACAGATGCAGCATCTTGAGCGATAATAGATATATACCTATAGTTACTCTTCAGTTTATTTTTATGTATGGGGACAAATTTACTTTTGGGTGTTTTTTCAAGTTGCATTTCTGCATCCTGAGGACAGAGGCAACATACCTATGCTGTCCTTAAAGATGGTGCATCAGCTAGTAGACTTACCAAACCTTTTCTTCAAAAGGGATATAATTGTAATGTCAAGGGTTTTGTTATTATTGTAGATGATATGCAGTGCTCAATGTTAAATATATTTGTCTATAAATGCATGATTTGAGATAGAAAACAATGTTGCTTATTCACCTCACTAACTCAGTGTCCCCCCTATGTGAGCATACCAGGAACTAAGCTAATAGGCAAAGCACTGAGCCATGCAGTATAGGGAGTTTTAGTGTCGACCTACAGTAAAAAATATTGCACTGCTTGTGCTAATTTCATATGTTTACATAGTGCCAATCACCTCATAAGTTTGAGAATATGTATAAAACATGATGTACAGTTGTGATATAGCATTAGCTTAAAGTCACCCAAATTTAGCTGATATGCCATCTTTAAAGCGTTACATGAAGCAATAATGCTGAATCATCACAAACCATGATGTACTAGTACTGGAATATAAAAGAAAACCACCACAGTTTGTTTATACATGTATACATGTAATTACATTGCTGTACATGGACTTGGAGTGACCTTGGGGTGGCACTGAGGTGACCTTGTGATGACATGGACTTGACCTTGGCACGTTGACCTTGTGGTGGGTCGTGTTTGTGCCTCGGATGGCACAGGGAGGTTGTATGACGGGGGAGGTGGCAGGGTTTTTATACACAGCGCCATGTCAGAACATGATGGATCCATGACCAGGGTTTTTGTACATGTAATACATGGTATATGTCTGCCTGTCTGTAGGTGGTCACGTGGGCCTTGTTCTGCCCCCACACCCCTGAACTCCTGAGAAAAATCATCAAAATTCCTTTGACACATACACATCTGCTGGGACATCTTTCCTCTCAAACAAATATATTTTTCATATTCTGAAGTTTGATATAACTTATGATGGACGTGTACAAACTGATATACAGTGTACTTAAGCTGTTTATTCTTGATGACCCTCCAGTGCTTTAATAGACTGCTCTTTTTTTGCATGATTAATCAAGCCAGCCAGTGAGTAACCTGGCAGTGTTGAATTTGCACATCATGGCCACAAAAATACACAAAGCATTGAGGTGCCCAGCTATAGTAGATTCTTCTCCTGGCTTGGAGATCTGTGGAACCCTAATTCCTCCCTCTCCAGGTGTAATGGTAAAGCACCCAAAGTGCACACCTTGATTGGACAGGTGGTAGTAGCAGTATACACACAGTATAGGGGTGTGGGGAGCCCAGGGTCAGGGGAGGGTCAGTGCATCTTGTTGGAGGATCTCCACCCCTTGTATGGGGGCTGTGTGGGGGCAGGGTGTGTGGTGTGATTCCCGCCTTAACCATACAACCCCTGCAGTGGGGGCCACACCCTGGGGGTAGGGTTAGCCATGTAATGGTTGAATAGTGCTTTAATGTGCCATGTTATTGGTCGTTATGATGCATGCTTACAGCCCTGGTGAGTCTACTTGCCTGGACTGCACTCATGCATCATGCCAACCCTCCAGGAGCGTATCAACCTTGGGTGTGTATCAGCATGATGCATGAATGAAGCATTAGGGAGTTACTCGCTATGGGTATTTACTTGGATCATGACAACAGTGGTGACATTTCATTCAGTAAAGGACTATGCCGTACCCCAGTGGGCCCAGAACATTGAATCAACATTGAGAACAGGTTGTCAATGTTGATTCAACGTTGATTCAACATTGATTCAACGTTGTACTGAATTTTGTGCCCACTGGGACATGATGTTTTCAGGGTCAGAGAGTGCAGTGAGTGCGGGGTCCTACATGGCACATACACTTTTAATCCGTCTGAAGGTTTCTTCTGTTGGCATATAAGGTCTGGACAGAGACATGGCCATATTGTGGAGTTCCCCATAGTGATGTCGAAAATGTATTGCTATTTGTCCTCAAAGTTGGGCCCTGAACAGTGACCCAGGGGGGGGGAGTCCTGGGGGTCTGACCCCCCTCCCCCCTTTTGGGCAAAAAATTTAGATCTTTTAAATGATAATTTGATCTGATGCGAGTCGCGGCGCGTCACTTTTCAGTACTTTGGTATTTGGTGGACCCCCCCTTTTCAAATTCCTGGGTCCGCCCCTTACTGGAGGGATCATTTGTAGTATCGACAGTGATCGACAGTAAATGCTACTGCTCATCTGTTTACTAGGACTGAACAGTCTACAGTGGATGCAGAAATACAACAATGCATCCATGCATTGAGGTGAGGTAAGGACCCTTCCTGAGTTGTGGAGGGAGTCCAGGCAGGACCCTGACAGTGGTGAGGCCAGCTGTGTTTGTTGGGTGTATCTACAACATCTACAACATCTACAGCATCTAGAGCATCTAGAGCTTTTAGCACTGGGGGTGGTGGGGGGGGGGGGGTCTGATGGCCCAGTCTCACTGTATGCAGTGGTCAGAATGCATGGAGGATCTACTGCATTGAATTGGCAGTTTCAATGGCTGATTTCCAGACAGTCCATTAACATTATTTTAAAACAAATGACAGATCAACTATCTGTCACTCCTGAAGATGGATTGAAAACAAAATAGATCTGTCATCATCAATGATGACAGATGTCTCACAATGTAGTAAAACGTTTGAGAGGGGACAAAATGACCGACATCATGTTCATTTTCACATCCTCCTAACACATTCAAATACATCAATATACTTTCAAAGCAACTCAACTTAACATTTGGATGGAGAGTGTATAGTGAGTGACGTCACAGCACCAGTGACGTCACAGTCTTAGCAACATTGCTTGGTGACGTAGCAGCCACAGTCAACCACAGTAGCCCGTCATAATAAACCACAGTTGACAGTCACAGTTGGCAGATGGGGCTCACTTTTTTTCAGGGAAACTTTCAATTTTATTATAATATTGTTAAGGAGGTAGAGCCGAGAGCTAATTGACTTTCTTTCTGAAACCTTAATGTTGAGTCATATCTTCCCCTTTCTCCTGCTGCCTCTTATACACCATTTGTCTACTCGGGACAGCACACATCAACAATGGTGAGTTGTGAATTTGGACTTTTGTTCATGATATTGTCATGGTGTTCTGCCAAAACCTTTGAAAAGGGCAAACAGGAGACTGAACTAGGCTGACAGGAGACTGAAGAGGCTTGATGGAGTGCCTAAGAATCATGTGGTGTAGTCAAGGTCATACAATGAGTTGTTTGTTGAACCGATGTAGAAAAATAAGTTCACCATTTTTAATATCAAGTGTCTGTCATAGAACGGGTTCTTTTCATGCTATTATTCATCACAAGGTCCCTCTCTAGTTAAACTGTGTACAATTCGACTACATGTATACCTGGCACTCCACAGACGATCAATTACATTGATGATATAAAAACATTGAATCATTTAGTATAACAACAGATGGTTGAATAAATTCATTTTTTCTAAATACACATCTACAGTCATAAATCATGTTTCTTCTCAGACATATTAAAAGCATAAAAAAGAATAGAATATGTGTTATAGGTTACATGGTCTAGAAGTCTAGGTAGGGTAGGTCGGATCTTATTTTTCTAAAATTTATTTATTCTTAATCTTTGGCCTGAAAACACCGAAAAATTGACTCGCAAACTTAAGCGCTGACTCGCCGACAACAGTGTCGACTCGTGGAATATTGAACCCTCACATAGGCCAAAAATTACTTAGAATATTCTTTTTTTTTCAAAACTGGATAAAAGTGTCTAGGGTCGGCCCTGTTTTGCTAGGTAGGGTCAGGTAACCTGAAACACACTTTAAAAAAAATATGGCCTAATGTTTGGAGGACTTGGAGCGCAATTATTGACAGAAATAGCTACACTGAGCCGAGGAACAATCATTATGAGCATGACATGGCTGCAACTGTGGGGTAATAATTGGGCCAGCTGTTATAGTAGTGTTCAGGAATGGAAAACAGAACAAGGTATTTAGATAATGGGGCTCCAGGACCCAATGGCTACAGTAGGCCGATGTGATTGTTTATGTTGCCATTGCCATGCAGCCCTGCCCTCAATAGCATGAAGCGGATGCTGAAATTGATGGGGAAGGAATTCTTTGATTTAGGTAACCAGACTTTTAAGGTTGAAATATATATATACTGAAAGGATTGTTGGTCAAAATATTCAATTGTGTCCAATATTTTAGAAAACTGGATAGATCTTAACAGTGTGAACCAGGATAATTATTTATAGTTTAAAGGCCAGGAAAATAATCGAAAAAATGATTAACCCTTTAAGTATGCATACCGCTAAAAGATTACATTTGTCATCATGAAGCACCTATGCAGCCCCGGTGAGTAACTCACCGGTGCTGCACTGTTGCATCATGTTGATCCTATGGGAGTGTCTCAACCCCATAGGGTTGGCGTGATGCATGAATGCAGCACTGGCAAGTTACTCGTCAGGGCTGCATTCATGCATCAAAACAGACAAGGGCATGATGCATTCAGGCATGATGCATTCAGGCATGATGCATTCAGGATTAAAACAAGGTAGTAACCAATATATACATGCAACAGCCCTCCTATTTCTGGCAATGCAACCAAATATTCATTCACAATCTCCTTAGCCTGAGCAATCATCAACTGCTCACTCATGCATGCTGGACAGAGATCTACCTATAAACAGGAGGGTCATGGGGTAGGGGTTGGGGGGGGGGGGGACTCGTGGGTGGGCCCATCGGCCGAACTAATACAGGCACATTGACGGAAACAATAGTCAATTACCACCACTGAGATAAGCCCACTTACAACGTGAACCACACAGCATGGAGACATGCCAGCAAACTGGAGGGGGAGGCGGGGGGAGGCGGGGGGAGAGGGGGAGAGGGGGAGAGGGGGGGGGAGGGGAGAGGGGGAGGGGGCAGAGGGGAGAGGGGGAGGAGGGGTTTGGAGGAGGGGGGCACATGGAGAGAAGGGGGAGGGGTGGGAGGAGGAGTTTTGAGTTTGAGTTTGTTAAGACTTTATTCACTGAAATTACCCACCATTGATGAGTCTTTCAAAGTTAGCCAATAATCCAAATATGCAACATAATATCCAAGGTGGAATCAAGATGGAGACACGTTGGATATGGGAGTAAGTGGGGGGAGGCAAGGAAGAAGGGAGGCAGGAAGGCAGGGATAGAGAGAGGGGGAGCAAGGAGAAAGGGAGGCAGGAAGGCAGGGACAGAGGGAAGGGGAGCAAGGTGAAAGGCAGGCAGGAAGGCAGGGATAGAGGGAGGGGGGCAAGGGGAAAGGGAGGCAGGAAGACAGGGATAGAGGAAGGGGGAGCAAGGAGAAAGGGAGGCAGGGATAGAGGGAGGGGGAGCAAGGAGAAAGGGAGGCAGGGACAGAGGGAGGGGGAGCAAGGAGAAAGGGAGGCAGGAAGGCAGGGATAGAGGGAGGGGGAGCAAGGAGAAAGGGAGGCAGGGATAGAGGGAGGGGGAGCAAGGAGAAAGGGAGGCAGGGATAGAGGGAGGGGGAGCAAGGAGAAAGGGAGGCAGGGATAGAGGGAGGGGGAGTAAGGAGAAAGGGAGGCAGGGACAGAGGGAGGGGGAGCAAGGAGAAAGGGAGGCAGGAAGGCAGGGATAGAGGGAGGGGGAGCAAGGAGAAAGGGAGGCAGGGATAGAGGGAGGGGGAGCAAGGAGAAAGGGAGGCAGGGATAGAGGGAGGGGGAGCAAGGAGAAAGGGAGGCAGGGATAGAGGGAGGGGGAGCAAGGAGAAAGGGAGGCAGTGATATAGTGAGGGGAACAGGGAGAAAGGTATTGAGGGAGGGGGAGCAGGGAGGAAGGGAGGGAAAGCAGGGAGGCAGGAAGGCAGGGATTGAGGGAGTTGGAGGTGAGAAAACGGGGGAGGGAGACAGTATTAAGTAAAGGCACCCAGTGAACGAGCAGGGTTAACCCCCAAGCGGTGTACCTGGCCATCCAAGCTGACAACATCAAATTAAATACTTCACCCCATTAAGCACGGGGGACCCGAGGCACCCGAATTAAGCCTTAATCTAATGGGCCTCCACTCTAGTAGACCGGGGTATTGGTGGTGTTGGGGAGAGAGGGAGGGGGGGGGGGTCGTAGGTTGACTTGATGTTGATAGAACTGTAGGCCAGATTTTTTTTTCAAATTAAAAAAAAAGAAAAAAGTTTCCCCCTGATTCCTTATCCGATGCCATCCGTCAGAAAAAGTAAATGTATACGTGGCATATCCCCTTTAAAGTAAGGCAAAAAGAAATGGTTTGTTTCAGTTCACCCGACTGAGCCCACCTACACAGGGCTGACCCTATGTTTTCTTATGCTATTTTGAAAAAAAAATTAAAAATGAATAAATCTGACCTACCGACCCTACATTTTCCTCCCATGTTACCTGAAACAAACCTCTTCTTTTTGGCCCACCCGTTATAATTATTTACAGCTCGGCCAATATGACTGTCACGATGTTGAACTTGTCTACAGTGAGAATAGTGATGTTGACTTGTGATTTATGTTGTTTGTACCGACTTCAAAGTAGATCCCAACACAAATAACACAAATAATAACTCTTACCATTAGGGACAATTTCTCACAATGATTACTTTGACACGGCTCCAAACTTTCACCTTTTTATTCAGAATATATTATGACTACAGGACATCATAAGTATAAGTAGCACAGACAAGATCTTCCTCTTTCAGAAGGAGAAGAAAATAAATATCAGAAAATAAACATGAGAAAATAAATATGAGGAAAATTAACCCTTTGAGGGGCGTGTAATGCATTGATGTGTCAAGCCCTTTGTCATTATGATGCATTAGCTCTGCTCTGGCGAGTAACTCGCCACAGCTGCCTTGCTGTATCATGACGACCCCTAGAAATGGGGCAGTATGATGCATTCATGCGTGCTCTGGAGAGAAGACTCGCTATATAATGCTTCATTCATGCATCATGACGACAAGTGTATAGCGTATCAAAGCATGATACACCACTTGAACTGTCGAGAATGGCACAATGCATTAACCCATCATGCCCTTGGTTGTCATGATGCATAAATGCAGCCCTGGTGAGTGACTCGGTATGATGTACGAAAGCAGAGCCAGCGAGTTACTCACCAGGGCTGCATGGAGGCAACATGACAACAGCTAACAAAAATACGTTATTTTACGTCAAATAACGTTTTAAAATTTCATATAACGTCATGCCATAGTAAGGAGCCTTAGAGAAACGTTATTTAACGTTATATAACGTTATAAAATGTTGTATAACGTTTTTTGTTTACTGGGAAAATGTTATCAACATGCCGTCCTTAAATGGTTAAGGCGTTGTTTGCGTCCTATCACCATGAAGTCCCACTAACACGGTGATGTATGTGTCTGTGCCCAGGTCTACCAATTAGTCCCAGCACAGGCCAGCACACCTTACACACAGGATAACCTCCCCTGGGGGTACGTACAGAATATATAGCCAGCCTTTTCTATTATATTGCCACTTTAACCCTCTAAGGGCTGCATAGCGCTTTGAAGCATTATTCCCTTCATCGTCACTATGTATGAATGCATCCCTAGCATAGTCATGCATTATGGTGATAAATGCATCAATGCATCATGCCGTCCTTAAGCAGTTGCGGTATAATTGTGCATTATATCACTATGTTGCCCTGAAAGGGTCAAAAGAATAAAAGTCCCCAAGGTTAGTCCATCTGAAGTCTCCATTATGAATGATGTCACCAAATCACATATTAGCCAAGTTTAAAGCCGATAATTATGACACAAAAATAAAAAGGGGAAATACTTGTTGGCTGATTCTGCCATTCAGTTCACATTCCAATATATAGTAAGGAAGGGGAAAGAATCTCACAGAAATCCAGACAAGAACCAAATTAAGTTTTCATTGGTGAAAAATTGTACAAAAGAATCATATAGTATGTCCATGGTACATTCCAATACCTCGGAAAATTCCCATATTATTTTAATGCATTTCCCCTCTTTTATTCAAATGCATGCTAAAAGCAGGAAATGTTATTCACATTATTATGTCGTAGAGCAGAAATGTAGCTCTCGGCTAGTTGTTCATATAGGGCATAAAAGGGCTGATGTAGGTGAGCACGCGACATGCACTCATGGGGCCTACAGCACAAAGTACAGCCCTGGTGGATGTAGAGCTGACATGCTACTGCTCTAACCCTTTAGCGATGGATGTCGCTAAAAGATGACATATGTCAGCATGATGCAGGAATGCATCCCAGGTGAGTAACTCGGCAGGGCTGCATTGGTGCATCATGCTGACCCTTCGAGAGTGTCTGAACCCCATAAGGTTGGCATGATGCTTGAATGCAGCCCTGGCGAGTTACTCGCCAGGGCTGCATGCAAGCATCATGACGGCCAAGGGCTTGATGCATTAAGGCATCATGGTTAACTCGTCAGTGAGAGCATCATGCCTCATGGTTCATGCCTATTTATTAGACTGATGCACCAATGCATCATCAGTGAGTGCATCACTGCAGTGATGCATCATGTCCACCCTTCAGGAGTGTATCAGTCCTGTATGGTGTGGATGATGCATGAATGCAGCCCTGGGGAGTTACTCACCAGGGCTGCATTCATGCATCATGACGACAAAGGTCATAGCAAATAAAAGCACTATGCAGCCCTTAAAGGGTTATATGTAGTTATTCATAACAGTGCTATTTGTATAATGCAGACAAAGAGGGCATGTTTCTTTTACTGTTATTGATCAAACCGTTAAAAGGTAAAGCACACGGCTGTGGTCTCTGTGCATGTTTCCACTTCTACATTACCGTGAAGCTGTGATGGCTAAACTCCCAACAATGCATCAATGTTTCCAGATACATTTTATAACATGACTTCATGTGAGAGAGCAATAATGTAAGCTTGATTTAGGCAGGTCCTCTTAATGATTCACACAGAAAAGTAAAGGTGTCAACTGTGTCTCCCACATGGCTCTGGTAAAATAGAGAGTCAAACTGCTAATGACTCTGAATATATGCAGGGTCCACTTGAGTTGACTCTGATAGTACAGAGTCAACTCAAGTTTACCCTTTATATAAGCATAGTCATTAGCAGTTTGACTCCTTTTTACCAGAGCCACGTGGGAGACACAGTTGACACCTTTACTTTTCTGTGAGTTATTCTCCCCTTTGAAACAAATGCTCCAGTCACAAATATATATATTTTAAAACTACAATCAGTGTTGGTGTATGATGTTGTGCAAGGGCGGATCCAGATTGGGGGGGGGGGGGGGGTCCTGGGGGTCTGGACCCCCCTTTCGTGGATCCGCCACTGATTGCATATGACTTCACACATCATCCCAAATGACAAATCACATACAACATCACAATATGTTGTTTGGTATAGACAAATGAACATACAGCCTTGGGGTAGTATTCCGCCCTCCCATGCTTCAGGTAATATGGGTAGAAGGTCTAGGATCGGCAGGTCGGATTTATTTTTTATCTTATTTTTTTTACCAACCGTTCTGCATATATCCAAAACATGTAACATGCCGCCTTTCTATTTCATATTATAACATACATATAACAAAAATATGGGGGAAAAGTGTGAGAAAAAAGAAGAAAATTCTTCATATTGCATGAAAAACATAGGGTCGGCCCTGTTTTGATAGGGTCGGTCAGGTGAAACAAACCTTTTTTTGGACCTTAATTCTAATTAATATTGATGCAGTGTTTGGACCTTGCCCCAGGTAGGTTCATGTATGGCGGCAGTCTCCGTCCGCTGGTACCATTTTACTGCATTCCAATGTACCGCCCCTAAAGGTGGGATACATCATAGCCTTGGTCTTGGCATGATGGATAAATGCAGCCCTGGCGAGTAACTCGCCAGGGCTGCATTCAACCATCATGCCAACCTTATGAGGTTGAGACACTCCCAAAGGGTCGGCATGATGCACCAATGCATCCTCGGAGAGTTACTTGCCTGGGCTGCATTGGTGTATCATGATGACAAATGTCATCTTTTATCGACTTGTGTCTTTAAAGGGTTAATACATTGGTGTGTGGTTATGTAATGTTAAACATCACGCTATTGGATCTGGTCTATCCAGAAGGCATGGGCAATACCAACGAGACCTGGACATGCAGGGGATAAAGTGGTTCTGCCGCCATTACGTTACAGAAGACTACATAAGGGAGGTGTCATTTTTTAACAATAGGGGGGGGTCGGTGGATTTTCATGTGAGCGGGTCAGAATTCTTTTGGTCCCCCAGCTAGAGGGGTTGAAATTTTTTCAGTCCCCCCCCTCAGGCAGGTTGAAATTGAGCGCGGCCGACCCCTTTGAGCTATAGTAACGCGCGGGCTTTTTGGCTAAACAGGGGTGTAATTTTTTTGGTCCCCCCCCTTCAAGGGGTCCAAATATTTTTGGTCCCCCCCCAAATCCACGACCCCCCCTGTTGTTAAAAAATGACCACTCCCTAAGGCTAGGAATGTATATATGGTGTGTTTCAGAATTATTTAGGCCACAATTGGAGTATTTCAGAGGGTGTGATTGTTGTTTTCCTTGAACAAATTTGCTTAGATATTTTTTTCAGTATATTTTATGAAACCAAATAAGAGTCGTGTTGATTTAAAGTAATACACTCAGGAACATGGCATTCTCTCAGGCTGTTGGTTCCAATTTCACATTGTTTCCTGACCCAACCACAGTCACCATCTATAGCCCGAATATGACAACATCCCAGTGAAAAAGGAATACACATCTGATTTGTGATTTTGTGGCAGACAATGTTGTTCCTTTTGGCCATATTTCATGTTTAGCATATCTGCAATAATAATGAGTAAAGTTGCACCAAGATGAGTCACATGTGTCACAATGCTGTGGTATTAACCCTTTAAGGACGGCACGTACCTAAAAGATGACATTTGTCATAATGATGCACCAGCGCAGCACGGGTGAGTAACTCGCCAGTGCTGCATTGGTGCATCATGCTGGCCCTTTGGGAGTGTCTCAACCCAATAGGGTCGGCATGAAGCTTGAATGCAGCACTAGCTAGTTACCATCGCCATCCTGCTTAAATGCAGCCCTGATGAGTCTATTCGCCAGGGATGCGTTTATGCACCATTCCACCCCTGCAGGAGTGTATCAACCCCGTAGGGTCGGCGTGATGCATGAATGCAGCCCTGGTGAGTTACTCGCAATGACCGCATGCATGAATACCATGGATATAACATGATAAAGCACCCTGCTGCCCTTAAATGGTTAATAAGCGGGTAATCCCTGTGGGTACTTTGGGGTGATTTTTGCACCTGGATCTAGGGGTCAGACGAGGTGGATGTGCAGTGGAATCCACCCCCTGCTGCCCCCCCCCCCCACACACACACACAGAGTGGGAGGGGGGGGGGTGATAGGTGCAGGCAATGCACGCACATCCCCACATGGGAGATGCACGGGCACACTCCCCCTCTACCAGTACGACTATCCAACCTCCCCCACATTCACCAGGGGCCTGTTTGTAAAAACACCAAAAAGTATCACAACATTATGATTAGACTCTGGCTAAATTTTAAGTTAACTATAGTACAATTTGATTGATCTTACCAATTGTACTTGAGTAGTGAAACATTAGGGAAGATTTAAGAGAAAAAGGTTGTCTCAGGTAATCCATATATCAAAGAAATGAGTCTGATAGTAACATTTTTCTAACGTTTTCCCAGTACTCAATTTCTTGGTCTACACATAGATAGTAGATCTCAGACACACCGGTAAAGTCAGTGAAATTCCAAATTCCAATGAAAAATATGAGTAGGCCTATATCTCTTTGACATCCAATCCTCTGGTCAGCTTCTCCTACTAATATATTGGAGGAACCATGCTCCTACACAGAGAGAAGAAACAGCGTCAATAGGGAGTCCAGGTTGCCTCCAGAATGACTCCCCTGTTCAGGGGAGTCCAGGTCGCCTGAGGGAGCCTAGGTGACTCCCTGGCTGACCTAAGAGAGCCACCTGCGAGTCATATGACCCAGAGAGCTATATGACTCCCTCATTGACTCATTGACTCCCTTAGATCAGGCAAGGAGTCACCTAGGCTCCCTTTAATAGGCAACCTGGACTCCCCTAGAGAGGGGAGTCATTCTGGAGGCAACCTGGACCCCCTTTTGAGGCTGTTTCTTTTCTCTGTGTACCTTGGGTAACATCCCCCTGCACCCCCCCCCCCCCGCCCCTCAGGTACACCGACCACCCCATCTGTAGCCGAGTCTATACATACATGCGGCACACGGCTGTAGAGCAGAGACAGACTGCAGGTGACGGGCCGTGTGACGCCGTGCATGTAGAGTGAGCTGTTAAACCCGCAGATCTTACTGCACGTGCAGTAACAGTCAGAGCGCAGTCGGGACAGGTACTCAGCCCTATATATAGGGGAGCTGGGCCTTTAACCCTCAGTCATCAGCCACGTGGAGCCTCCATGGGGTTCACAAAACATGGGCCGGCAAACAGTTTCTGAAGAAGTCGACACTTAGACAAAGGTACACAGCCAGAAATAATCATCTCATTTCAAGTAAGTAAGATTATTAAACTTCTCTGGCGGACAAACCACTTGTTTGATTTTTTTCTTCTTAAAACAAGTGGTTTGTTTGCCAGACGAGTCAAATGATCTTCTTTTCTTGAAATGAGATGACTAGTTTTGGCTGTGAGGCTAGGCAATACAGAAAACACAGGAGACACATAAAATTACAAATTCATGAGGAAGAGAATAAGGCTACATGGATAGTCATATCATGGAGAGAAGCAGTCTACAAGTTGGTGATATAGGTTAAACATAGATACAAATGGTTTTCCTGATCTAAACAAATGCGATGTGGAACGTAATCCATTAGTATAAGGATGCTAGGGCCATAACAAGGTAGATCTATAAGCAAACCTTACATCAACACAGAAACTGAGGGACACACAGCCGAGTCAGCAGCAGCCACATGCAGACCACGCCCCTGCCACCCACTTACATCTTACCTGGCCTCACATCCATGTAATACCTGGTGAATGTAGGTTTACTAGGCCACGTATATCCTAGATTTTGAGACCTAGTATGTTAATACATGGGCACTATGCAACATTACAACTATTAGAGAACAGGTGACCAGGTCAGGGTCATAATCATGCAGCTATTATAGATAATAAGATATCATGTAATCATAATTCGCCATATGATGCTAGGAGCATCATCACGATCCTGCTGGCGTCCAGATACATGACAACGATTGACACATTTAGAGGGAGGGCCACCAGCATAAACATATCACAATCACACCACAACCACCACAACACATCATATACAGTAAAGTCACCACAACAGTGTACACAGAGAGAGTAAACAGCGTCAAAAGGGAGTCCAGGTTGACTCCAGAATGAATCCCTCTCTAGGGGAGTCCAAGTCGCCTAAGCGAGCCTAGATGACTCTCTGGCTGACCTAAGAGAGTCACCTGGTTCATATGACTCCCCAAGGTGACTTCCTTAGGTCATCCACAGAGTCACCCTGAAAAGGGGAGTCATTTTTGTCGGCGCCAAAATGTGTTTCTCGGCGACAAAACAGTCTAATAAGTCCTAGTATAGACACAAGCTTAGTGATAGAATTAGCTTATACAATGTACATGGCCAGGTTTGAAGCCAGGGGCGAGATAATTTCATATCATCAAACACGCCGATAGGAGAGATCTTTGTACCGTCATGATGAGTCTGCAGAGACATAATTACGTCCATATATAAACACCACACCACATGTCATTGACACATTTAGAAGGACGGATACACACCACCGTCACACCATATATAGTAAAATAACGGCCACTGCAGCAGCAGCAGATGCAGAAAGCAGTAGAAAGGCACGCCTACCTCCCCCACCCTACCTGGCCGCTACCAGTACAGGGCAAGGCGGTTACAGCCTTCTAACACAATTATATTAAGGGTAACATATCGGTATATTCAGCTATAGTATATTAAACATTGGAGGTGTGACTCTGTGGTCATCAGGTCATATAGTACACAGGTAAACATCCTGGCAGTGGGGTAGACATAACATGTATAGGGCAGCCACGGCAGAAAGGCACCTCTCCCTCGGAGGCTGCCCACTGTACAGGGCAAGGTGGTAACAGCCTTTTAACACAATAAAAATTAAGGGAAACATATTGGTATATTCAGTTTATATATATATATATTTTATTAGATATGAGGGTGTGACTCTGTGGTCATATAATATACAGGTAGACATCCCCGGTAGACATCCTGGCAGTTTGGGAGACAGCCGCAGCAGAAGGGCAGTCCTCCCTCCCCACCCTATACCTGGTCGGTACAGGCGGTAACATCCTTCAAACACAATTGGGGTGGAATGAAACATTCCATTTTAATTGGGAATGGGGCGGGAACTTATACTTCCTATTGTAAGAGGGAGCCACTATAGTTATTGTTTACTACCACTGCCCCCTACTGTATTACATGTGCCCTAACTGTGACATCACAATCTCATGCTGTCTCATACAAATCTCACGAGATCCCTCCCCTCCTTTCCTCCCTCCGGTCAGCCTGCTGACTCGGCCATTCGCCCAACGTCCGCCCTCAGGTGAGGTCTCTCTTGTAAGCTGACTGGACGGGAAGAGCACTGCCGTCACCGGTCCTGAACGAAGTAGGGACTGAGTGACAGCTAAGCTGTCCCGGCTGTCAATAAGTCAGAGTTACAGGTAGCTTCACACAGGCAGCAATGGAGGAAGGAGGACCCATGACCCGCAAGCAGAAAAAGGCAAAGCGAGCAGCCGTCATGGCCGCCGCTGCTGCCCAGCTTCATGTGGACGCCGACGCTGCAGCACGTGCCGCCACCACCCCGCCGGCACCTGGCCCTCCGCCCCAACCACCGCCCGTCCCTGGCCCACTATTGGGCCAGGCAGAAGGTGGTGTACCTCCACCGGACGTCGTACAGCAGGAGGCAGACAAGAAGAAGGCTAGGCGCCTCGAGGCACGTAAGTGGCGTGACGACGCGGACAAACGTATGGTGCAATTGACCGGGCAGGTTGAGACCCTTACAGATCTCTTGTTTACCTCACTAGGCCGCTCTAACACGACCTCACTGGTACACCCTGCCCCCATTGCACCTTCGCTGCCCGCTCACCCACCTGTGCCTCCCCACGCCAACCCACTGGTGCCCCGACAGCATGTACCCGACAACCTCCACTGTCCACCACCCCCTGCCATGCCGGTGCCACAAACACAGGACCTGCGCGACCTCCGGGCGTGGGCCCCTCCTCCCGGGCCTCCACCACCCCCGCCGCCGCCTCCTGTCCCTGCCAGCTGGGCGGGCCACTACACCCCTCCCATGGCAGCCGGGGATCCATCCGGACAGGAGGAGGTCGCCCGCCGCCTCGCCCAGCTCATGACGGCCGCCACCAGCAACCCCGGTAAGGACGACCCTCACTTTCCACACCACTACATAAGGAGGGGCCCTAGACGTGAACGTGCATCATTGGGGGATCTCACATTCCCTGAGTACATACAAGGCATGCTAAGGGTACACGATTCACCCCTCACCCCTGAGAGTGACCGCCCCCACATCCGCCACCATATCGCTACCCTTGCAGCCGACGCTGAGCGATACAGGTGGGAGGATGTCCGCACCTGGTCTGAAACCATCATTGCAGAGATCACGTTTGGCACATGGTCATGGTCTGATGCTATGAAAATAGAAATGAAGAGGGTAGAGATAGGAACACGCAACCTTCTCTCTGTCACCCCTGGCCTTGGTAACAACCCACCCTCCAACGCTAACCGCCAACGTGATGCCCCCGCGGTAATTGACTTATCGCCCCAGCTCACATCCGCCCGTCCCGGCCCACCATGTGCCCAGTTCAATACCGGCTCATGTCGCTACAATGCAGATCATGTCGATGGCGGATACCGCCGCCTACACATATGCTCCCATTGCCTTGCACATCAATGTCGTGCCCGCAGCCACCCTGAATGCCGCTGTTTTGTCAAGAATGGTGGAAAGCCCGGGGATAAAGGGGGAGACAAAAAGCGTGACCCAAAAAACGACCAGGGCCAGGGGCAGCAGTGAACCCCCCCCTGGCCCATGCGTGCAGCTGTGTTGTTTGTGATATGTTTGACTGTGTTTGTACCCTTGAATACCAGGACGCCCCTCCCACACAGGTGGGCGGCCGAGCCACACTACTCAAGGTCCCAGCTGAACTAGGCAGTGCCGAGGCCACGATGTTGACCCCCCCACTCCCCACTAATAACACTCTGTTACAGCATGAGGACTACATGTCGGACCGAGGGGCAGCTACCCCAAACGTCCCTGTTTTTGACCCCCACTCCCTACCAAACAACACCATTAGGGCAGACACGTTTGTAGGGGGTGCACAGGTACCTGACACCGACCACCTTTTTGACGCCACTTACTTTTCACTCATATGCAAAGAGGCCCCTGAAGCAGCGCCTATAGGCCCATGGGAATTTCGGGAAACTTTTCAAAAAATATGGCCCTGGCCCTCACCCCATGGTACACTTTTGGCCCCAGTAGAGATGGCCCGTTACCAGGCGATCAGATCAACCGGCCTACCAAATTACCTCAGTGCCCGTATCCCACTACCCACAAAAATGAATATCAATTTGTGGCATGATGAACTTGTTGATTACTGGGATGCGGAAGTGGTCACTTTTCTGAAGTATGGGTGGCCGGCATCTTACACACGTCCTGTATTCCCCACCTCCTCTAGTGAGAATCATGAGGACGCGGAGGAGTTTGCATCCCACATTGACAATTTCATTGACACCGAACTTGCATCAGGTACCCTCCTGGGTCCCTTTCAAGAAGACCCCTTTTTTCCTCACATAAAGATAAGCCCGCTTATGACACGTGACAAAAAGGATCCAGGTGAGAAACGTATCATAGTTGACCTCTCACACCCTATAGGTGACTCTGTCAATGCTGGCATACGTAAGAATTGGTTTCAGGGGAGGCCGTTCAAGTATACTCTCCCCTCCATTTTCTCCCTCACTGAGAGAGTCAAAGTAGCTGGTCCATCATGCTTCTTATGGAGTGCAGACGTTAAATCTGCATACCGCCAGCTGGCTACTGACCCCTGTGACATGGCACTGTCCGGCATACAGCACAAAGGCCAAATATACATTGACATGGCAGCATCATTCGGATGCAGGGCAAGCAGCACACACATGCAAAGAGTTGCTCAGGCCCTAATACATATGATGGACAAACGTGGGTATGCTGTATTGGGATATATTGATGATTTTGCCGGTGTCCACCAAACCCTGGAGGAGGCTGAGACTGCACTATCTGTGTTCGAGCAGCTCACCTCTGACCTGGGACTCACACTTGCCCACAAAAAGACTGTCCGCCCTACCACCCAAATGACATGGCTAGGATACACAATAAACACTGATGACATGTCCCTAAAGATACCAACCTCTAAGCTGGAGGAGGATTCTGGAGGAGGTCGTCAAGTGGAAGGTAAAGGCAAAAGCTACAAAGAAAGAGCTACAACATATAGCTGGTATCCTCTTTCATATAGCCAGCTGCCTGCCTCCAGCCAGGCGATTTTTGGGTAGGGTGCTGGCTATCCTACGTCTTGCCCCGCCACATGGCACTATCAGACTCACCAAAGACTTTAGAAAGGACCTTAGCTGGTTTGAGGTGTATGGACGTCAGACAAATGGTATTTATATGATACCTGACACTGACCGCCCGACATGGACCCTGGAGGGGGACTCTAGCATGGAGGGGGGAGGAGGCTATAGTACCACCCAGTGTTACCAAGTGACATACCCTGAATGGCTCCGTGCGGGCAAACATATATCTCAACTCGAAGCCTGTAACATTCTAATCCTGGTTAAGCATCTGGGCCCTCCACAGCAGGAGGGATACCATTTCATAATTAGGTGTGACAACGAGGCTACAGTATCCTCCCTAACTACCGGCAAAGCCACCGACCCCTGGCTCTCCAAGTGTGCGCGTGAGATATGGTTATTTAGTGCATTACACAACGTCCACAGGTAAACATCCTGGCAGTGGGGTAGACATAACATGTATAGGGCAGCCACGGCAGAAAGGCACCTCTCCCTCGGAGGCTGCCCACTGTACAGGGCAAGGTGGTAACAGCCTTTTAACACAATAAAAATTAAGGGAAACATATTGGTATATTCAGTTTATATATATATATATTTTATTAGATATGAGGGTGTGACTCTGTGGTCATATAATATACAGGTAGACATCCCCGGTAGACATCCTGGCAGTTTGGGAGACAGCCGCAGCAGAAGGGCAGTCCTCCCTCCCCACCGGTAACATCCTTCAAACACAATTACTTTAACTTTAAGGGTAACATATTGGTAGATTCAGCTATAGTATATTAGACATGAGGGTGTGACTCTGTGGCCATATAATATACAAGTAGACCTCCTGGGGTGGTAGACAAGTAGGATATATAGGAAGTCAAGCAGTGCACGGCGGACCCAAAGCCCCGCCCCCCTCCTAACTCCTCCACCACCTATACCACTCCTCCTCCAGGGTCCCACACGGCTCAGCAGCGCCACCTACGGCACCTCCCGGTACTACACCAGCACCAGCCCCGCCTCCTCCTGTCCCTCCTCCAGTGCCGCGCCTACCTCCCTACCTGCCGCCCCTACCTGCCCGCCGCCCGGCCTCCCCTACTAGGGCTCCTCCAGGGCGGGGAGGCCGGGTGCAGGTAGCGGGGCGGCCGGGAGGAGGTGAGGGGACGGCCGGTGTGTGTACTGGAGGAGGGACAGGAGGAGGCGGCTAGGTGTGGGAGGGACGATGCGGCCGGGTAGGCTGTAGGAGTGGCGCCGGTATATCATAGAGAGAGATACAGTCAGAGACAATAACATATAGAGAGGTGGTAAAGGGGTGGACAGAGAGGAAGAGACACTCATGGTGATAGAGAGATAGAAACATAGAGACATTCACGTACAGTGCTGCACTGTCAGAAGTAACTGTAGCTGCACAGCGATTTATACTGTAGATTTACAGTATAAAAGGAGGTATTTTTGGTTTGAAACTTCTGACAGTGTGGGAGATACAACCAGAGACAGGGGAGAGAGGTGGGGGGAGAGAGAGAAGGGGAGAGTCAGTGACCGAGGGACCGAGACAGGGCATGTACTGGAGGCACGGGGGAGGAGGCCGTGGAGGCGGCTGGAGATGCTGGAGGTAGCCGGTACCTCAGAGACATATACGATCAGAGACAGCATAGAGATAGTTCTCTCTATCCCTCTATAGAGAGTATTAAACAGGGGGAGAGAGGGGGACGGTTGGGCAGACTGGTGGGGCTGGGGAGTCACAGTGATAGACATGGAGGAGGGGGAATTCACTGATATAACCGGCAATGCATGGTTTAAACAGACAGACATACACGAGCAGTCAAAGATGAGAGACAGAGACAGTCAGATAGAGCAGGGATACCTTTATCTCACTGGGTAGAGACAGAGGGAGAAAAGGGGTTGGGGTGGGCAGAGACGCAGAGGGGATGAGAGTGACTGACAGAAAGACGACAGAGAGGGTAAATTCACTCACTATTGTACCCGTTGGTATAAACAGTCAAAGGGGAGAGAGAGAGAGAGAGAGAGAGAGAGAGAGAGGGAGAGAGAGAGAGAGAGAGAGAGAGGGAGAGAGAGGGAGAGAGAGAGAGAGGGAGAGAGGGAGAGAGAGGGAGAGAGAGGGAGAGAGAAAGAGAGGGACAGGGGCAGAGGTAAAGAGACAGAGACATAGAGGGACAAACAGAGACATTCCCCTGCATGGAGGGGGGGGGGGGGCTGGTCTATCTATACGTAGAGAATGACGCGTGAATTCCATGTGTTTGAACACTTATACACACCAGCTATTTTGGGTTACGATTGTCTACAAGCCCACAGGCCCACGGTAAATACAAGGAATCAGTCATTGACTCTGGGTGATGGCCTTGTATCAATGTGTCTTATTTCTCAGAGCGGAAAAAGCATCGAGATTGGCAAGATCTTGAAACCTGTGACACCTCTCACTCACAGCACAGCACCGTTGTTGTACTGGAGCCGTCGGGGCCGGGACAGCGAGGATCCCATACCTGGGTGGTGCGGCTGTCGTGGTGGTCTGCCTACACGTCAGCCTCGGCCAGCGTCTATGTAGCTCTTGGGTGGGAGACTCCCTTCACGTAGTTGGACTATTAACCCTTTAAATACCCTGAGTAAGTCCCAGGCGTCATAGCACACTTGGATGTAAGACAATCCAATCAATCAATCAATCAATCTGTAAATACCCAAATCTTACCGCCTCTCCAGCAAGACTCTGGTTTGATCAACAATAACCGGTATTCTGGGTATGATATAGGGTTGGTGGTGGTTGTATACCAGTTGGTTTACAGCAGTATAAAACAAAAAGAAAATATTTTTGGGTTCACTGTGACAGTGAAGCCACAGCCAGAAAGAGTGAACAAGGGAGAAACAGAGACAGAGGTACACAGAGAGACACATACATACAGAATACGAGGGGATGGATATTAAAGAACACACACGGTCATGACAGAATATAGACTGTCAGAACGGAAAGAGGGAAGTAAGGAGAGACAGAGACAGAGAGACAGGCACAGACAGAGACAGAGAGACAGACAGAGACAGAGACAGAGAGACAGAGAGACAGAGAGACAGACAGAGACAGAGACAGGCACAGGGACAGAGACAGAGACAGGGACAGAGACAGACAGAGACAGAGACAGAGACAGAGAGACAGAGAGACAGACAGAGACAGACAGAGACAGACATACAGAGAGACAGACAGAGACAGAGACAGGCACAGAGACAGAGACAGACAGATGTCTACAGAATGCGATAGAGAAGGACACATACATTAACAGACATGGACTGACAGGACAGAAAACTGCTGACGCATCAATAATACCCCCCCCCCCCCTCTACGCCTACAGACATATCCGGTAGCGGCCACATGACAACCTAATGACGGCCGCACGGGGAGAGGGTCCTTATTAATTATACATAATGGCCGATCTGTAAAAAGACGCCTGTCAACAAGAATATGTCAGTTCTGATAACCGGCTGATAAGACACTATTATAGTCTACTCTATAGACCGTTTACTCGACAGTCTGCTCTCTGTATATGTGTACATATATGGCCCAAAAAAAAGACTAACCCTATCACAACAGGGCCGACCCTACATTTTTATGAAATGTTGAAGAAACCTTCGCATTTTTCACCCTTTCTGGCCAATTTTCGGTATAAAAAAAAAATCATGTTAGAAAATATAAAAATAAATAAATAAATAAAATCCGACCTACCCACACTTCATTTTCCTCCCATGTTACCTGAAACAAACCTTTTTCTGGCCTATATAGGACCGTGGGAAAGTATGTCGCTCCGGCAGCGGAGACTTGTGTATATTGATTGCAAATATATGTATGTGATAATAAAGGGGAGGGGAGGGGGTATGGAATGGAAAATTAAATATAGCTCACTTCCAAGTACTGAATAGTATTAAGTTGTATATTAAACCTGGCACGGTATAATTGTCACGGTTTCTACTAAGATACATACTACATCTTCCAGGAACTTGAAAGGCTTTAAAGCAAGAACATTTCCTCAAATGTAAATAGAAAGTCACACTGGAAATGAGCTGTGATAGGCAAAGGGTATAGAGCTGAAATGAAGAAATGAAGTATATTTTTAGCTCCTCCTGGAACATATAGCCGTATAAAGCATCTTCCTATATGGAACGGCCAACAGGTACGTTTTATTTCAGATAAGGATGAACATAAAATGCTCCTATTGATAAATACAGAATCCATACTAATAAACCTTTAATGTTAGCATAATGCACAATATTCCCATTTGCCAGCATGAGTACAGCATCGTCGATCAACGCGACTGTATTAACGTAATTGGGCGCAAATAAGTAAGTAAACCCATGCAGCGATGGTGAGTTACTCGCTGGTGCTGCATTGGTGCATATTTAGGATAAATATATCCAGAACCTTCAGGTACACAGTGCTGCTGCGGTGCTTGCAGGGTTGGCCGGTACTCCCCCTGTGTCGGTGTCACTGCGGTGGCTGGGTGCGGGGTATGACAGGTGTCATAGGGAGTTAGTGCTGGGGGAGTCAGGGGGAATCAGGGGGAGTCAGGGGGAATCATACCTGGGTACAGGGAGGGTACATGGTGGGTACAGAGGTGGGGGGGGGGGTACAGGGGGGTACGGGGGGGTACAGGGGGTGCACGCAGAGGTGACTGCAGAAGGACATAGGTATGGTACATCAGACGCCCCGCCCTCTGAAAAAGAGCACAAAATCAAAAAGAATTACAGACCCTAAATTTCAAGTAAAATGTTATTTTGTTTGATATGGATATTTACTATGATTTAAATCAATGAGAATGTCTCTAAGATGTGGCTTGTTATGATTTCGATGATTGTTTTAAGAACCTAAGGAGTAACTTTTCATATATAAATTGCAATTATTGAGTAAGATATGTACAGTACTGGACCCTAAACTGGATGTTTTGGCTATGTTATTGATTGGAGCTGAGAGGTGCTATATTCCCCCAGCCTTCTCTATTTTTGGGGTATTTTGTTAATGAGCTCTTGTTAGTGGCCTCCAACCTAATTAATTATTCTGCTCCACTCTGCTAATTAACCCTAAAAGGGCTGCATAGTGCTCTAATGCAATGTGCCCCTTGTCGGCTTGATGCATGAATGCAGTCCCGGCGAGTAACTCGTGAGTGCTGCATTCATGCATCAGGAGTGTAGCAACCCGATTTAATCGGCATGACGCATGAATGCAGCCCCAGTGAGTTTCTCCCAGGGCTGCATTCATGCATCATGCCGACCAGATAGGCATTAAAGCTCTATCATTTGCCATCATGCACTGTGACACACTGGCACTGCATTGGTGCATCATGACGACTCTTCTGGAGTGTATCAACCCCGGGTATCAACCCTGTATAGGGTCCTCATGATGCATGAATGTAGCCCAGAGTTGTAGTTTGACTCACAGGGCTGCATTCATGCATCATGACAACAAAGGGCATAGTGCACATTAAAGTACCATGCGGCCCTTAGAGGGTTAACTAGCTTATTAACCCAGTAGGGGAAGCAGTGCCTCATACAGATATGACGTATTAACTTCCTCCAGGGCCCCCTAATAAGCTCACAGGGATGGGTTCACGAGGTGGGCTTCTGAAAGGGGCCAAACAGGGAAAAACTCGGTAAAGGTTGGAACATGTCAATATTGTTATTCTACAACTAAGAATAACCTTATTCCTACTTCTGTCTTGCATAGTATAAACATGATTTTACAATAGTACAATTTGTTCACAAACTAACACAACGGAGCCAGATACTGACTGCTGAGAAAAGGCCACAAATGCAGTCCCCCACCCTCCACACGCATTCCCACCCATCAAATACACAAGGCCATTCAATTTAATCTAGGTTTTCATCATACATGTCACAACGCCCATCCAGCAGGGCAAAATATCTGAAAAAGGACAAAGGATCTACTTCTTCTACCAGTGTGTCTACAGTCATTTTGAAATGTTACTGCAAATGCAATGTGTGTGTGAGGCAGCAGCTACTGTATAGAGGGATGGGAGGCAGGATGCCATATACCATAGGGACCATAGGTCTGCCTGTTTAGGAAGGGACCTATATCATGTGTGTGTGTTGGTGTCTGTGGGTCAGACTAGAGCCCCGCTGATCCCGAATACAAACACACCTGTATGTAGCCCTATAAGGGCAGCAGAGGGCATTACTCTGCTAACCCTTTGTTGTCATGCACTGTAAAAAATTGATTGCCATTTTTGTAGGTGTAGGGCCTACAGTAGATTCTACTGTAGGTGTACAGTTCATTGTAGGTAAACAGTTCTTTAAATCTACATTAGATTCCACTGTAAATCCATTTTACAGTAGATTCTGCTGTTGAATCACAGTATATTCTGCTGTTTACCTACACTAACTATTTACAGTGTGATGCATGAATGCAGCCCTTGTGAGTTTACTTTGCATCATGTGGACTCTTTAGGAGTGCATCAAGCCCCCAGTATGATGCTTGAATGCTGCCTTGGCGTCTTGTACTCACTAGGCATGCTTTAAAATGCATCATGGCGACAAAGGGTATGGCGGTCCTTAAAGTGTTAACCCCATCCATACAAACATCCAGGCACAGTGAAGTGTAAATATTGGTTATTCTAAACCCCAGGATGAACTCTGAGGGGCTGTATTGGGAATAAGGTCGGCGTGTACAGGGCCTGCAAACAGCATGGACGCATGCACAGCATGTGTGTGTCCCGGGGGGGTACTCAGTATAGGAATGGGTACCAACTGCGGTAACGACCCGAAGAGCTGCCGCTGTTCGCGAGACGGAGCAAGAAAAAAGGGGGGCTGTTAATTATATAAAAGCAAAATATTAGGGGCTGTTAATGACTGGAAAGTACAAAATCAGGGGCTGTCACAATTGAAATAGAAATAATGAACCCTTAACTCTCATATATATGACTTGAGTAATCTACATAATTCCAAAATAACCTCAAGTTAAATGGAAGAGGCCTCGGAACAGTGGGCTGTCATCTGATTTCTTAGAAAATAGGGGGCTGTAAAAATAATGCACAATTTCAATGGGCTGTCAAATGACCAAATAGGGGGGGGGCTGTAGTTTCGCAGTTGGTACCTAGCATCAAAGAGTGACTACCCCCCCCCCCCGGGGTGCGTGTCCCGGCCCCCGCACTCTCAAATTGTACTGACACCATCCTCGTTATAGGGTTTCAAATACACCTTCTTTCCATCGAATTCTGAGTGAAAAGGGTACCCTTTTATTGGTAAAATCTGACTTTATGAGCCCAAAAAGTAACCCTTTTTTTGTAAAACGCTGACACCTTTGAAAATTACTTTCTTTTCACAAGTCTGTCTCCTGAACCCAGTTCCCCTGTCCGTAGATACATTGTCATGTCTACAGAGTCAATGTGAAATACACCCCCTTTCACGGAATCCTTAAGCTTGTCAAATTCTTGTCAGAGCTCAGTCAGTGAATAACACCCCTTTTCCGCGTTTTCTGTAACATGGATGGTGTCAGGATGGACATGGGAGGGCGGGGGCCGGGGTGTGTGTACTCTGTATGAATGCCCACATGTACTCATGCACATAAATAGTGAATCTGATATGATAAACACAAGGAAAGCGTCGAGTAGTGACCAACATAGATTTTCATGATCAATTAGAAAATGCAACAAGAAATATAGGACCTCACTGTATTGTTTATATCGAATTGAATTATGTATGTGGTGATCGGTTAAATAAAAACAAAAACAAAAAAACTATTCAGTGAATTATCATTGGTTTGAATTGACAATATCCATCGGTGGCCGATACAGGATTTTGAAAAGGGAAGGGGGGGGGGGTGAAGGGGGGGGGCTATTGGGAAAATTCTCGCTATTACCTCAGAAGTTAGTTAAACTAACTTCTGAGCCAGATTTTACATGAAAATGTAAATTTTGCCAAATCAAAAACAACATATCAATCTGTCACTGCCCATGATTGAAAGTGACTGAAAACTTGTTGATGTCATACTACTGTAAATAAAAGCATTTCTGGTATTTACATTTGAGTTTGCAAGGCAGGCAAAAGGTACCTGGCCCTGTCTGTTTGTCGGTGTGTGGTGTAGACACCCCCGGGGGCACCCCCGCCCCCCCCCCTACTTATACAGACACACAGACTTTAGCTGCTACCCTATGTTTGAGTGCCCTGTGTGTGTCTAGATACCCCAGGGTTCCCCCCCTCCCCCCACACACACACCCATAAAGGTGTGTTCTAGGTAACATGACCAGCATACCTATGTGGTATACATAGGTGGGTTGGTTTAAATATGGTAGGCATTTTATTTACACACATGGGAAGCATGTATGCAGATACTTAAATACTTAAATACTTAGTGGCGGATTTACAGAGGAGGCCACCCCCCTCCGTTTTTGAGCAAAATTTATGTGCTTTTTTTAATGTAAAATCTGTCCCGAAAGGTTAGGAAGGAAATTTTATTTCAATAGCCCCCCCCCCCCTTTCATAATCCTGGTCCGCCACTGATACTATTGGCTCTATCATATGCTGAACTGTAAATTTGGTGCAAAATCTCAGCCTGGGACTTGTATAGAGTTGTATAAGATCTTCCCCCCCCCCCCCCCACCACCACCCAGTACTCTGTACCCACACTCACAGCATGGACGACCACCACAGACTGGGAAAACAACCAAAGGCCCTTTATCTGCTTTATCTCTACACCTATACACCACGCCGCTACGGCCGTTGAATAAAGAATTTATCCCGGGGTCATTTTTAACAAAACTGACACCCTCTGCCCTCTGAAGGTCGGGGGCCCTTTAAGGGCCGTATAGTGCTTTGATGCACTCTGTGTCGTCATGATGCATGATTGCAGCCTTGGTGAGTCGTCAGCTCTGCATTCACACATCATACCGACCCTTCAGGAGTGTATCAACCCCATAGGGTCGGCATGATGCTTGAATGCAGCACTGGCGAGTTACTCGCCAGGGCTGCATTCATGCATCATGACGACCAAGGCCCTATACCCCATTGCAGCACTATACAGCCTTTATAGGCCCCTGGAGGTGCCTGGGGTGGTGTAGGGCAGGTGTAGGGCGGGCTGGGTGTACAGCGTAGGTCCTTATCAGCAGAGTACATGTCTAACTAATTGGTGCAGGAAGGCGATATCTCTATTAGCCTGTCAGGGAGTCGGGGAGTGGGGGGGGGGGGGGGTCCATAAATCAGGTAGTGTGAAGGCTGGCCGCCACGCCCTACTGGGAGTCACTGGGCAGGGATATATATATGTATATATATATATATATATATATATATATATATATATATATATATATATACATATATATATATATATATATATATATATATATATATATATATATATATATATATATATATTATGAAGGTGTACTCAGTCACCTTATGTGTTGTGGATTTACCCTCACACAGAGGCTATTTATCTTATTTCAGAGAAACAAAGTTACTATGCCTAAGAACTAAAATGGCCGTTCTCCACACCCCCGTGGAGAAATTGATGCTCATTCTCCATTGGCTGTTTCTCCACGGTGAAACCACTCTTTAATTATATATTTTGATGAAATTAATCAAGAAATGCATGAAATAAATACAGAGATCCACTCTAATCAGTCTGAACTCTTGGACATCTGTCTATCTATTTTCCATGAACTTTAAATATCCCCAATTTAGTGAAATTTCTAGTACGAGTATATAATCGTACCCTCTCTTTTTCATAAGGGGCCGTCCATAATGCATGTCACACAAATATGGATCATTTTCAACACCCATCAATGCGATTGTCTGACTAAGACCCCCCCCTCCACCCCCTCATGGACGGCTCCTAAAGTGCCAGCACCAGAAAGTAGGTTTTGACCACTTGCCGGGTTGGTGCTGAAATATGACGTTGGAGATGGATCTATATGTTATACTCAGAAAACAAATAATTCATTTCCCGCTCCTGTTGCTGTCATTAGGGAGTGATCATTTTTATATCAACAGGGGGGGGGGGCAAAAAAATTTGGACACCTTGACCGGGGGGGGGATGTAAAAAATTTGGACCCCTCTTGGGGGGGGGTCAAAAAATTTCGACCGTTGACCAGGGGGGTGAAAAAAATTTCGTGCTCTGCGCGGAAAAATCCCCCCCCCCCCTGTTGTTAAAAAATGATCACTCCCTTATGCAGCTGTTCAGGTCACCGCTGACAGCCACTGGACAGGGACATAATATAATATATGTAGGTGTTGTACCCAGTCACCTTTTGGGTGGTGGATTGACCTTCAGCTAGAGGCTGTCATGAGTACCAGATCTTTTATTTTCTATATAAATGGAAACCCTTACCCCGTATTTCGTGGATGTTCTGGAAAGTGAAACCCTCTCTTTTTCATAAAGTGCAGACCGGAATGTAGGATCAGCTGGTCAATGCAGCCATTGTGTGACAAGAAATGGGCCCAAAATGGAACCTTGAGGTACACCAAAATCATTTTTTCCCAGGTTGAATAAATTCCAGTTGCTACAGTTTTCTGCCCCCTACATTCCAAATAACTCTCATACTATATAACAGTTTATAAAGAAAATACAACATATTCCCGCAATTTCTGTAATGATTTAGAATGATTGATATTGTCAAATGCCTTCTTGTAATCTAAAAATTCTAACTATAGTGACTGAGTAGTTCGCCAGTACTGGCCAAGGTCAATTTATTCTCTTTATTCAAATCATATCTGTAAACCAGCTCAACAGAAAATGTGTTAATTACATTTAATTTTTGGTAGGCCGAAAGAAGCGACCTGTCTTTTTGGTTAAGTTATGAGATACTAGTAACAAAACAAATGTGACTGTGATATTGAAATGAAATAAAGACACATTCAAACTCAACTCAAATTCGAACTCAGTGCATAAGCCCCCAGCATAAATGTAATAAGCCCTGCTGCACATAGCTCTCTCATCTCGCGTTGGGCAATGTATAGGTTTTCAAACTGGCGGTATGTTCAGTCAGCCGTATCCCCCGGCTATAACCCCCTATAGGTCTGAGCTCCTCCCCCTGCCCGGTGCTCCTACCCCTGGATGGTGACCCTGCTGACCCTATGTACCGCTGTACCCGACATCAAAGTGACCCCTCCCCTCCCCCTCCCCTCCCCCCTCCCCGTCACACACATGATGACCGTGATACCAATAATGGTGATATCAGCGATATCATTGGGCTCCCATATAAAAGTACAGCGATGGTGAGTTACTCGCCAGCGATGGTGAGTTACTCGCTGTTGCTGTATTGCTGCATGCTTGTGACAGATATCTCCAAAACCTTCAGGTACACAGTGCTGCTGCGGTGCTTGCAGGGTTAACGGGTCCTCCCCCCGTGTCCGTGTCACTGCGGTGACTGGGTGCAGGGTATGACAGGTGTCATAGGGATTTAGTGCTGGGGGAGTCAGGGGGAGTCAGGGGGAGTCAGGGGGAATCATACCTGGGTACATGGAGGGTACATGGTGGGTACAGAGGTGGGGGGGGGGGTACAGGGGGGTACGGGGGGGTACAGGGGGTGCACGCAGAGGTGACTGCAGAAGGACATAGGTATGGTACATCAGACGCCCCGCCCTCTGAAAAAGAGCACAAAATCAAAAAGAATTACAGACCCTAAATTTCAAGTAAAATGTTATTTTGTTTGATATGGATATTTACTATGATTTAAATCAATGAGAATGTCTCTAAGATGTGGCTTGTTATGATTTCGATGATTGTTTTAAGAACCTAAGGGGTAACTTTTCATATATAAATTGCAATTATTGAGTAAGATATGTACAGTACTGGACCCTAAACTGGATGTTTTGGCTATGTTATTGATTGGAGCTGAGAGGTGCTATATTCCCCCAGCCTTCTCTATTTTTGGGGTATTTTGTTAATGAGCTCTTGTTAGTGGCCTCCAACCTAATTAATTATTCTGCTCCACTCTGCTAATTAACCCTAAAAGGGCTGCATAGTGCTCTAATGCAATGTGCCCCTTGTCGGCTTGATGCATGAATGCAGTCCCGGCGAGTAACTCGTGAGTGCTGCATTCATGCATCAGGAGTGTAGCAACCCGATTTAATCGGCATGACGCATGAATGCAGCCCCAGTGAGTTTCTCCCAGGGCTGCATTCATGCATCATGCCGACCAGATAGGCATTAAAGCTCTATCATTTGCCATCATGCACTGTGACACACTGGCACTGCATTGGTGCATCATGATGACTCTTCTGGAGTGTATCAACCCCGGGTATCAACCCTGTATAGGGTCCTCATGATGCATGAATGTAGCCCAGAGTTGTAGTTTGACTCACAGGGCTGCATTCATGCATCATGACAACAAAGGGCATAGTGCACATTAAAGTACCATGCAGCCCTTAGAGGGTTAACTAGCTTATTAACCCAGTAGGGGAAGCAGTGCCTCATACAGATATGACGTATTAACTTCCTCCAGGGCCCCCTAATAAGCTCACAGGGATGGGTTCACGAGGTGGGCTTCTGAAAGGGGCCAAACAGGGAAAAACTCGGTAAAGGTTGGAACATGTCAATATTGTTATTCTACAACTAAGAATAACCTTATTCCTACTTCTGTCTTGCATAGTATAAACATGATTTTACAATAGTACAATTTGTTCACAAACTAACACAACGGAGCCAGATACTGACTGCTGAGAAAAGGCCACAAATGCAGTCCCCCACCCTCCACACGCATTCCCACCCATCAAATACACAAGGCCATTCAATTTAATCTAGGTTTTCATCATACATGTCACAACGCCCATCCAGCAGGGCAAAATATCTGAAAAAGGACAAAGGATCTACTTCTTCTACCAGTGTGTCTACAGTCATTTTGAAATGTTACTGCAAATGCAATGTGTGTGTGAGGCAGCAGCTACTGTATAGAGGGATGGGAGGCAGGATGCCATATACCATAGGGACCATAGGTCTGCCTGTTTAGGAAGGGACCTATATCATGTGTGTGTGTTGGTGTCTGTGGGTCAGACTAGAGCCCCGCTGATCCCGAATACAAACACACCTGTATGTAGCCCTATAAGGGCAGCAGAGGGCATTACTCTGCTAACCCTTTGTTGTCATGCACTGTAAAAAATTGATTGCCATTTTTGTAGGTGTAGGGCCTACAGTAGATTCTACTGTAGGTGTACAGTTCATTGTAGGTAAACAGTTCTTTAAATCTACATTAGATTCCACTGTAAATCCATTTTACAGTAGATTCTGCTGTTGAATCACAGTATATTCTGCTGTTTACCTACACTAACTATTTACAGTGTGATGCATGAATGCAGCCCTTGTGAGTTTACTTTGCATCATGTGGACTCTTTAGGAGTGCATCAAGCCCCCAGTATGATGCTTGAATGCTGCCTTGGCGTCTTGTACTCACTAGGCATGCTTTAAAATGCATCATGGCGACAAAGGGTATGGCGGTCCTTAAAGTGTTAACCCCATCCATACAAACATCCAGGCACAGTGAAGTGTAAATATTGGTTATTCTAAACCCCAGGATGAACTCTGAGGGGCTGTATTGGGAATAAGGTCGGCGTGTACAGGGCCTGCAAACAGCATGGACGCATGCACAGCATGTGTGTGTCCCGGGGGGGTACTCAGTATAGGAATGGGTACCAACTGCGGTAACGACCCGAAGAGCTGCCGCTGTTCGCGAGACGGAGCAAGAAAAAAGGGGGGCTGTTAATTATATAAAAGCAAAATATTAGGGGCTGTTAATGACTGGAAAGTACAAAATCAGGGGCTGTCACAATTGAAATAGAAATAATGAACCCTTAACTCTCATATATATGACTTGAGTAATCTACATAATTCCAAAATAACCTCAAGTTAAATGGAAGAGGCCTCGGAACAGTGGGCTGTCATCTGATTTCTTAGAAAATAGGGGGCTGTAAAAATAATGCACAATTTCAATGGGCTGTCAAATGACCAAATAGGGGGGGGGGGCTGTAGTTTCGCAGTTGGTACCTAGCATCAAAGAGTGACTACCCCCCCCCCCCGGGGTGCGTGTCCCGGCCCCCGCACTCTCAAATTGTACTGACACCATCCTCGTTATGGGGTTTCAAATACACCTTCTTTCCATCGAATTCTGAGTGAAAAGGGTACCCTTTTATTGGTAAAATCTGACTTTATGAGCCCAAAAAGTAACCCTTTTTTTGTAAAACGCTGACACCTTTGAAAATTACTTTCTTTTCACAAGTCTGTCTCCTGAACCCAGTTCCCCTGTCCGTAGATACATTGTCATGTCTACAGAGTCAATGTGAAATACACCCCCTTTCACGGAATCCTTAAGCTTGTCAAATTCTTGTCAGAGCTCAGTCAGTGAATAACACCCCTTTTCCGCGTTTTCTGTAACATGGATGGTGTCAGGATGGACATGGGAGGGCGGGGGCCGGGGTGTGTGTACTCTGTATGAATGCCCACATGTACTCATGCACATAAATAGTGAATCTGATATGATAAACACAAGGAAAGCGTCGAGTAGTGACCAACATAGATTTTCATGATCAATTAGAAAATGCAACAAGAAATATAGGACCTCACTGTATTGTTTATATCGAATTGAATTATGTATGTGGTGATCGGTTAAATAAAAACAAAAACAAAAAAACTATTCAGTGAATTATCATTGGTTTGAATTGACAATATCCATCGGTGGCCGATACAGGATTTTGAAAAGGGAAGGGGGGGGGGGGGGTGGGGGGGGGGGGGGCTATTGGGAAAATTCTCGCTATTACCTCAGAAGTTAGTTAAACTAACTTCTGAGCCAGATTTTACATGAAAATGTAAATTTTGCCAAATCAAAAACAACATATCAATCTGTCACTGCCCATGATTGAAAGTGACTGAAAACTTGTTGATGTCATACTACTGTAAATAAAAGCATTTCTGGTATTTACATTTGAGTTTGCAAGGCAGGCAAAAGGTACCTGGCCCTGTCTGTTTGTCGGTGTGTGGTGTAGACACCCCCGGGGGCACCCCCGCCCCCCCTACTTATACAGACACACAGACTTTAGCTGCTACCCTATGTTTGAGTGCCCTGTGTGTGTCTAGATACCCCAGGGTTCCCCCCCTCCCCCCACACACACACCCATAAAGGTGTGTTCTAGGTAACATGACCAGCATACCTATGTGGTATACATAGGTGGGTTGGTTTAAATATGGTAGGCATTTTATTTACACACATGGGAAGCATGTATGCAGATACTTAAATACTTAAATACTTAGTGGCGGATTTACAGAGGAGGCCACCCCCCTCCGTTTTTGAGCAAAATTTATGTGCTTTTTTTAATGTAAAATCTGTCCCGAAAGGTTAGGAAGGAAATTTTATTTCAATAGCCCCCCCCCCCTTTCATAATCCTGGTCCGCCACTGATACTATTGGCTCTATCATATGCTGAACTGTAAATTTGGTGCAAAATCTCAGCCTGGGACTTGTATAGAGTTGTATAAGATCTTCCCCCCCCCCCCCCACCACCACCCAGTACTCTGTACCCACACTCACAGCATGGACGACCACCACAGACTGGGAAAACAACCAAAGGCCCTTTATCTGCTTTATCTCTACACCTATACACCACGCCGCTACGGCCGTTGAATAAAGAATTTATCCCGGGGTCATTTTTAACAAAACTGACACCCTCTGCCCTCTGAAGGTCGGGGGCCCTTTAAGGGCCGTATAGTGCTTTGATGCACTCTGTGTCGTCATGATGCATGATTGCAGCCTTGGTGAGTCGTCAGCTCTGCATTCACACATCATACCGACCCTTCAGGAGTGTATCAACCCCATAGGGTCGGCATGATGCTTGAATGCAGCACTGGCGAGTTACTCGCCAGGGCTGCATTCATGCATCATGACGACCAAGGCCCTATACCCCATTGCAGCACTATACAGCCTTTATAGGCCCCTGGAGGTGCCTGGGGTGGTGTAGGGCAGGTGTAGGGCGGGCTGGGTGTACAGCGTAGGTCCTTATCAGCAGAGTACATGTCTAACTAATTGGTGCAGGAAGGCGATATCTCTATTAGCCTGTCAGGGAGTCGGGGAGTGAGGGGGGGGGGGGGTCCATAAATCAGGTAGTGTGAAGGCTGGCCGCCACGCCCTACTGGGAGTCACTGGGCAGGGATATATATATGTATATATATATATATATATATATATATATATATATATATATATATATATATATATATACATATATATATATATATATATATATATATATATATATATATATATTATGAAGGTGTACTCAGTCACCTTATGTGTTGTGGATTTACCCTCACACAGAGGCTATTTATCTTATTTCAGAGAAACAAAGTTACTATGCCTAAGAACTAAAATGGCCGTTCTCCACACCCCCGTGGAGAAATTGATGCTCATTCTCCATTGGCTGTTTCTCCACGGTGAAACCACTCTTTAATTATATATTTTGATGAAATTAATCAAGAAATGCATGAAATAAATACAGAGATCCACTCTAATCAGTCTGAACTCTTGGACATCTGTCTATCTATTTTCCATGAACTTTAAATATCCCCAATTTAGTGAAATTTCTAGTACGAGTATATAATCGTACCCTCTCTTTTTCATAAGGGGCCGTCCATAATGCATGTCACACAAATATGGATCATTTTCAACACCCATCAATGCGATTGTCTGACTAAGACCCCCCCCTCCACCCCCTCATGGACGGCTCCTAAAGTGCCAGCACCAGAAAGTAGGTTTTGACCACTTGCCGGGTTGGTGCTGAAATATGACGTTGGAGATGGATCTATATGTTATACTCAGAAAACAAATAATTCATTTCCCGCTCCTGTTGCTGTCATTAGGGAGTGATCATTTTTATATCAACAGGGGGGGGGGGCAAAAAAATTTGGACACCTTGACCGGGGGGGGATGTAAAAAATTTGGACCCCTCTTGGGGGGGGGTCAAAAAATTTCGACCGTTGACCAGGGGGGTGAAAAAAATTTCGTGCTCTGCGCGGAAAAATCCCCCCCCCCCCTGTTGTTAAAAAATGATCACTCCCTTATGCAGCTGTTCAGGTCACCGCTGACAGCCACTGGACAGGGACATAATATAATATATGTAGGTGTTGTACCCAGTCACCTTTTGGGTGGTGGATTGACCTTCAGCTAGAGGCTGTCATGAGTACCAGATCTTTTATTTTCTATATAAATGGAAACCCTTACCCCGTATTTCGTGGATGTTCTGGAAAGTGAAACCCTCTCTTTTTCATAAAGTGCGGACCGGAATGTAGGATCAGCTGGTCAATGCAGCCATTGTGTGACAAGAAATGGGCCCAAAATGGAACCTTGAGGTACACCAAAATCATTTTTTCCCAGGTTGAATAAATTCCAGTTGCTACAGTTTTCTGCCCCCTACATTCCAAATAACTCTCATACTATATAACAGTTTATAAAGAAAATACAACATATTCCCGCAATTTCTGTAATGATTTAGAATGATTGATATTGTCAAATGCCTTCTTGTAATCTAAAAATTCTAACTATAGTGACTGAGTAGTTCGCCAGTACTGGCCAAGGTCAATTTATTCTCTTTATTCAAATCATATCTGTAAACCAGCTCAACAGAAAATGTGTTAATTACATTTAATTTTTGGTAGGCCGAAAGAAGCGACCTGTCTTTTTGGTTAAGTTATGAGATACTAGTAACAAAACAAATGTGACTGTGATATTGAAATGAAATAAAGACACATTCAAACTCAACTCAAATTCGAACTCAGTGCATAAGCCCCCAGCATAAATGTAATAAGCCCTGCTGCACATAGCTCTCTCATCTCGCGTTGGGCAATGTATAGGTTTTCAAACTGGCGGTATGTTCAGTCAGCCGTATCCCCCGGCTATAACCCCCTATAGGTCTGAGCTCCTCCCCCTGCCCGGTGCTCCTACCCCTGGATGGTGACCCTGCTGACCCTATGTACCGCTGTACCCGACATCAAAGTGACCCCTCCCCTCCCCCTCCCCTCCCCCCTCCCCGTCACACACATGATGACCGTGATACCAATAATGGTGATATCAGCGCTGTACCCGCCCCTGGCGCCCGCCTGACAGCCCCGCCCCGCCCTGCACACCTGAAGGGCCGCATACAGTGCTTTAATGCGCTATGCCCTTTGTCGGTATGCTGCATGAATGCAGTTCTGTTGGTAACCCACCTGGGATACATTTGTGCATCATGCCAACCCTTGAGGAGTATATCAACCCCACAGCGTCGGCGTGGTGCATGAATGCAGCACTGGCGACCATGGCTGCATTCATGCATCATGACGACCAAGGGCCTTAAATGGTTTACACCTATATACTACACACAGTCCCTTCCCGCCCATCTCACCCCTGTATAAGGGGGTGTCGATTTCAGGTGGACACAGAGAAATCAATTTAAACCAAGATGCCTCTGTTATTTCATTATTGTATAGACTCCGCCTGAAAGTCGATGGAGGGAAATGGTTTAAACTGTAATTTCTGGGATGCATTTCAAAATCGGATTTCCTCATCTAGATTATGTATTTTCACTACTTCTAAGGTATAGAAAGTACAAACCCTATATAAGGGCAGGCATACAAGTTCAATATCGCCCTGTCGTGCATTAAGGCCATTCTCTTATAATTCTTGGAATAAATCATGTTGCACCTAATAATTTCCTATCCATGCACCCCACTTTGGAGGTAAATACTCTAAATGTACAACCTCTGGCTTTGTCCCCACCTGTTAGTAAAGATAAACCATCTTAATTTCCAGGTATACAATCTACCTCCCCCCATTTTAACTCTTTATGGTCCACATAGTAAATCAACAAATCATTCTCTGGGTCGTCATGATGCATGAATGCAGCGCTAGCGAGTAACTCGCCAGTGCTACATTCAAGCACCATGCCAATCCTAGGCGGTTTACACACTCTTGAATGATACACATGATGCACCAATGAGTTACCCGGGGTTGAATTCATGGATCATGTCCTCAAATGTGACCTTTTAGCGACATGCCGTCCTTAAAGGGTTAACCCCACTACAATGAGGGGTAATAGCCCCCCTCAGCCCCACCCCCGGTATAACATATCTCACGGACCACGCCCACCCAGATACCCTTATCCCACAGCTTTCACCACCCAATGAAATGATGGCCTATAAAGACTGATCAGGGGTAAGACGATCTATGATCTTATAGCGCCACTTTTCCCTTTATACCCCCCCCCCCCCCCAGTCACCCTGTGTGCAGTCAACCAGCTCTATTTCCCCCACCTCTGGTCACCCCATGCTGCATTGGTGCATCATGCCGATCCTTCAGGAGTGTATCAGCCTCGTAGGGTCAGCATGATGCGTGAATGCAGCCCTGGCGAGTTACTTACCAGAGCTGCATTCATGCAGCATGACGAGCAAGGCCATGATGCATTATCAATTAATGTACTTAAAGCAGCCCTTAAAGGGTTAAAGGGTTTTATCTCTCCCACCTTTGGTGACCCAGGTATTTTGTCACAGATGGTGGGAGTGGAGAGCGGTGTTTTAGATCAGTAATTTACTGTAAATTGTACAGTGTTGTGGGTTGGGGCTGGGCTCGGTATCGGGGTGGTGACATGTTGGTGTGTAGAGGGAGATATGTACTAGATCTATGGTATACCCATGGCCTGCCCAACCACCCAGAACCTCTCCATATCTACATGCTTCAAGGCCGCGGAGTACTTTATTGCACTAGGACCCTTGGTCGTCATGATGCATGAATGCAGCCCTGGTGAGTAACTCACCACTGCTGCATTCAAATATAATGCCCATCCTATGTGGGTGATACACTCCTGAAGGGTCGGTATCATGCACAAATTCCTTTCCAGGGCAGCATGCACGCATCATGACGGCAACACCCTATATAGTAGTTAGCACAGCATATATATTGCGTACTCTGTCTATGCAACTCTGAAATGTATCTATATGGGACGTGGGGATGTTCAGGTCTGGTGGACAGGCCATGGGTATCCCATAGATCTAGCCACGCCCTCCTCTATATCTAAGTCTTATACATGTTTTAGGGCTCGTATTGGAAATTTACTCATATCACTATGCAAATTCATGATCCTTGTTTATAACGGCACATACACATGATTTATTTGCGACTGTAAATGCATTATAGGAAAAACTATTGATATCGCAATTACTGAAAAAGTATGCAGACGGTTTCATGGGTGGTAGAGAGCCTGTACATTCCTGGCCTTGGATCAGGGGGTTTATGTGGCTGGGCGTGGCAGGGTTTTGGGTGAGTGAACAAGGTCTGAGTGGGAAGATCTGGGGTTCAAAGTTGAGTCCTATAGTGTAGATATAGGGGCAGCCTCTATAGATTAGTGGCTGTAATTCCCTTTGACCCTAATGACCCAGACCCACCCAGACCATCTGAGTCTATCAGCATCTCAGATAACGGGAACTTTGATATATAGAATGAGCTCTACCATTATCAATTAGAACGTATCCTTGCAATTTGATAGAGTCAGACTTTAAGTCAGAATATTTGAGAATAGATTCGGTGAATGTTCTTGTAGGTTCAGACTGATACAGGTATATGATGGAAGTTGAGTTGAAAATATAGAACAAATTAATACACTGTTAGAAGTTAATGTATAACTGAGCAGTATAGAATTTGCTGTAGCACTAAAGGCAGTTTACCAGACCCACACAAATATATGGTGGAAGTTGCGTTTAAGAATTTGCCTAAATAGCATCGCTAATCGGATTATGTTAAAGGAGGATCCCCGTCGGAAAGGTTGGGTAAATGGCAACAATATGTTTCTGTATGTTATAAACGACCAATAAAAAGGATAAAATAAGAAAGAAATAGAATGACATCTCCCACGACCGCAACTTCTATATGGCATCTTAGTTTTTAATTTGCTGAGTCGTGGCCATTATTTTCTCCACATTTCTTACTCAAAAAAACACTCGTAAAACCTGACATGTACCACCGACTATGGGAGTAACAGAGTGATGTGTTTTACCTCGGCAATCTGTTCAAGTCGCACTAAGGGAGTGGTCATTTTTTAACAACAGGGGGGTTGGTGGATTTGGGGGGGACCAAAGAAATTTGGACCCCTTGAAGGGGGGGACCAAAAATATTTAGACCCCTCTCAGGGGGGGACCAACAAAATTGCACCCCTTTTTAGCGAAAAAGCCCGCGCGTTACTATAGCTCAAAGAGGTCGGCCACGCTAAATTTCAACCTGCCTGAGGGAGGGGGCCAAAAAAATTTCGACCCCTCCCGCAGGGGGACCCAAAAGATTTTGACCCGCTCGCGCGAAAAATCCACCGCCCCCCCCCCCTGTTGTTAAAAAATGACCACTCCCTAACAGTACATATCATGTTACACAGTGGTGTAAAACAGTTATGACAGCAATAACTACTATTTGTAATACTTAAACTGGGAAAGAAAAAATAAAGAAGCAAATTTTCATCATAAAATGGAGATCGTGAGTTGTGAGATTGACATGCACATTTTTTGTCCAATTGTTGGGAAAGGTTTTGTGATTAACGTTGAATATAGTTTTAATGTGCTTTGCCCCCTTCTCGTCATGATGCATGGATGCACCTCTGGCGAATGAAATTCATGTATCATGCTAATCCTTAAGGAGTGTATCCACCCCCGGGGTCGGCATGATGTATTGAATGCAGCACTGGTAGGTTACTGGTGGCGGCTGCATTCATGCATCATGAGGGTAAAGGACATACATTAAAACACTATGCGGCCCTTAAAGGGTAACATGAGGCCCGCCACTCCGCATGCAGCATCATTCAAATTGCCACAAATACATAAACATGCATTCTGACAATCTGACAGGTGTCATGGCGTCTGGTATTCAAAACGAGCACTGTTTAAATGACCAGTATCATCACGCATGTAAGGTCATTATTAAAGACTAATGGTCAACTCTCTTGAAAATATACTTTTAGGTTCAGAAGGATACATACACTTCAGTTGTAGTTTATTCAACACAAAGTATTTCGAAAATCGTGTTGTCTTGAAAATTGTTGACGATAACACATTATTTAAGACAATCTAGCCATAAAGTGACAAAATAAGTCAGTTTTGCCATGGTATTAATGTTTGTATACAAAGTATGTGATTTACATACCCCATTTCATTTCTACATTCATGGTTAATTTATTTGTAATTCCTTCATGGGATCAGGGCATCCTAGCCCCCCGCCTAGCCCCCTCCCCCTCAAGGCCTCAGTTATGGGACTCTTTACAAAAGACTAAAGGTGTGGCATATCCTACATACCAAGACATGTACATGGTTAATTCATCATTGTGCATAACCAGGTGTCCTGCCAATAGCGTGTCACAATGTATGATATGGACGTTTAGGACAGGTATGTCACCTCTGACACTGACTGAATGACAGTTATGTCATATCTGTGACTAAATTCAATGTATATATTAAGTGTACTGTAAATAGTTAGTGTAGGTACACAGTAGAATCTACTGTAAATCCATTCTACAGGAGAATCTACTGTAGATTGGATTTACAATAGAATCGACTGAAGATTTACAGTAAACTCTACTGTTACCTACAATAAACTGTACACCTAGAGTAAAATATACTGTACACCTACAAAAATGGCAACCAACTCTTGACAGTGTGAGCGTCTAAGAACCAGGCCTATGCATAGACATATTTCTGGCAGGGATGCCACTCACATGTAGACCTGTATATGTTACACATGTATGGACCTCTTGTTTTGTTTTATCTGAGTGATAAATCAACTTAACTATTCTGAATAATAGACCACGATCTATTCATATTATTCATCGTTCAAAACAACCATGACACACTGTGAAGGCGGTTACAAATTACTCATCCAAAATCAAGGAAAACCTTAGAAGAAATAAAATATGAAAGACAAACCACTTTAAGGGCCGCATAGTGCATTTATGCATTGTGACCTTTATCCTACTTTTATCGTCACGAGGCTTGAATGCAGCCCTGGTGAGTAACTCGCCAGTGCTGCATTCAAGCATCATGCCGACCATACATTGTTGATACACTCCTAAAGAGTCGGCATGATGCATGAATGCAGCTCTGGAGAGTTACTCACCAGGGCTGCATTCAAGCATCTTGACGACCAAGTGCAGATCACATTAAAGCACCATGCGGCCTTTAAAGGGTTAACTACCTTGGCCATGCCGGTGGTGCCTGGGGCCTACAGGAAACATTACGTGAATGAATAAAACAATTACGTCTCGGCCTCCAGGACATGTGGAGAGAGGAGGTGTGGGGAGCCGTGTACTACCAGTACCAACCCCCCCCCCCTCACCACCACACCTCTACTGTCTCTTTAAAGATGGTGTGTCAGCTAATAGACTTCCCAAACCTTTTCTTCAAGATGGATATCACTTCAATGCCATGGGTTCCATCATCATTTTAGCTATTAAACAATGCAACATATTTGTCTATTGATACATAATTTGAGATTGATAACAAATTTACCTCACTGACTCAGGTACTCCCCCAGGAGAGTATTGGGGGAACTAATCTGATAGAGAATGCACTGCACCTACAGTAAAAAATATTGCACTGCATGTGCTCATCTTATAGACTAAGACACTGCCAATGATTTTAAAAGTTAGGGAAGACGTATGGGATAGGATAGGATATACAATAGTAATATCATAAAAGTAAAATATCTCTAAACATTTAGCTAACACACCATCTTTAACCAGTAGCAATATGCAGCATGTTAATTTTACTTAAACTGTGAAGTGCTATGGAGCGTTTAAAGTTAGTATTAACATTAGATGTCTGAAGTCTCTTAATTTTCTATATTGTGTGTGAAAATGTTAATAAAGTGCAGTGTTTAATCAGATTTCCAGGGGCGTGGCAAGCAGTTTCCAAGTAGGGGGTATTTTGACCCTTTTTACTTTACTGGACTCGACCACTGAGGTACATGGTGTCTCCACTCTCACCTATTGTCTACACTAGGCCACACACAAGGGGAGGTTAAGGTAACCTCTGTATATCCACAGCCAAAAATAATCATATTATTTCAAGAAAATATGATAAATGAACTCGACTAGCGGACAAATGACTATAGCTTTAAGAAAATAATTTATCTTAAAACTAGTCATTTTTGCCGCCAGGCGAGTTTATTTATCTTAGTTTCTTGAAATAAGAATATTCTTTTTGGCGGTATAATCTTACAGGAGGTAAATCATCTTTTTAACTATATTTCTCTTACTTTCTCTCTATGCAGCAAAATTTACTGGACATATCTGCCTGCAATCAATTCTACACTTAGATACCAGAACGGGTTCTAAATTTTGAGATCACTGGGATAAGAGAAATGCTGAGGCCTGCCTATGGCCCTAGACCCCTAAATTCGACACACCGACATGGGCCTTTTTGGGGCTTTATATTGAGATGGGACATAATGAAGAAATAGATAGTAACATGGGGCATGGGACATATCTTAAAATCGACATGGCAACATGGCCATTCCTTAAGATCGACATAGCGACATGAGCATTTCTTAAGATCGACATGGCGACATGAGCATTTCTTAAGATCGACATGAGACATGGGGACCCCCCTATCAAGGGCCCCCTGCCTGGCTTTCCTTGGTAGGGTATATAAGGTTATGTGAGACGTTTGATATACTTTGACCTTATTACGTAGAGGAGGAAAATTATTCTTAAATATATTTCTCTTAATTTCTCTTAATGTAGCAATATTTACTGGACATATATCTGCCTGCTGTCTGAGAAGAATGGTTCTATATCTACACGATATTTGGTCTTTAATGTGAAGATCACTGGGAAATGAAGTGGGGACAATGCTATAGTCTCCATGGCTTTTCCATGTATAGGTTAAGGTTGAGGCTACCTGAAACTAGTAATATAGCATGGCCTTATTACGTCGTACCTGGACGCTAGTCACGTGACCCCAGGCTATATACAGACTACGTGATGGGTGAGTGTGCATGTAGCTGGGTGTACACACTGTCACTGTCCGCCAGTCAAAAACACCAACCCCCCCTCCTCCCCCCCCCCACACACTCTCTATATCCCCCCCCCCCACACACACACACAGACAGTCTATAGCAACTCCTGGTGGTCAAATATTTGTCCTCCTGGTCCTCCCTCTGTACACAGAGCCTGTGGGACCTCACCTCTGACCTCTGGTGGTGTCACACCTTTAAAGGCCGCATAGTGCTTTAATGCAGTATACCCTTGGTCGTAATGATGCATGAATGCAGCCTTGGTGAGTAACTTGCCAGTGCTGCATTTACGCATCATGCCGACCCTATGGGGCTGATGATATACCGAAGGGTTGGCATGATGCTTGAATGCAGCACTGGCGAGTTACTCGCCAGGGCTGCATTCGTGCATCATGACAACCAGTGGCATTAAAGCAGTCCGCGGCCCTGACAGTACCCAGTTGGCCTCTACACCTCCTGTAGGCCACACACCTAGGTATATATCACAGTAATCACTCCGTGTTTGTTTAGGCACAAAATGGACATAACTTACTGTTTGTTTCAGGAAACAA
>OX381709.1:4720493-4846667 GCA_947462335.1 Harmothoe impar | reverse complement strand
TGCTGCATCAGTGCATCATGACTCTTTGAGAGTCAGATTGGGGCAAGGAGGGAGAAGCTTAAAAGGGACTGGGTGGTGGTAGGGGTTAAAACTGCTAGTTTTCATCAGGGCATCATGACTCTTTGGTAGTAGACCTACATGAATCTACATGGTAGGTTAGATACACTCAGATTGGGGCAGAGTGGGAGAGGCTTGAAAGGGGCGGGGGGTGGTAGGGGATGAGACAACTGGTGGAGGGAGGCTGAGTAACTCACTGCTGCTGCACCATCATGACCAGTCTTTGGGAGTAGACCCTCATGCATCTTGTTGGGATGATGCACTCTTAAATACCTGAATGCAGCACTGGCAGGTTACTTGCCAATGGAGGATTTCAATGAGATGCTATTTACAAGATCTTAAAATATATATTTGCTTATTTCATTAGTACAGATGATAGTTATTGCAATCATGCTGAAACGACCGTTCATGTGGTGGTCCCGATAAGGAATCTTAGAGGGAACAAATATGTAAAATTGAAAGTCCAGAGACCCAAGGGTGCATTATATGCTAAAAGCCCGGTTTATCGTGGTTTCGTCCTTTGGAGTGAATTAACTCCAGAAGTTCAAAAAATTGAAACGTATAAAGCCTTTGCCAGTAAAATAAAAAGGTAATTGTAAAACTACTGTTCTTGATTGAGCAGCTGATACTGCTGAGACGTGATTATCTAGAAGTTTATAGACCTAGTGTTTGAGAAGTTGTTATCGTTGGTATATTATTAGTAGCTAGAAGTTTATAGACCTGTGTCAACGAATAGAAATTCATAATGCTGCCTATTTGTGCAATATGGTGGATTTTTTGCGTGTATTATTATTATCACTATTGTTACTATTATTTGACAAGAAATATCTTGAAGGGTGTCCATTATTGATCACTGATAAGTAGGTGGACTCGGTCTTGATGTCCGTTACTATTGGCCATGGGCTGTTATCTTGAGTTGTCAGTGAATGTGATTCATATTATCTCTACCTTTGGTTGTCTAGCAGTGTGAACTTAGTCGGGTTGTATGTATGTTGTATTCTTTACTTGTTCGTACCGGTACTTACTATAATACCTGGATGCTGCGTCATCCCGCTCAAGTTATTACCTTGGCTCTCATCGAAAGACGCTACTTGTTAGTGGATTTGTTGCCAATAAAAATGATCAAACTCAAAACTCAAAAACTCATATTTGTCTGACAATGCTCCTGCCCTGCTCCATCCTAATGTTTGAACATGCAACTTCCTGGTATGTAAAATTAATTTGTCCTCTAGTCACTATTCTGCTGTATATGAAGTTTGCTAAGTTAATGTCCTGCAGTCATGAAACACTATATATAAGAATGACGTGACCAAGTTGAGAAAAAGAAGGCGGAGGAAACAAAAGGTAGGTTTGGAATAAGAATGATCTGCTACAGCAACCTGTACTCTCATTCCCAAATCCTTCAGAAGGGAGGCTCTGCTAACTGCCAAATGACCTTGAACTTGAGATTTTGCTGGGTCTGGGCAATCCCTGCTGGTAGCTTGGAACCAGCGAACAGGAACCAGAAATGGAACCAGAAACTATGATGTTAAAACTACCATCATATATTCTGGTTCCTGTGCACTGGTTCCAGGCTACCAGCAGGGATTGCCCAGACCTGCTGCGGGATCACAGTTATAGACTTTGTATGTCGTGGACACCATTATTAGGTATTTATAAATGTCCATGGTGAGGGGGGGGCATTTTTCTTCAACCTAGTCGGAGGGGGGGGGGTATTTTCTTTTTTACCCATTCGCAGGGAGGGGGTCTTTTTCTTTGACCCATTCGGAGGGGGTCATTTTATTTTATGTATTCATTTTGCCAACCCCCCCCCCCCCTGCCATAACTAATGAACGCTCCCAAGACAAAACAAAAAGGTTTAATACAGGATTGAAATCAGAGTGAGTGGATTAATACAGCTACACCAACCTGCTGCTTGGTTCTACAGTAATAGAGATAGCCCCCCCCCCCCAGTACCACGGATAGCGTGCCTGCTATCCCCCCCCCCCCTGCCCCCCCCCCCCCCTGCAGCCCGGTGCCTGGTGGACTGTGTAGCACCCATCAGCGTGTGAACAGTCTCATGCACATCCGCTACCCAGCATGCACCACGCCTGACCACGTGACCACCCGACCATGGAGATAAGCCTATACTCCATGATCCACTGCTCTACAGACCTTAGGCCGCAAATTAAAATACTGCAACGGCCGCAGGGTGCTTTAATGTGCCTTGTACTTTATTGGCCTAATGCATGAATATAGCCCTGGTGGGTGAATCGTCAGTGCTTCATACTATATTAATTCATACCCGAAAGGTTAGGGTAGTGAATGCATGCAGTACAGCTGAGTTACTCAGCAGGGCTGCATTAATGTATCATGCATACTAAGGGCATGATACAGTAAACCACTATGCGGCCCTTATATGGTTAACATACCCCTTCCTCCTACTTCCCTCTCGCCCTCATCCCATCCCCCAGCTCTATGGACGCCCTGACCCCTGGGTCTATTCAGAGGTCAAATCAATATCACGAGCTGCTTCCCACCCTGCAGTGACCAGGGCTATCAGCAGGGCCTGCCGTGGGTGGAGTGACCGGGAGTAACGTGGTGTAAAGGGCGGGGTCTTGGAGCTATTATAGACTGGGGTAATCTAGGGTGGGGGGGGGGGGGGGTATCTATACATTGTTGAATGTGACACTCCCAGGGGCAGGGACTATATCCAAATTCAGTCCATGTATCCCCCCCCCCCGCCGGCACTTCCTGTGATGTCCCCTGGACTATAACTTAGTGTAAGTCTTCATAAGTAGCTGCCCCTCTACAAGATTGTCTTGCCACCAGCCTCGCTCCCTGCCTGCCTTTCTTTTAGCTTTTTAACCTCCTTGATTACCTATCCCCTTCCTCCTTGTTATCTCTTCCCTTCTGTTCCTGCATGTTTCCCACCCTGCCTGCTCCCTTGCATCTTTGCCTCCCTGCCTCCCCTTGTTCCTTCCTCGCTGCCCCCCTCTGTTCCTGCCTCCCTGCTTGCCTCTGTTCCTGCCTCTTTGCCTCCCTGCCCTCCCTGCCTCCCTGCCTCTCTTCATTCCTGGCTCCCTCTGTTCCTGCGTCCTTGCCTCCCTGCCTCCCTGCCTCCCTGCCTCCCTGCCTCCCTGCCTCCCTGCCTCCCTGCCACCCTGCCTCCCTGCCTCCCTGCCTCTCTACCCCCAGTCCCTGCCTCCCTCCGTCCCTACCTACCTCTGTTCCTGCCTCCCTCTGTTCCTGCCTCTTTGCCTCCCTGCTTCCCTCTCATTATGCCCCTCTACCCTCACTGCCTCACTCCCTCACAGTGGCCACGAAATGCATTGAATCAACAGCTACTTATCAATGTTGATTCAATGTTCTGTGCCTCCATCTTGGCGGCTGCCTCCTTTCCTCTCTTCCCTCCCTGCTTTATTCCTTGCTTCCCTCTCTTTCTGGTGCACTACCCTCCCTGCCTCCCTGCCTGCCACCTTCCCTCACTGCCTTCTCCCTTTCTGTCCCCTTCTCCCCCTCCGTCCCGTCCTCTCTCCATGTTCTTAGTACACCACTTCCTTCTAAAATCCCCCCTCCCCTCCCCACTGGCCCCACATGCGGCCTTCCTTGCGGCTTCTAATTTAAAAGTGCTACTGCCTCCCAGGCTCTCTTCATTCTGCCCTCCCCCCTGCCCTCCTCTCTTCCTGCTCCTCTACCCTCCTTGCCTCCCTGCCTCCCACCTTCTCTCTCTCTCCTTCCCACTGCCCCCCTCCCTGTCTGCCGCCTCTCCCCCTCACTCCCTGTCCTCTCTCTATGTTCTTAGTATCCTCCAGTTCCCTCTAACACCGACCTTCCCCTCGCCCGTCCTCTCTACTTTCCAGTCATTTTCCTTCCTCCCCTGCTTTACTGCCTCCTAGCCTCTCTGCCTTCCTGCCTCCCTGTCTGCCGTCCTCCCTCCCTTCATGCCACTTACCCTTTCTCCCTTCCCCCTTTTAGTGCTGCAGCATTGAAGGCTAATTAGCTGAACACCCATAACCAAAAAAGACTAAAGGTCACTATATACCACTGGAAAGCTCTGATCATTGGCTTTTAAAATATGGTGAACGTTAAAGAAAAGGTTGCGAGGAATCCAAGATGGCCGCAAAAATCCAAGATGGCCGCCAAAATATCAGAATTCCATCTCCAATGACCTAGATATGGCTTAGAATACTTTTTTAACACTGCCTACCCCCCCTAATTTGGACCCAAGGAATCCAATCGTTCTATTGGTTTGTTTCTAAGACAGCTGGTTGCTTAGCAACAACTGTTCTAATTGTTTATCTGCCTAGCAACACAGTTTTCCATGGTCCTGGGGTTGATTACAACCATACCTACCCCCCCTAAATTGGACCCAAGGAATCCAATGGTTCTATTGCTTTGTTTCTGAGACAGCTGGTTGCTTAGCAACAGCTATTCTAATTGTTTATCTGCCTAGCAACACATATTTCCATGGTGCTAAGGTTGATTATAATCATACCTACCCCTTTAAACTGCACCCAAGGAATTCAATGGTAACAACATATGTGATGTGGTCTGCGAAAAGGGACTCTACTGCACCCTGCACTAAGGTCCCTTTTCGCAGATATATTATATTTCATGGTCCTCAGGTTCATTATCAACAAGCATTGCAACAACTAAACAGCCTTGGATCCAGGTTATTCTGTGGTGTGAGATTGATAAAGAAACAAGCTCTGTGGACTCTTCAAGTAGCTCTTGGGACCCCTTTAGCGGCTCTTGGGACTCTGCAAGCAGTTCCGGGTACCCTCTCAGAGGCTTTGTGGGACCTTCCAGTTGCTCTGGGACCCCTTTAGTGACTCTGGACCCCTTCAGCTGCTCCAAGGTCCCTACATGCGGCTCTGTGGACCCTTCCAGCTGCTCTGTAGACCCACTCAGGACCCCCTTAGTGACTCTGTAGACCCTCCAAGCAGCTGTGGGGACCTTCCCAGAGGCTTTGGAGGCCCTCCAGTGACTCTGTGAGCCCCTTCCTCTGTGGACCCCATCAGTGGCTCAGGGGACCACTGCAGTGACTCTCTGGACCCTTTCAGTGACTATGGACACCCCTTCAATGACTCTCTGGACCCTTTCAGTAGCTCTGGGGACCCTTCCAGCTGCTCTGTGGACTCCTTCAATGATGTTGGACAACCCTTCAGTGACTATGTAGACCCTCTAAGCAGCTCTGGGGACCCTCCCAGAGGCTTTGGAGGCCCTTTCTAGTTACTCTGACTCTAGGAACCCCTTCAGTGACACTGTGGACCCCTTCAGTGGGTCTGTGGACCCCGTCAGTGTCACAGAAAATCCATAAGATGAAAGGGTTAGTCAGTGCAGACTATCCTAGGTTTGTCATATGTGTGTTAATCACAATGACAAAGTTATATTCAAAAATGACTAAGGGGTCAGTCAGTAGTGGCTAACCTAGGTTCATCATTGGTGTGTTGTATTTGTATACCACTAGTTGGTGCCACCTGTAAGATACTTTGATGACCACTTAGTGGCTCCCCCCTGGAAATGAAAAGACTCAGGTGGGTTGGTCAGTACTGACCAACCTGACAACAATAACTTACCTAGGTTGGTCGTATAGGGAGCCAAAAAATGACTAACTAGGTTAGGTACTAGTGACTGATAGATTGGTCGTATAGGCAGTCTAGGAATATCAGTGTGGGGGCCTCTTCAATGGCTCTAGGGACCCTTCAACGACTCTGTTGACCCTTGCAGTAGCTCTGGGGACCCCTTTAGTAACACTGGGGACCCCTTCAGTGACTCTGTGGACCCCTTCAGTAGCTCTGGGGACTCTTCCAGCTGCTCTATGGACTCCTTCAGTGACTTTGGGCACCCCTTCAGTGACTCTGTGGACCCTCCAAGCAGCTTTGGAGGCCCTTCCAGTTACTCTTACTTTAGGGACCCCTTCAGTGACTCTGTGGACCCCTTCAGTGAGACTGGGGACCCCTTCAGTGACTCTAGGGACCCTTCCAGTAGCTCTGGGGACCCCTTTAGTGACACTGGGGACCCCTTCAGTGGCTCTGTGGTCCGTTCCAGTGGGTCTGGGGACCCTTTTAGTGGCTCTTGGGACCCTTCCAGCAGCTCTAGGGACCCTTCCAGTAGCTCTGCGGACCCCTTTAGTGACACTGGGGACCCCTTCAGTGACTCTGTGGACCGTTCCAATGGGTCTGGGGACCCCTTTAGTGGCTCTGTAGACCGTTTCAGTGGGTCTGGTGACCCCTTCAGTGGCTCTTGGGACCCCTTCAGTGACTCTTTGGACCCCTTCAGTGCACTGGGGACCCCTTCAGTGACTCTGTGGACCGTTCCAGTGGGTCTGGGGACCCCTTCAGTGGCTCTTGGGACCCTTCCAGCGGCTCTTGGGACCCTTCCAGTTGTTCAGGGGACCCCTTTAGTGACACTGGGGACCCCTTCAGTGACTCTGTTGACCGTTCCAGTGGGTCTGGGGACCCCTTCAGTGGCTCTGTGCACCGTTCCAGTGGGTCTGGGGACCCCTTCAGTGGCTCTTGGGACCCCTTCAGTGACTCTTGGGACCCTTCCAGTGGCTCTAGGGACCCTTCCGGTGGCTCCAGGAGGACCTCTGTACACTGTGGTGGCTGTGGGTGCATCTTTGCTGATTCTGTGAACACCTCTGCTAACTCTATGACCACCTCTACCCCTGGAAACACCCAGACAGGCTCTGGGTATGCATACCCTGGCATTAGTAGATGTCTACAAGCTCTGGTACCAAGGAAGACTCCTCCCCTATACCAGAGACAACTGGATCATCTTCCCCTATACCAAGGATGGCTAGATCATCTTCCCTTATACCAGAGATGGCTAGATCATCTTCCCATATACCAGGGATGACTATCATCTTCCCCTTTACCAGGGATGACTAGATCATTTTCCCCTACATCAGGGACAATTAGATCATCTTCCCCTATATCAGGGATGACTAGTACCTAGGTCGATTGTACCACCTCCCTCAGTATCCGAAGGGTCCCATGAGTTACAGAAGCGGTCAACAGAGCCGCTAGAAGGGTCCATAGAGCCACTGGAAGGGTTCACAGTGCTGCTGAATGGGTCCACAGAGGTGATGGGAGCCACTGGAAGGGTCCCTAATCAACCAAGTTTTATTACAATAGCTACCCCCCCCCCACCACCGTAAGAAGCTCAAGGGCTCTTGGGGGCCATCCACATGTAGCTAGCTGTTATGTACATACCCCCTAGCTACTAAACAGATCCACAGAGCAGCTGGAGGGGTCTGCAGAGTCACTAAAGGGGTCCCAGAGCGACTGGAAGGTTCCACAAAGCCCCTTAGAGGGTCCCCAGAACTGCTTGCATGGTCCCAAGAGCTGCTACAGGGGTCCCAAGAGCTACTTGAAGAGTTCACAGAGCTTGTTTCTTTATCAACCTTAAACCATAGAAAAGCCTAGATCAAAGTTGTTTAGTTGTTACCATGCTTGTTGGTTATGAACTTCAGGACCATGCAAATATGTTTTGTTAGGGAGATAAACAATAATAACAGTCGTTGCTAGGCAACTAGCTGTGTTAGCAGCAAACCAGTTGAACCATTGAATTCCTTGGGTGCAGTTTAAAGGGGTAGGTATGATTATTATCAACCTTAGCACCATGGACATATATGTGTTGCTAGGCAGATAAACAATTAGAATAGCTGTTGCTAAGCAACCAGCTACCTCAGAAACAAAGCAATAGAACCATTGAATTCCTTGGGTCCAATTTAGGGGGGGTAGGTATGGTTGTAATCAACCTCAGGACCATAGAAAACTGTGTTGCTAGGCAGATAAACAATTAGAACAGTTGTTGCTAAGCAACCAGCTGTCTTAGAAACAAACCAATAGAACCATTAGATTCATTGGGTCCAAATTAGGGGGGGTAGGCAGTGTTAAAAAAGTATTCTAAGCCATATCTAGGTCATTGGAGATGGAATTCTGATATTTTGGCGGCCATCTTGGATTTTGGCGGCCATCTTGGATTCCTCGCAACCTTTTCTTTTACACTCGCCATATCTGAAAAGCCCATGATCAGAGCTTTCCAGTGGTATATAGTGACCTTTAGTCTTTTTTGGTGATGGGTGTCACCAGAAATAATGCTCCTAGCTCTCCAATGCTGCAGCACTATTTCCCCTGCCTCTCTCTCTCTGTCACCTTCTCCTCCTCAGTCCCGTCCTCTCTCCATGTCCTTAATCTTAGTATCCACCACTTCCTTCTACATGTAATACCCCCCCCCCCCCCCACCCTCCCCACGTGTGGGCCCATCCTCCCAGCCTATCTACCTTCCTTCCTCCCTGCCCTCCTCTCTTCCTGCTCCTCTACGCTCCTTGCCTCCCTGCCTGCCACCTTCTCTCTCTCCCTTCCTACTGTCCCCCGCCTCACTGTCTGTCACCCTCTCCTTTTCAGTCCCTGTCTTCTATCCATGTTCTTAGTATCCTCCACTTCCTTCTAATACCCCCCCCCCCTGCTCTCCCCACGTGGGGCCCATCCTTCCTGCCGGCCGCTAATTTGACAGGGCTACAATGAAGACAGATCCTGCAGGATTAAGTCATCAAGTAACTGGATTAAGGGATCCTTGGTCAGCATTAATCTTGGTGGCGGAAGTGTGTCTAGTGCGCAGGCGCCAGTAGCATCTTTGATGGCTGGGCCTAAAGGGCTGTTTCCATCAATGCATGAATGGCTGCATTTAAGTAAATTAAATATGCTTAAAGAACAGTTTAACCACATTTAATTTGAGTAAATGCGGCCTTAAATGCTGTCATGACCTGTCATGTAGATTTACATGGCATTATTGAACTTAAAGTGCTTGGTTCTATCACTACACGAACGTTGGCATTTTAGTAAACCTTTTTTTGGTATTGCTAAAAATGACTCTTTAGGCAGCTTTAAGTTTAGTAAATGTCTTGTAAATGTCACGGAAAGGTCCTAATAATATTTAAGTGGATGTCAGTGGCCTTTACTAGAAATTAATATGTTTAAAGTGGGTATGTCTGATTTTTCTTCAGAATCTAAATCTTACTTAAATATATTCCAAACACTGTAAACATAATATATTTAGAGAATAGAGGTCAATTAAATGTCATCAATAGGTGTTAATATCTAACAAAAGGTTCCAGTGTCTCCCCATTTCTAGTGTATTTTCAATGGGGGGGGGGATAAAAGCATGCATGCTTTTATTCCAAAATGACCAGATTTTGGGCAAAAAAAACAAATTAGAGGAAAATCAGAGGGAATTAGGCAGTATGGAACAGATAGGAGGTCAAATATATTATTTATGAACATTCTGACTCATTTTTAGGAAAATCTATTTTTTTGTCCCACACATCGGATATACGCACTTTAAACTGTGACTTGAAGAAGTTAACTATTTGCTTAAATGCCAACATTCATGCAGGGTATGAGACGTCCTCATTGACAAGTATCAATTACAGGTCTAGGTAATGTTTTTACTATTCCACCCAAGTTGACTGTTTCCACCTTTTTACCTGGTTGTATGTAACTCGTGGGAAATGCCACTTTAAGCCATTTTAATGCCGTTATGGCCGTTCTATGTAATTGCTGAACTTGAAGCCGCTTAAATTGTCCCTTTAAGACATCTTAAATTAGCTTAAATGCAAACATTCATGCAATGCCTTCCCTCCAAACAGAACTTGGGAATTGAATGTTCGTAACTGGGTAGGGTCACAATGATACCAGTTGCGAACATTCAATTCCCAAGTTTTGTTTGATATAAATACTGTGGAATTCCACAAAATATGACACAGTTAAAAGCTATTCACATATTCTCGTGCCAGATACGTACACAATTCTCGCAGGGATCCCGAGCTGTGACTCGAGAACCGCACGAGTTCTGCCTGAGATCTTGTTTGCAGGGTTTTCAGTAAAATGACATTCTGGTGGAAAAGGCGCTTAATGCTGTGGGTGTGTGGAGGGGTAGGTGGTGTTGTACCTCATCAGTTCCATGACATTGGTTGTTGGTGATTGTTGCCGTACAGGGTAATCACCAAGAGGTACGCCGCAGTCACATCCCTACTAAAGGACAGTGTACCCCCTCCACCCCAATACACACACTCACACATCCCTCCTACAGGACAGTCTACAGCCCCCCCCCTCCCACACACACCTCCCTTACAGGACACACAGTCCACTGGCACCCACCCACACACAGGAGTTACCTCAGGAGCTGTTGTAGGTATAGGATGGAGCACCGCCATTTTCCAAGTCTGGCAGTGACTTCCTGCCAGATTTCCGCCATCTTGTTGGGGGACGTATAACGTTGTTGTGTCCAGACGTAGTACACAAATATGTTGAAATAAAGGTCTAAATTAACAAATACTCTCGGATGAGAAATATGCATTTATCTCGATGTATTTATTATCATTAAAGCCAAATTCTGTATTATTTAACCCAAATCTGCAAATTTTAGGAGTCATACCAAAACAATGCTTTATGCCCCCCAACAAAATGGCCGCCGATTCTGCACACAGCGTCTTTGACAGCCTTGGGCAACTCAGAGAATCTTTGCCTTTATCATCTTTGCCTTAATTTTCTTGGCATTGATTACCTTAGCTTTAATTATCTTGATTTTCATCAATATAAATAATAAGGCATGGTGCTTCAATGCTCATACCTACCAAAACCAGTGGATGCAGCCACGCCTAAGAGGCCTTATTAAGCGCTTATGAAGCACTACAAAGAATAATCAGGGCTTCATAAGCGCTTAATAAATGGTCTGTCACCCTGGAAGGGCAGAAAAGGCTGTTTAAAAAGCGATTTAGCGCAGAGGGCATTGCAAATAGTAGATTCACTAAATAAGCGCTGATATCATGACATTATTTTATAAGCGCACGATATACTAGGTACTGTGAAAGTACTTATTTTCACGGGTGTAAATTTTCGTGGAAGAGTGAAAATCGACAATTTTGTGGGTATTTATTCCATACTTAAGCATATCAAATTTTGTGGATTTGTGGAAAATATATGCCCAGCGAAATAAAGTACTTTCACAGGATCCAAAATGGCCCCATAAGCTTCAGGACCCTTCCCTGTGTGTGCAGGTCCAGGGCAGGACTGGAGAACAACAGGCTACACAGCCACTTGAGGACATGAGCATCCATAGTCACGCTCCACTGCCCCCAACACCGGCCTAATCTCATCAAGCCCTTAATAAAGCCTGGTTACCTCCTGGTAAACCCTGTAGGGGCTGCAGGGTGCTGCAATGGGCTATAGCCTTGGTCGTCATGATGCATGGATGCAGCCCTGGCGAGTCTACTCGCCAGGGCTGCATTCATGCATCATGACGATAAAGGGCTCGGCATGATAAAGCCTTTTTAGTCCCCTGATTAGCAAGCAGCAAGAACACTGGGTAAGATGGGTAATAAAGGGGTGGCGGTATTTATCATGGGGTACAGGGTGTTATGAGGCTGTCTTCTCACGGTGGTTTAGGCAGGATCTGAGACGTGGGGGAGGGGGGTGGTATGGGATGATGCTCTAAGCCTACTACCAGTACTTGTGTTTTGAGATCCTACAATAGGACCAATAGAATTAGAGCCTTTGATACTGTTGATAGTGAGTCTAGATGAGCAGTAGAATCTACTGTAGTGTGGTACTATGGTATTTAATCGTTTAAACAGGGATGGAATCAGAAATTCGGAAAAGGTTTGGTCCACCAAACGCCAAAGTACCAAAAGGCGTTGCTCTGTGATTCTCGGCGGATTAATTTTCTTTTTTTTTAGAAAAATAAAAAAAGAAGAGGCGCGGGGGGGGGGGCGGTGCCAGGACCTCCCCTGAATCCGCCCCTGCTACAATAGGCTCTGATTCAGGGGGGACTCTATCCCAATAGCCCTCATTTAGGGAGTGATCATTTTTTAACAACAGGGGGGGGGGGTGGTGGGTTTCCGCGCAGAGCGCGCGAAACTAGTTACAACCCCCCCCGGTCGAGGGGTCAACATCTTTTACCCCCCCCCACTTACGGCCGAAAATCGGCTCCCGCGCGGGCCCTTTGAAGCATAGTAACGCGCTGGCTTTTTGGCTCAAAACAGGTTAAATTATTTTGACCCCCCCCCCAACAAGAGGGGTCCAAATTGTTTTGCCCCCTTCTGGTCAAGGGGTCCAAATTTGTTTGCCCCCCCCCCCCTCAAACCCACCACCCCCCCCCCCCTGTTGTTAAAAAATGATCACTCCCTTAGATCCCCTGGGTCCCCGGGTCCCTGGTGTCAAAGTCTTGGTGCCTCTTGACATTCCTCCCTCAGTACAGAACAACACGCACTCAGCAGGCTGAGGGGGCAGTAAGTGATATGGTACATCAGTCTACATCAGGGCCTATTGACTCTCCAAACACCTCAGCCACACTCACACTGCTGATAGGGAATACTTTATAACTCATCACCAGTTACAGTATCCCACCAGTAATACGCTGTAAATAGTTAGTGTAGGTACAAAGTAGAATCTACTGTAGATCTACAGTAGAATCTACTAGCAACTTCGTAACGCTTATGACAAAAGATGCAGCTTCTTGAGCGATAATAGATATATTTCTATTGTTACTCTTCAGTTTATTTTTATGTATGGGGACAAATTTACTTTTGGGTGTTTTTTTCAAGTTGCTCACCACTGCAGCATTTCTGCATCCTGAGGAGAGAGGCATCATACCTACGCTGTCCTTAAAGATGGTATATCAGCTAGTAGACTTACCAAACCTTTTCTTCAAAAGGAATAGAATTTTAATGTCAAGGATTTTGCTATTATTTTAGCTGATATGTAGTACTCAATGTTAAATATATTTGTCTATAAATGCACGATTTGAGATATAAAACAATGTTGCTTATTCACCTCACTGACTCAGTGTCCCTCCTATGTGAGCATACCAGGAACTAAGCTAATAGGCAAAGCACTGAGCCATGCAGTAAAGGGAGCTTTAGTGTCGACCTACAGTAAAAAATATTGCACTGCTTATCATATGTTTGGATATCAAGTGCCAATCACCTCATAAGTTTGAGAATATGTATAGAACATGATATACAGTTGTGATATAGCATTAGCTTAAAGTCACCCAAATTTAGCTGATATACCTTCTTTAAAGCGTTACATGAAAGCAATAATGCTGAATCATCACAAACCATGATGTACTAGTACCGGAATATAAAAAGAAACCACAGTTTGTTTATACATGTATACATACATGTAGTTACAGTGCTGTACATGGACTTGGAGTGACCTTGGGGTGGCACTGAGGTGACCTTGTGATGACATGGACTTGACCTTGGCACGTTGACCTTGTGGTGGGTCGTGTTTTTGCCTCAGATGGCACAGGGACGTTGTATGACGGGGGAGGGTTTTTATACACAGCCCCATGCCAGGGTATGATGGATCCACGACCAGGGTTTTTGTACATGTAATACATGGTATATGTCTGCCTGTCTGTACATGGTCACGTGGGCCTTGTACTGCCCCCACGCCCCCGAACTCCCGACAACAAATTATCCAAATTCCTTTGACACATACGCCTGCTGGGACATCTGCTGGGACATCTTTCCACTCAAACAAATATATTTTTAATATTCTGAAGTTTGATATAACTTATGTTGGACGCATACAAACTGATATACAGTGTACCTCAGCTGTTTATTCTTGATGTAGTGCTTTAATAGACTGCTCTTTTTTGCATGATTAATCAAGCCAGCCAGTGAGTAACCTGGCAGTGTAGAATTTGCACATCATGGCCACAAAAGTACACAAAGCATTGAGGTGCCCAGCTATAGTATATTCTTCTCCTGGCTTTGAGATCTAAGGAAACCCTAATTCCTGCCTCTCCACCTGTAATGGTAAAGCACCCAAAGTGCAAACGTTGGCCCTGATTGGACAGGTGGCAGTAGCAGTACACACACAGCGTAGGGGTGTGAGCAGCCCAGGGTCAGGGGGAGGGTCAGTGCATCTTGTTGGAGGATCTCCACCCCTGCCCCACCCCATGTATGGGGGCTGTATGGGGGCAGGGTGTGGGGTGTGATTCCCGCCTTAACCATACAACCCTTGCAGTGGGGGGCCATACCTGGGGGTAGGCGGGGGTTAGCACTCCAAGGGCCACATAGTGCTATGTTATTGGGCATAATGATACATAAATGCAGCCCTATAGGTGAGTCTACTTGCCAGGGCTGCACTCATGCATCAAGCCAATCCCCCAGTAGCGTACCAACCTTGGGTGTGTATCAGCATGATGCATGAATGAATCCTTGGTGAGTTACTCACCATGGCTATTCATGACAACAATAGTGATATTTCATTCAGTAAAGGACGATGCTGCACATGAAGGGTTCAGGGTCATAGAGTGCAGTGAGTGCAGGGTCCTACATGGTACTTACACTTTTAATCCGTCTGTAGGTTTCTCCTGTTGGCATATGAGGTCTGGACAGAGACATTGCCATATTGTGGAGTTCCCCAGAGTACTTAGTGATGAACAGAAGGGATCATTTGTAGAAGTATCGACAGTAAATTCTACGGCTCATCTGTTAACGTGGTAGATATGATACAAGTAACTTGCTGTATTAGTGATATCAGCCAAGGACAGAGTAATTGTCCAAGGCATCAGCCACAGATAATTACCATTGTCCAAGGCTTGTAACACTTATGCAGTTAGCCCCACGTATCTTATGTGACTTACACCCAGAGTAGGAGAGTGCTCAGTGGACGGCATTAACATACTGCCATGTACGAAAAATACAGTCAAGCCATTTCTTTTGTTCTCTCAGCCAACTGTGGTGTAATAGGATTGAACCGTCTACAGTGGATGCAGAAATACAACAATGCCTCCATGCATTGAGGTGAGGTGAGGACCCTTCCTGAGTTGTAGAGGGATTCCAGGCAGGACCCTGAGAGTGGTGAGCCAAGCTGTGTTTGTTGGGTGTATCTACAACATCTACAACATCTACAGCATCTAGAGCATCTAGAGCTTTTAGCACTGGGGGAGAGGGGAGGGGGTCTGATGGCCCAGTCTCACTTTATGCAGTGGTCAGAATGCATGGAGGATTTACAGCATTGAATTGACAGTTTCAATGGCCGATTTCCAGGCAGTCCAACATTATTTTAAAACAAATGACAGATCAACTATCTGTCACTCACCTGAAGATGGATTGAAAACAAAATAGATCTGTCATCATCAATGACGACAGATGTCTACACAATGTAGTAAAACCTTTGAGAGAGGACAAAATGACCGACATCATGTTCAGTTTCACATTCTCCTAACACATTCAAATACATCAATATGCTCTCAATGCAACTCAACTTAACATCTGGATTGAGAGTGTATAGTGAGTGACGTCACAGCACCAGTGACGTCACAGTCTTAGCAACACTGCTTGGTGACGTAGCAGCCACAGTCAGCCACAGTAGTCCGTCATAATAGACGACAGTTGACAGTCACAGTTGGCAGATGGGGCTCACTTCTTTTTCAGGGAAACTTTCAATTTTATTTTTATAGTGTTAAGGAGGTAGAGCCGAGAGCTAATTGACTTTCTTTCTGAAACCTTAATGTTGAGTCATATCTTCCCCTTTCTCCTGCTGCCTCTTATACACCATTTGTCTACTCTGGTGAGTTGTGAATTTGGACTTTTGTTCATTATGTTGTCATGGTGTTCTGCCGAAACCTTTGAAAAGGGCAAACAGGAGACGCATCGTGAACTAGTCTGACAGGATACTGAAGGGGGTTGATGGAGTGCCTGAGAATCCTGTGGTATAGTCAATGTTGTGCAATTAGTTATTTGTCGAACTGATATAGAAAAATAACTTCATCATTTTTTATATCTATTGTTTGTCATAGAACGGGATCTTTTTATGTTATTATTCATCACAAGCCCTCTCTCTAGTTAAACTGTGTACAATTCTACTACATGTATACCTGGCACTCCACAGACGATCAATTACATTGATGATATAAAAACATTGAATCATGTAGAATAACAACAGATGGTTGAATAAATTTCATATTTTCTAAATACATATCTACATTCTTAAATCATGTTTCTTTTCAGACATAGTAAAATCATAAAGCCAAAAAAGAATAGAAGGTGTGTTTTAGGTTACATGGTCTAGAAGTCCAGGTAGGGTAGGTCGGATTTTATTTTTCTAAAATTTCTTTATTCTTAATCTTTGGCCTGAAAAGCACCCAAAAATTGACTCGCAAACTTATGCGCTGACTCACCAACAACAGTGTCGACTCGTGAACTATTAAACCCTGACATAGGCCACAAATTACTTAAAATATTCTTCTTTTTTTCAAAACTGGATAAAAGTGTCTAGGGTCGGCCCTGTTTTGCTAGGTAGGGTCAGGTAACCTGAAACACACTTTAAAAAAAATATGGCCTAATGTGCAATTATTGACAGAAATAGCCACACTGAGCCGAGGAACAAGCATTATGAGCATGACATGGCTGCAACTGTGGGGTAATAATTGGGCCAGCTGTTATAGTAGTGTTCAGGAATGGAAAACAGAACAAGGTATTTAGATAATGGGGCTCCAGGACCCAATGGCCACAGTAGGCCGATGTGATTGTTTTCTGTTGCCATTGTCATGCAGCCCTGCCCACAATAGCATGAAGCGGATGCTGAAAATGACGGGGAATGAAATCTTTGATTTAGGTTACCAGACTTTTAAGGTTGAAATATACTGAAAGGATTGTTCGTCAAAATATTCAATTGTGTCCAATATTTTAGAAAATTGGATAAATCTTAACAGTGTGAACCAGGATAATTGTTTATAGTTTAAAGGCCAGGCAAATAATCGAAAAAATGATTAACCTTTTAAGGATGCATACCGCTAAAAGATTACATTTGTCGTCATGAAGCACCTATGTAGCCCCGGTGAGTAACTCAACAGTGCTGCACTTTTGCATCATTCCGATCCTATGGGAGTGTCTCGACCCCATAGGGTTGGCTTGATGCATGAATGCAGCACTGGCAAGTTGCTCGTCAGGACTGCATTCACGCATCATGACATTAATAAAAGATAGGATTAATCCAAGGTATATACAATGTAGTAGCAATTACATACATGTAACAGCCTTCCTATTTCAGGCAATGCAACCAAATATTCATTCAAAATCTCTTTAGCCTGAGCAATTATGAACTGCTCACTCATGCATGCTCGACGGAGATCTACCTATAAACAGGAGGGTCGGGGTGGGAGGGGGGGGGGGGTAAGGGGGGGGTAAGGGGGGGGTGAGGGTACTCGTGGGTGGGCCCATCGGCCGAACTAATACAGGCACAGTGACGGAAACAATAGTCAATTACCACCACTGAGATTAGCCCACTTACAAAGTGAGCCACAGAGCATGGAGACATGCCAGCAAACAGGGGGGGGGGGGGGGAGAAGGGGAGGAGGGGGGGGAGGGGAGGGGCAGTGGCGTAGGAAAAAGGGGGGGGCAGGGAGGCCCTGGCCCCCCAATCACAGAGCAGGGGGGGGCCTGAATATGTTTGGGCCCCCCCAAAATTTACCAAGACCCTATAATGAAATACACAAACTTTCTAAAACGTACCTTACAAAGTGAGCCACAGAGCATGGAGACATGCCAGCAAGCAGGGGGGGGGGGAGGAGGGGAGAAGGGGGAGGGGGGATCAGGGGGAGGGGGAGAGAGGGACAGGAGGGGGAGGAGGGGAGACACATGGAGAGAAGCCTTCAAGGGAGGGGGGGGGGAAGCGTTTTGAGTTTATGTTTGTTTAGATTTTATTGACTGAAATTACACATCATTCATTGACTTGTTGGATAGGGGTGTATAGGAGAGAGGGAATGAGTAGGGGAGAAGGGAAGTAGGGATAGGTATGGTTGGGGCTGGCAGACTGTTTGACAGATTGGCGGTTCGACAGATCGGTGGTTCGACAGAATTTCCGAATTTCCGAGACTATTCGACAGGACTATTTAGATTTTATTTTTCAACAGGACTATTGGACAGATTGCTAGTTTGGCTATTATCTTTGGTTCTACTAGGAATATTTGAACAATTCTTGCAGTTTTGGAAAGCCCGATTCTATAAGATGCATAACATAAGAGGCAGAGGGTGTAGCTAAAGGCTTTAGTAAACTTAGTAAAGCCTTTAGTAAAGGGCCCATCTTTCAGGAGGTATTTTGAAATGGTTATCCTATAAAGCAAAATACAATCAGACCACTGACGGTATATAAAGGCCTGTATAGTTTGCAATGCACTATGCCATTTTTATGGCTGGCAGACTGTTCAACAGATTGACGGTTTCATGCAAACATTACATTTTCAAGTGTGTGCAGTTGTATATGCATATGTCGGGGGCTATGTCCCCGAACTCCCTTTATTGTATTTTCTTTCATTTTTAGATGTCGACATCTAAACATCAAAAGCGACCATTTATAACTATCTACATGGCCAATATTGTATTTTACTACATTTATGCCAAAAACAATCCAGAGTTAATAGATATTTATATACAGGCATACAACTTTAAAAACGTTATCTGTCGAATTGTCCCACTAAAAAAATAAATCTGTCGAATGGTCCCGAAAATCTGGCGAACAGTCCCGCAAATTCTGTCGAATTGTCCTGTCCAGTAGTCCTGTCGAACCAGCAATCTGTCGAATTGTCCTTTTCCCATGGTTGGGGTTAGGGAGGAGCGGAAGGCAGGAAGGGAGGGGAAGCAGGGAGAAAGGGAAGCAGGGATAGAGGGAGGGGGAGCAAGGAGAAAGGGAGACAGGGAAGCAGGGATAGAGGGAGGGGGAGCAAGGAGAAAGGGAGGCAGGAAGGCAGGGATAGAGGAAGTGGGGGCATGGAGAAAGGGAGGCAGGAATGTAGGGATAGAGGGAAGGGGAGCAAGGAGAAAGGGAGGCAGGGATAAAGGGAGGGGAGCAAGGGAGAAGGGAGGCAGGGATAGAGGGAGGGGGAGCAAGGGGAAAGGGAAGCAGGGATAGAGGGAGGGGAAAGGGAGGCAGGACGGCAGGGATATAGAGGGAGGGGGAGGTGAGGAAACGGGGGAGGGAGACAAGGTTAAGTAAAGGCACCCAGAGAACGAGCAGTGTTAAACCCCGAGCTGTGTACCTGGCCATCCAAGCTGACAGCATCACATTAAATACTTCACCTCATTAAGCACTGGGGACCCGAGGCACCCGAATTAAGCCTTAATCTAATGGGAATCCACGCTAGTAGACCCGGGTAATGGTGGTGCTAGAGAGACAGTGGGGGGGGGAGGTAGGTTGACTTGATGTTGATAGAACTGCATGCTAAAGGCCAGATTCAAAATTTAAACAAATTAAACAAAAGAATTTCCCCCCCCCCCCTGATTCCTTATCCGATGTCATCCGACAGAAAAAAAAGAAATATATAGCACATCCCCTTTAAAGTAAGACCAAAAAAAAGTGTCTGTTTAAGGTCAGCCGACTGAGCCCATCTACACAGGGCCGACCCTACGTTTTCTTATGCTATTTTGAAAAAAAGAATTAAAATTGAATAAATCCGACCTACCGACCCTACATTTTCCTCCCATGTTACCTGAAAGAAACCTCTTCTTTTTGGCCCACCCATTATAATTATTTACAGCTCGGCCAATATGACTGTCAGGATGTCAAACTTATCTCCAGTGAGAATAGTGATGTTGACTTGTGATTTATGCTGTTTGTACCAACTTCAAAGTAGATCCCAACACAAATAACACCAATAATAATTCTTACCATTAAGGACAATTTCTCACAATGATTACTTTGACACGGCTCCAAACTTTCACCTTTCTATTCAGAATATAATATGACTACAGGACATCATAAGTATAAATAGCACAGACAAGATCTTCCTCTTTCAGAGGGAGAAGAAAATAATATGAGAAAATAAACATGAGAAAATAAATATGAGAAAATTAACCCTTTGAGGGGCGTGTAATGCATTGATGTGTTATGCCCTTTGTCATTATGATGCATGAGTGCAGCCCTGGCGAGTAACTTGCCAAAGTTGCATTGCCGTATCATGACGTCCCCTAGAAATGGGGCAGTATGATGCATTCATGCGTGCTCTGGAGAGGAGACTCGCTATATAATGCTTCATTCATGCATCATGACGACAAGGGTATAGCGTATCAAAGCATGATACACCACTTGAACTGTCAAGAATGGCACAATGCATTAACGCATCATGCCCTTTGTCGTCATGATGCATGAATGCAGCCCTGGTGAGTGACTCGGTATGATGCACGAAAGCAGAGCCAGCGAGTTACTCACCAGGGCTGCATGAAAGCCACATGACGACAAATGTACTATTTTATCGACATGCCGTCTTTAAATAGTTAAGACCTTGTTTGTGTGCTGTCACCATGAGGTCCCACTAACACGGTGATGTATGTGTCTGCGCCTGGTGCTACCAATTAGTCCCAGCACCAGGACAGCACACCTGACATACTGTGTAACCTCCCCTTGGGGTACTTACAGAATACACCCAGCCTTCTCTATTATATAGGCACTTTAACCCTCTAAGGGCTGCATAGCGCTTTGAAGCATTATTCCCTTCATCATCACTATGTATGAATGCATCCCTAGCATATTCATGCATTATGGTGATGAATGCATTAATGCATCAAGCCGTCCTTTTGTTGCTGTATAATTGTGCTGTATAATTGTGCATTATATCACCATGTTGCCCTGAAAGGGTTAAAAGAATAAAAGTCCCCAAGGTTAGTCCATCTGAAGTCTCCATTATGAATGATGTCACCAAATCACATATTAGCCAAGTTTAAAGCCGATACTTTATATGACACAAAAATAAAAAGGGGAAATACTTGTTGGCTGATTCTGCCATTCAGTTCACATTCCAATGTATTGTAAGGAAGTGTAAGAATCATACAGAAATCCAGACAAGAACCAAATTAAGTTTTCATTGGTGACAAATTGGTACATATAGGAATCAGATAGTATATTCATGGTAGTAGTATAGTATGTATCGGAACGGGACTATAGTTAAGTACTGTTTATTACTCAATCGACCTGCAGCCAATCAGAGGCCTCCATTTGGTCACGTGACCGGAAGTGACCTACTTAGGGGATTAGTGGTGAGGTCACGTGACCTAGTTAGCCAATCAGAGGCCGCCATTTGGTCACGTGACCGGAAGTGAGGTCATATGACCTACTTATGGACCGGAAGTGACGTCATATGACCTACTTAGGGGACCGGAAGTGACCTACTTTAGGATCACGTGACCGGAAGTGACCTGATGAGTCACGTGACCGGAAGTGACGTCACATGACCTAATGGCCAACCGGAAGTGAGTGACCTGATTGAGGATCACGTGACCGGAAGTGACCTGATTGATCACGTGACCAGAAGAAGAAGTGACGTCACGCGACTTAATGAAGAGATGAGCGTCTTTAAGGGGTCACGGGCTTTAAAATGTGATATCTTTTTTTTTTGGAGGAGGAGGAGGAGGAGGAGGAGGAGGAGGAGGAGAAGGAGAGGAGGAGGCGAGTCTCTTATTTTTTTCGGTAAACTAATAAAAAACACTACGATATAAGTTTTGTTTTTTTTTTTCATTTTTTATTGTTTTACGAGCGACTGGAAGTGACTTATTGAACTAGGTAGAAGCGTTCTTTAGAGTGTATAAGGGGGGGGGGAGGGGAGGGGAGGGGAGGGGAGGGGGGGAGGGGGGCCCCTTTAAGATGCATGGGGAGGGGGGCGCTTTTAGGATGCATGGGGCGGGTGGTGGGGCGAGGAGGGCACTCTAGGGGGGTGGGGGGGCACTCTAAGGGGCGTTTGTCTCTTTTAAGAAAAAAAGAAAAGAAAAAGATTTCAATCGAGAGACACGCTTCTTCCTCTCGAGAGGAAGAAGCGTGTCTCTTCGTTTTTTTTTTGTTTATCACGTGCTTCGATGAGGCGATCGGCTGCGACTGGAGGAAGTGACACTTTAAGAGGGCGCGCTTCTTAATTGTTATGATATTATTTTTTTTTTACTTACTAATAAAGAAGACGTATGAAAATAAAACACAACAATTCACATGTCCGTCGTTCTCGTTGTTTCTTGCTTGATAAAGTCAAGTAATATCGTGATGCCGAGGTCAAACTTTCTCATGTCCTCAGTCAACACTCGAAGGAGTTCAAAAGGTGTACCGCCGGCACCGTCAGCTTCATCTTGCCACATTTTCAACACTCGGAAGGCCCACTCAGCGGGACTTCCTCCGTATTCGCATTCTTCAGCGATCTTATCTAACCTCTCAGGCGACAATTTTAAATGGTCCCCCACCTCTTTCCACCTGCTACCTAGACGTCTGCCGAGGGTGCCCAAGTGCTTATGCATCGCGCGCGAGTCGGGGTTTTCGAAATCCAACCCCTGTCTGTGGAGAAGGGACATCCACTGAGCCAACAGTTCCACGCGTCTAATGCGGGTGAAGACGCGACCGAGCTCTCCCCATCTATGACGATGCGGGGTTTCACCCCACCAGACTCGGAACATCGCCGTACACAGCTCCTCCGGTGTCTTGACACTGCGCTCTACTAGAGCATCCATACGGGCGGCGGTAACTTTTAAGCTACTGCCCAACTCTCTCCAACAGCCGCTCAACTCTTTACCTAGTTGACGAAGCAAGGCGTCACTATAGGCTAACCGCCGCTGTCCTACCTCTCTGTTCTCCCCATCGGTCTGCCTCGCGCGTCTCACGTCGTCAAGCCGCATTAACTTTTTTTCAGGTGGACAAGGCGGTGAAGGCGAGCTTGAAAGTGGAATAGCTTGAGCCATCTCGTCTCGTCTTGGCGGTGGCGGCGGCGGCGGCGGCGGCGGCGGTGGCGGCGGCGGCGGCGGCGGTGGTGGCGGCGGTGGTGGTAGTAGACGTTACTGTGGTCAGAGGCGATATGTTTTTTTTCCAACAGAAATCAGAGCTTTTTATACAGAGGGAGTTTAATCCCATTTCCAACAGCACTCCAGCTGTGTAGCGACCTGTCCGCATGACGCTTTTTCAGCCGCCCCGCTCCTTAAGAGCTTAGATGACGAGGGGTGTGTCATCGCTATCCGTGGAGACCAGCTGAAAACGGTGTTTCTTCCTCATCCATTAGCCTTACCTCCTACCCCCTACCTGAGGACGTCTCCCTCCCTCTGACATTCATTGTAACAAACGTCAGAGGTCAGGTGAAAATCGGATTTTTTTCATGCACAGCCTTAGTCAGCTGTCACCCCTCCCTATTGAACTAGCCGGCCGCCGCCTGGCCGGCCCGGTCTACTCACCACGGCAGGAGGTGGTGATTTTTGTCTTACACTTAAGTCGCTCACCACATGCACACGCCTCTACTCACAGACAGACACGTTCGTCTTAGGGGGGTCCTGCTTCACGCCACACGCCTCCTGTAGTTTTTTTTGTACACACACTCTAAGCTCGTCACCGTTAATCCTTTATACAGCTAACGCGCGCTGAATGGCTGAACAGGGTGGTAAGCGGCTTAGCTCACGACAGTGGATCCCTCAAAAAAAAAAAAGAGGGGAAAGGGATCCAGCTGAAAACGTCATACCTTATGTCTTTGTGAATGGCCGCCGGTCAGTGGACGGCAGCAACCGCTTAATCCTTTATACAGCTAATGCGCGTTGAATTGCTGAACAGGGTGTTAAGCGGCTTAGCTCATGACAGTCGATCTCTCAAAAGGGGGGAAAGGGATCCAGCTGAAAACGTCATGCCTTATGTCTTTTGTTTCTCTTTGTGAATGGCCGCCGGCCAGCCGGCGGCAGCTGAACAGGGTCAGTAAGTAGCTTAGCTCTAGAAGCGAGAAGGCGTATATAAGGGGTCTGGAAACCTCCATTCACTCACTCATTCTTTTGCTGCTCTCTACAGTCACCACCATGAGCAAAAGACAACATCTAGCGTCGTTCAAGAACAAGAAGACTACGCGGAACAGCGCTCGTTTAGCGTCAGTGCCTCCTCTTGCTACTGAACATGAGACTACCGCCGCAGCCGCTTGGTCTTATCACCCTCCCGCTGTAGCGAGCGCTCGCGGCAGTAGTAGTAGTAGTAGCAGTAGTAGTAGCAGTAGTAGTACTAGTAGTAGTAGTAGTAGTAGTAGTAGTACTACTGGTAGTAGTCGTCGTGCTAGCGACGTTGTTACACTCGCGACGGTACACGTTGCTGCTAAGCGCGCTGCCGCTGCTACTGCCGCCCCGCCTGCTGCGGCTGCTGCTGCTGCTGCTGCACCTGCTACCGCTGCGCCTGCTACTGCTGCGCCTGCTGAGGCTGCTGCGCCTGCTACTGTTGCGTCTGCTGCTGCGCCTGCTGCTGCTGCTGCTGCTTCTGCTGCACCTGCTGCTACCGCTACTACTACTGACGACAACGCTCCTGGCACAGCGCAGTACTGGCAACCGGGTTTTTACCTCCCCACTACTGTTGATGACTTTGATGACCTGCCGCACGTTGCACAGCCCCTCTCCTCCACCACTACATCGACTGACGCCCTCGACGCCGCTCGCGCTGAGAGTGACAGCTATTCGGACACTCAGCCCCTAAACCGAGAAGAAGAGGAGGAGGAGGAGGAGGAGGAGCAGCAGCAACAGGGTGAGACAGAGAACGACGCTGACGACGAGGCGTACGAACAACCCGAAGGGAAAGGGGTGGGCGGTACGTTTTTCGGCTTCCCTCTTCGACCTTTCGACCTCACTTCCTCCACTAGTAGCGTCCCGTCCGGTCCGTGGCGACTGCCCTCACCGCCACCTTACGAGGGCGGCGGCGCTTCATCTTCTACCGCTACACTCAGCACCGACGGCGTGTGGCTGCGCTGTTCCAACAACGAGGCCTCGGATACCACCAGCGCTGACGCTGCTCCTGCTATCGGTTCTGCTGCTGATTCAGCTCACGCTGATGGTGTTACTCATCCTGCGGGTGTGAAACGTTCTAAGGTGAGTTCCAGAACAACAAGGCCTAGTAAGAAGAGAAAAATACAAGAAAAAGAACGAGATGGACGAGAAGAAGCAGAGAAAACCTTCTCCCGTCCTCTCGGGTTAGAGTTTTGCTTAGACGGAGCTTTGACGCTGGAGATCTGGGAGGACGTGGCTAGACTGTCTAGGAGGCCGCGCTACACAAAAGACGGCCAGGTGAAAGAGGCGTCTCTGACCAGAAGCAAGCGAGTGCACTTCACGGCCGACGCGCTGCGCGAGCTCATAGCACGCATCGCCGATATCCGCGCAGTGGTGCGCATACGCGACACAGCGGCCGCGCAAGGAAAACCTAATCACACCCCCTGGTTCGCAGTGCTGGATGAGGAGAGCGAAGTGTACGCAGCTGTGAGCTACTACAGCGGTAAGAACCTCGTCCACGTGCGCAAGTACGAAGGTCCTGACAAAAAACCCACACAGCAGGGAGTGACGCTGTCCGCCAGAGCGCTCAAAGAGTTGGATGACAAAACAGAGATCATTCTGAAATATCTCGGCATAGATTCGGAATGAGAGACGCTCAACGCTCACGCGCGCACACACACACACACAGCGTTTGACGTACGCTGTATGAGACAGACAGACGGATACACAGACAGCAGACAGAAAGATAAATAGATAGATAGATAGACAGATAGATTGATAGATAGATAGATAGTTAGACGGCTAAGTAGTTGGTAACTGAGTGAAAAAAAAACATGACACAGTACGTATGCGAAAAGTGTTTCAAAATGTTTAAAAGACCGTACAACCACGAGAGACACGTAGAAAATTGTAGAGTAGTACCTAAGTTTTGCCCTCTATGCGGCGAAGGCGATTGCCGAAAGATCGCCTGTCGACGCGAATCTCTGGACGGGGTGACCGTCCCTCCGCGCATATGTGCTGTATCGAACGGGGAGGAAACGTTCACGGCGAATTGGCCTGCGATACAAACGGGCGTCAGGATGCACGGGACTCGCGTGAGTGTAACAAACTTCAGGCTACCAACCGGCGAGTTGAGTGACGCTGTAGATACTATGCGTCACATTCACTTGACACAAAGATTCAGATACAAAGTGGGTTTCTCGGTAGGCTTACTCTTACAACACAGAGAAGACAAGAGCAAACTGCGCTACTTTCACGCCTCCCAGAACAACGCAACTCTCATACAACCGCTCCCTACTATAACTAATTCAGAAACTTTGGAAGAGCTCCTCTCAAAGATGGAAAACACCGTCGCTTGCGAGGAAGTACGGAAACTTTGCGACGCTGACACCAAGTGGCACGTTCTTTTTCCTACCAATTTGAACATTTGCGTTTACATGGGACTGGGGGAATTCCCCATAGGCGGTAGGATCACTCAGGCCGGTCGAGTTGGAAAGAGAAGCGGCGTGTTAGATTTTCCCAACAAGGACAACCTCTGCATCTTCCGCTGCATTTCCTTTCACTTATACAACACCAGCAAGCGCGCTTCAGATTTGTTACGTCAGTTCTGTCCCGCTGCCACACCTGAATCCTTTCCGGGTCTGAACATCCGCGACTTACCCGCGTTAGAGAACTTGTTTGACGTACAGATAGCGGTTTACACCGCGTCGCGTCAAGTGCCGGGGCGGAAGTTGAGAAGACGCGTTACTCTGATCAGACCGCCTTCCAGAACTCTGGCCGCCCGAGGTAAAGTCAACCTACACCTGACGGCGAAAGGCGGTTTGCACGTCTCTCTCGTCACGGACTTCAACGCGTACGCGGGCATATACGAATGTTGCAAGTGTAAGGCGGCGTTCACCACCGAGTTCTTGCTGAAGAGACACAGGAACCAGCTTTCCTCTTGCCGACAAGTCAAGTTGCGCTACGTAGGTGGCATCTACCAAAATTCGAGAAAGATTTTCGAAGCGCTAGCAGACTTCTCCATTTTTCCCCCCGACGGACATTCCGGAATCTACCCTTACAAGATCGCCTTCGATTTCGAGGCTTTCTTCAGACCGTGCAAAGAACCGTCGACGGAACACGTGTCCCTGCTGTGGGATCACGTCCCTTTGTCGGCTAGCGTCGCATCCGACTTTCCGGGGTGGGAGGGGCCCGTCTGCTTCGTCAGAGAATCCGACGCAGATTCCGACCCCTTGTTGGACCGAGTTTTAAATCACATAAACGAGAACGCCAAAGTCATCGGAGAAGCTGTGCTAGAACTTTACCGACCGACCTTAGCGAAGTTAGATGCGGCGATAGGTGAAGCTCTCCTGCTGGAGGAGGCGACGTTCACCCCTTCTCCAGGCGGCTTCGCTGCGGCTCAGACCAGACACCCGTTAGTTCAACTGAAGAAGCGTCTTCTGAGATACATCCGTCAAGCTCCAGTCGTGGGCTTCAACTCGGGGCGTTACGACTTGAACCTGATCAAAATACGCCTTCACTCGTTCTTCGCCTCCGGAGACCGAAGAAACCAAGAATTCAGCGTCATAAAGAGAAGCAATCAATACTTGGCGGTTTACACACAGCACACGGTTTTCTTGGACGTAGTCAACTATTTGGCACCCGGTTACAACTACGCGACCTATTTGCGAGCTTTCACCAGGAACGAAGAGAAAGGTCACTTTCCTTACGAATGGATGACGTCTACCAGGAAACTGGCAAACAGAACGCTGCCACCGAGATCGGCTTTCGACAGCGAGCTGACGGGCGTCAAAATGTCCGAATCCGACTACGCCGCATGTCAGAAAGTTTGGTCCGACGAGAAGATGCAAACTATGGAAGACTACTTGATCCACTACAACAACAAAGACGTCAAACCTTTCATAGAAGCTCTGAAAAATCACGCTAAATTTTTCCAAGATCGCGGCATTGACATGTTGAAAGACGGAGTTTCTCTCGCTGGTTTGACTTTACGGTTCCTCTTCCAAAACCTAGAAGACGCGTTCACAACGTTCCCCCAGTTCGACGCCGTCCTCCACGCTCTGATCAAAGAAAATCTAGTCGGCGGTCCTTCCATCATCTTCCATAGATTTCACGAGAAGGGCACCACGCGGATAAGGGAGCACAAGTACGGCGAAGAAGCGAGACCGTGCCAACACATCCTAGGACTAGACGCTAACTCTCTGTACTTGCGCTGCATGAGCGAAGCGCACTGCACGGGCTATTACGCGGTGAGACGGCCCGAGACCGAGTTCAAGCCCGAAATTAGGCAAAGAAACTCTCACAGCGCTTTGGAGTGGTTACGCTTCGTAGAGCACGACCGCGACGTGAAACTGCGCCATGCTTTGAACGGCGGCGAGATGGTTGTAGGCTGTCGGAGAATTCGCGTGGACGGGTTTCACGCGGCCTCTAATACGGTTTTCCAGTTTCACGGGTGTTGGTTCCACGCTCACGAGTGCATACCGTCGCACCGATATCAGTGCGCTTCACTGAGAGAGGAGAGACGCGACAGAACGACCAGAGTAAGCGCTTACTTGAAAGCGCTAGGTCACAAGCTGGTCGTCGTGTGGGAGTGCGAATGGCGAGAGATGAAGCGTCGAGATGAGCGGGTCAAGGCCTCCCAACAACGCTGGAAGGTTGACGCTTTGAAAGTGTCTCGAAACGCGATGAGCGAGAGCGACATCCTTTCCGCTGTGAAAGAGGAGAAAATGTTCGGTTTAGTTCAAGTGGACATCACTACGCCGCCTCACCTACGAGACTACTTCGAAGAAATGACCCCCGTTTTCAAGAACGCGACCGTTTCAAAATCGGACATAGGCCCTCACATGTCAGACTTTGCGCAGGAAGAAAAGCTGTTGAACACGCCTCAGAGATGTCTGATAGGGAGTTACCACGGAAAAAATATTCTCTTGGGAACGCCGCTTCTCAAGTGGTATTTAGAGCACGGTTTGATAGTCACCAAAGTGCAGCTGGTGGTAGAATACCTACCTAAACGCTCCTTTGCCGGTTTCGCGGACGAAGTAACGGCGGCGCGAAGACGTGGCGACGTGAACGAGAACGAGAAAATTCTGTCAGACTGTTACAAGTTAATGGGAAACGCTACGTACGGTAAAACAATCTGCAACAAAGAAAAACACACGGCGGTGAGATACACTGACAGTCGGAAGTTCGAACTATTGGCCAATTCGTGGCGCTTCAAAAAGGCGTCCGAGTTGAGTTCCGATCTGTTTGAAGTCGAACTACAACCGAAAACAGTCAACAACAACCTCCCTATTCAAATAGGGTTCATGGTATACCAGTACGCGAAGTTGAAAATGTTAGAGTTCACATACGACTTCTTGGATAGATTCGTCGATCGGCGCGATTATGCCCTTTGTCAAATGGACACCGACAGTCTTTACATGGCTCTCAGCGGTGACACGTTGGATGACCTAGTCAAACCTCGCCTGAGAGAGACGTACTTCAGAGAGAAACGAAAGTGGCTTCCGACAGCGGTGTGCGACGATCACTTAGAGCTTTTCGTGAAGACAAAAACGGAAAGAGTGCGAGAATGGTGTCCGCCGCCCGGCGGATGTTGTGAGAGACGGTACCTTCACGATCTGAGAACTTCGGGGCTTATGAAAGCGGAGTGGGAAGGTGACGGGATCCTAAGTCTCAACCCTAAGACTTACATTTGCTACGATCGAGTCAGCGACACCGGTGAAAGAAAATCCAAAAAATGGAGTGCAAAAGGCGTACAGAAGAAACAAAACCCTCAGGAACCAGACGACTTCTTGGATGTTCTTCGCCAACGAAAAACTCTCATTGCTGTAAATAGAAACTTCAAAGTGGTGCGAAACAAAATGGTCACCTACACCATAGAGAAAGACGGCGTGCGCTACTTGTATTATAAGCGTCGCGTGCATTCTGACGGTGTGACAACGAGTCCTTTAGAGATATGAAAAAAAAATAAATAAGCGTGTGCATCTTTTCAAAAATAGAGTGTTTATCAAGATTGAAAAAAAAAGAAATAAAAAAAATAAAATAAAATATTGTTGTGTTTTTATTTTCATACGTCTTCTTTTACTAGTAAGTCGCGCAGTCTCTTAAAGCGTCACTCATGTGACGACGTCGCTTCCAGTCACGTGATCCTAAAGACCCTCACTTCCTAAACAAAAAAACTTCATCTTCCGCTCACGTGATCAATCAAGTCACTTCCGGTCACGTGATCTTCAATGAGGTCACTCACTTCCGGTCGGCCATTAGGTCATGTGACGTCACTTCCGCTCACGTGACTCACCAGGTCACTTCCGGTCACGTGATCCCAAATTAGGTCATATGACGTCACTTCCGGTCCCCTAAGTAGGTCAGTAGGTTACCCAGAATGCACCACTAATCCCCCTAAGTAGGTCACTTCCGGTCACGTGACCAAATGGTGGCCTCTGATTGGCTGCAGGGTTACCCAGAATGCACCACTAATCCCCTAAGTAGGTCACTTCCGGTCACGTGACCAAATGGAGGCCTCTGATTGGCTGCATGTCGATTGAGTAATAAACAGTACTTAACTATAGTCCCGTTCCGATACATACTATACTACTCATGGTACATTCCAATACCTCGGAAAATTTCCATATTATTCTAATGCATTTCCCCTCATTTATTTAAATGCATGCTAAAAGCAGGAAATGTTATTCGCATTATTATGTCGTATAGCAGAAATGTAGCTCTCCGCTAGTTGTTCATATAGAGCATAACAGGGGCTGATGTAGGGGAGCACGCGACATGCACTCACGGGGTCTCCATGCACAAAGTACGGCCTGGTGGATGTAGAGCTGACATGCTACTGCTCTAACCCTTTAAGGAAGGATGTCGCTTAAAGATGACATTCGTCGACATGATAAAGGAATGCAGCCCCTGCGAGTAACTCACCGGGGCTGCATTTGGGTATCGCACCGACTCTTCGGGAGTGTCTGAACCTCATAGGGTCGGCATGATATTTGAATGCAGCACTGGCGAGTAACTCGCCAGGGCTGCATCATGCCGACCCTTTGGGAGCGTCTCAACCCCATAGGGTCAGCATGATGCTTGAATGCAGCACTGGCGAGTTACTCGCCAGGGCTGCAATCACGTATCATGACGGCCAAGGGCATGATGCCTTTATGCCTTTAACCCTTTAGTGATAGCCTCATGGTTCGTGAATTTATTAGACTGATGCACCAATGCATCATCACTGAGTGAATCACTGCAGTGATGCATCATGTCCACCCTTCAGGAGTGTATCAGCCCTTCACGGTCTATATGATGCATGAGTTACTAACCAGGGCTGCATTCATGCATCATGACGACAAAGGTCATAGCAAATAAAAGCACTATGCAGCCCTTAAAGGGTTATATGTATTTATTCCTAACAGTGCTATTTGTATAATGCAGACAAAGAGGGCATGTTTCTTTTACTGTTATTGATCAAACCGTTAAAAGGTAAAGCACACGGCTGTGGTCTCTGTGCAGGTTTCCACTTCTACATTACCGTGTAGCTGTGATGGCTAAACTCCCAACATTGCATCAATGTTTTTAGATACATACATTATGTAAAGAGCTACATCATGTGAGCAGTATGTAAGCAGAGATTTAACCGTTTTTAAACTTTGTTAATTTTCATTACATCCTTTTGAATTTCAAAGTGGATGACATTTGTGCCATGGAACAGATGCACAAACCACAAATATAAATTTAGTAAAACTAGAATCATGTGTTACAATGGCAACATACAAAATGACGGGTTATCATTCAGTATCACAATATATATCATGTTGGGACTAGACAAATAAACATGCAGCCTTGGGGTAGTATTCCATCATCCCATGGTTAATTCTAATTAATATTGATGCAGTGTTGGGACCTTGCCCCAGGTAGGTTCGTGTATGGCGGCAGTCTACGCCCCCATGTACCATTTTACTGCATTCCGATGTACCGCCCCTAAAGGTGGGACACCTGTTAACCCTTTAAGGATGGCATGATGCCTAAATGCATCATAGCCTTGGTCGTCATGATACATGAATGCAGCAATGCCGAGTAACTCGCCAGTGCTGCATTCAACCATCATGCCGACCTTATGAGGTTGAAACACTCCCAAAGGTGTACCAATGCAGCCTCGGCGAGTTACTCACCAGAGCTGCATTGATGCATTATGATGACAAATGTCATCTTTTATCGACTTGTGTCTTTAAAGGGTTAATACATTGGTGTGTGGTTATGTAATGTTAAACATCACGCTATTGGATCTTGTGTGTCCAGAAGGCATGGGGAATACCAACGAGACCTGGACATGCAGGGCATAAAGTGGTTCTGCCACCATTATGTTACAGAATACTACATAAGGGAGGTGTCATTTTTTAACAACAGGGGGGGGGGTCGGTGGATTTTCATGTGAGCGGGTCAGAATTCTTTTGGTCCCCCAGCTAGAGGGGTTGAAATTTTTTCAGTCCCCCCCTCAGGCAGGTTGAAATTGAGAGCGGCCGACCCCTTTGAGCTATAGTAACGCGCGGGCTTTTCGGCTAAACAGGGGTGTAATTTTTTTGGTCCCCCCTCAAGAGGGGTCCAAATTTTTTTGGTCCCCCCCCTTCAAGGGGTCCAAATATTTTTGGTCCCCCCTAAATCCACCGACCCCCCCTGTTGTTAAAAAATGACCACTCCCTAAGGCTAGGAATGTATATAGTGTGTTTCAGGCAACATGATCCACTATGTATTTGGATACCTGAAGTCAACGAATTATTTAGGCCACACTTAGAGTATTTCAGAGGGTGTGAGTGTTGTTTTCCTTGAACATAAATTTGCTTAGATATTTTTTTCAGTATATTTTATGAAACCAAATAAGAGTCGTGTTGATTTAAAGTAATGCACTCAGGAACATGGCCTTATGTATGATGATACTCTGAGGTTGTTGGTTCCAATTTCACATTGTTTCCAGTCACCACAGTCACCATCTAGAACCCGAATATGACAACATCCCAGTGAAAGAGAATACACATCTGATTTGTGATTTTGTGGCAGATAATGTTGTTCCTTTTGGCCATATTTCATGTTTAGCATATCTGCAATAATAATGAGTAAAGTTACACCAAGATGAGTCAGATGTGACACAATGCTGTGGTATTAACCCTTTAAGGATGGCATGTCGCTAAAAGATTACATTTGTCATCATAATGCACCAACGCAGCCCCAGTGAGTAACTCGCCAGGGCTGCATTGGTGCATCATGCTGGCCCTTCGGGAGTGTCTCAACCCCATAGGGTGGGCATGAAGCTTGAATGCAGCCCAGGCGAGTTACTTGCCAGGGCTGCATTCATGCATCATGATGACCAAGGGCATGATGCATTAAGGTATCATGCCGTCGTTAAAGCGTTAACATGGTGGCATTGTGTGAGGCTGTTATTGGACTTGGCACAAAGAATGCCAGCTTCTGAATTCATAATGACCCTTTAAGGGCCGCATAATTCTTCAATGTGCTCTGCCATTTATTGTCATAATGAAAGGATGCAGCCCTGATGGGTTTACTCGCCAGGGCTGTAGTCGTACATTGCACAAACCGTTTAGGTGTATCAACTTGGTAGGGTCGGCGTGATGTATGAATGCAGGTCTTATGAGTTGCACGCCAGGGCTGCATTGATGCATCAAGTCGACCTAGGAGATGGCATATTTAAAAACTGTGCTGGCCCTAAATGGTCAATAAGCATGTAATCCCTGTGGGTACTTTGGGGTGATTTTTGCACCTGGATCTAGGGGTCAGGCGAGGTGGATGTGCAGTGGAATCCCCCCCCCTACCTACCCCCCTACCCCCCCTGTCTGATCCCCCCCCCCGCCCACACACACACACAGAGTTGGGGGTATGGTGCAGGCAATGCACGCACATCCCCACATGGGAGATGCACGGGCACACTCCCTCTACCAGTACCACTATCCAACCTCCCCCACCTTCACCAGGGGCCTGTTTGTAAAAACACAAAGAAATATCATAACATTATAAGTAGTCTCTGGTTGAATTCCAAGTGAAATATAGTACAGTTTTAACGGTCTTATCAATTGTACTTGTGCAAAGAAACATTAGGGAAGATTTAAGAGAAAAGGTTTGTCTCATATATCAAACAAATATCAAACTTTTTCCCAGTACTCAATTTCTTGGTCTACACATAGATAGTAAATCACAGAGACACTAGTTAAGTCAGTGAAATTCTAGTGTAAATTATATTTTATGGGTAGGCCTACCTTTCCAAATAAAAATAATTCAAACTCAAACTCAAACTATCTCTTTGAGATCCAATCCTCTGGTCTGCTTTTCCTACTAATATATTGGAGGAAGCATGCTCCTACCTTGGGTAACACCCCCCCCCCCCTCACACCCCCCACCCCTCAGGTATACGGACCACCCCATCTGTAGCGGAGTCTATACATACATGCGGCACACGGCTGTAGAGCAGAGACAGAGTGGAGGTGACGTGCCGTGTGCCGCCGTGCATGTAGAGTGAGCTGTTAAACCCGCAGTCATCAGGTACATGGAGCCCGACCCCGCACTCCCAGATAGAAATGAAATCATGCTCGTTCCCTCCCCTCAAATTTAGCCCCTTTTCCAAGGACTTTGGGTCAGAAAATGACCCCTTTTTGTGGAAAAACATGAACATTTCATGTTAAAAAAACACCCCTTTTTCCCACAAAACGCTGACATACTTTTCACCACCCCCCTTTTCTGAAATTTCTCTGGTTCTACATTTCCCTCTTGTGACCACACATTAGGAATCCTCCTTCACCCTTTATTCAATGTGGATCTTCAGTCTATGAAATATACCCCTTTTTGATAAATCCCAGAGCTTGGCCTCTGAATATACCCCTTTCCTTGGGAAACAAGAAGTTATCTTGGGAAAAATACCCCGTTTTCTTGATATCGGGGACATTGGGAGAGGGTGAAAAAAGCACCCTTATTTCTTGTTTTTTGGGAACAAGCATAGGTGTCACTTCTGTCTAAAAGTGCGGGGGCCGGGACATGTAGCCTCCATGGGGTTCACAAAACATGGGCCGGCAAACAGTTTCTGAAGAAGTAGACAGTTAGACAAAGGTACACAGCCAGAAATAATCATCTCATTTCAAGTAAATAAGATTATTAAACTTCTCTGGCGGACAAATCACTTGTTTTTTTGTTTTTTTTTCTTAAAACAAGTGGTTTGTTTGCCACACGAGTTTAATGATCTTCTTTTCTTGAAATGAGATAACTATTTTTTGTCTCTGAGGCTAGGCCATACAGGAAAGACAGGAGACACATAAAATTACAAATTCATGAGGAAGAGAATAAGGCTACATGGAGAGTCCTATCAATGAGAGAAGCAGTCTAGAAGTTTGCAATAGAGACAGGCGGTAGGGGAGAACTATACAGGTTAAACATAGATACAAATGGTTTATCTGATCTAAAGAAATGCGATGTGGAACATAATACATTAGTATAAGGATGCTAGGGCCATAACAAGGTAGATCTATAAGTTAATATGAGTACTATAAGCAAACCTTACATCAACAGAGAAACTGAGGGACACACAGCCGAGTCAGCAGCATCCAAATGCAGACCACGCCCCTGCCACCCACTGACATCTTACCTGGCCTCACATCCATGTAATACCTGGTGAATGTAGGTTTACTAGGCCAACTATATCCTAGATTTTGAGACCTTGCTATTATGTTAAAACATAGTATTAAACTATGCAATATTACAGCTATTAGAGAACAGGTGAACAGGTCAGGGTCATAATCATGCAGCTATTATAGATAATAAGATATCATATGTACATGTTATCATAATTCGCCATATGATGCTAGGAGCATCATCACGATCCTGCTGGCGTCCAGATACATGACAATAATTGACACATTTAGAGAGGGGGCCACCAGCATAAACATATCACAATCACACCACAACCACCACAACACATCATATACAGTAAAGTCACCACAGCAGTGTACGCAGAGAGAGTAAACAGCATCAAAACAGAGTCCAGGTTGCCTCCAGAATGAATCCCCTCTCTAAGGGAGTCCAACTCGCCCAAGGGAGCCTAGGTGACTCCCTGGCTGACCTAAGAGAGTCACCTGGGGAGTCATATAGCTGTCTGGTTCATATGACTCCCCCAGATGACTCCCTTAGGTCAGCTACAGAGTCACCTAGGCTCCCTTAGGCGACCCTCGAAAGGGGAGTCAGTCTGGAGGCAACCTGGACTCCCTTTTGACGCTGTTTACTATGTGTGTGTATAGATGTAAGGGTTACAAACCTATGATAAAAACACACAAGGATGCTATCAGGCCTTAGTAGTGTGCCACTAGAAATCATTAGACTGTTTTGTCTCCGAAAAAAATGTTTTGGTGCCGACAAAACCGCTTTTAAATGCGGCGCCAAAACGTGTTTTTCAACGACAAAACAGTCAGAAAACTCCTAGTATAGACACAAGCTTATTGACACAATTAGCTTAAACAATGTGCATGGCCAGGTTTGAAGCCAGGGGCGAAATAATTTCATATTATCCCCCACGCCGATAGGAGAGATCTTTGTACCGTCATCATGATTCTGCAGAGACATCATTACGTCTATACATAAACACCATCCCACATGTCATTGACACATTTAGAAGGACGGATAAACACACCACTGTCAAACCATATATAGTAAAATCACGGCCACGGCAGCAGCAGCAGAAGCAGATGCAGCAAGCAGTAGAAAGGCACGCCTCCCTCCCCACCCTACCTGGCCGGTAGCAGTATACAGGGCAAGGCGGTAACAGCCTTCTAACACAATTACGTTAAGGGTAACATATTGGTATATTCCGCTATAGTATATTAGACATGAGGGTGGGACACTGTGGTCATATACTATATACAGGTAGTTATCATGACAGTGGGGTAGCCTTAATATACAGTGTATGGTAAAGTCACCACCACAGCAGCAGCCGCAGCAGAAGGGAATCTCTCCCTCCCCACCAAACCTGCTCGGTACAGGCGGTAATAGTAACACAATTAAATTAAGGGTAACACATTGGTATATTCAGCTATAGTGTATTATAGACATGAGATGTGACTCGGTGGTCATCATATAGTATAGGCCTACAGGTAAACATCCTGGCAGTCGAAATAAACATACAGTGTTCATGTATGGCAAAGTCACCAGCCCAGCAGCAGCCGCAGCAAAAGGGCTTTCCACCATACAAGACCAGGTGGTAACACCCTTCTAACACAATTACTTTAAGGATAACATATTGGTATATCCAGCTATAGTATATTAGACATAGGGGGTGTGACTCTGTGGTCATATAATATACAAGTAGACCTCCTGGGGTGGTAGACATGTAGGAAGTCAAGCAGTGCACGGCGGAGAGAAGCCCCGCCCCCCTCCTACATCCCCCACCTCCTATACCACTCCTCCTCCAGGGTCCCACACGGCTCAGCAGCGCCACCTACGCCACCTCCCGGTACTACACCAGCACCAACCCCGCCTCCTCCTCCAACCTCCAGTACCGCTTGTACCTCCCTACCTGCCGCCCCTACCTGCCTGCCGCCCGGCCACCTCTACCAGGGCTCCTCCAGGGCGGGGAGGCCGGGTGCAGGTAGCGGGGCGGCCGGGGGGAGGTGAGGGGACGGCCGGTGTGTGTACTGGAGGAGGCACGGGAGGAGGCGGCTAGGTGTGGGAGGGACGATGCGGCCGGAGAGGCTGGAGGAGCGCGGCGGTATATCATAGAGAGAGATACAGTCAGGGACAATAACATAGAGAGGTGGGGAAGGGGTGGGCAGAGGGGAAGAGTGCTTCATGGTGACAGAGAGACAGAAACATAGAGACATTCACGTACAGGGCTGCACTGTCAGAAGTAATTGTAGCTGCACAGCGAGTTATACTGTAGATTTACAGTATAAAAGGAGGTATTTTTGGTTTTGAAACCACAAATACCTCCTTTTATACTGTAAATTTACAGTATAAATCGCTGTGCAGCTACAGTTACTTCCTACAGTGTGGGAGATACAACCAGAGACAGGGGAGAGAGGTGGGGAGAGAGAGAAGGAGGGGAGAGTCAGACAGAGGGACCGAGACAGGGCATGTACTGGAGGAGGAGGCACGGGAGGAGGAGACCGTGGAGGCGGCTGGAGATGCTTGAGGTAGCCGCTACTTCAGAGACATATACGATCAGAGACAGCAAAGAGATAGGTCTCTCTATCCCTCTATAGAGAGTATTAAACAGAGGGAGAGAGGGAGAAGGTTGGGGCAGACTGGTGGGGCTGGGGAGTCACAGTGATAGACATGGAGGAGGGGGAATTCACTAATATAACCGGTAATGCATGGTTTAAACAGAACGTGAGACGAGCAGGCAAGGGACAGAGGTAAAGAGACAGAGACATAAAAGGACAAACAGAGACATTCCCCTGCATGGAGAAAGTAGGGGGGGGGCTGGTCTATCTATACGTAGAGAATGACGCATGAATTCCATGTGTATCCACTTATACACACCAGTTATTTTGGGTTACGATTTTCTACAAGCCATGCACGGGCCCACGTTAGATAAAGGGAACCACTAATGATTCTGGGTGATGGCCTTGTACCAGTTTGTCTTATTTCTCAGAGCGGAAAAAGCATCGAGATTGGCAAGATCTTGAAGCTCATAGCACAGCACCGTTATACTGGAGCCGTCGGGGCCGGGATAGCACAGATCTCCCATACCGCTGTCGTCGTGGTCTGCCTACACGTCAGCCTCGGCCAGCGTCTATCCTATTAGGGTATAGCTTTGAGGTGGGAGTCCAAGCCTGCCTACACGTAGGTGGACTATTAACCCTTTAAATACCCTGAGTAAGTCCCAAGCGTCATGGCACACTTGGACGTAAAACAATCCAATCAACCAATCAATCAATCTTTAAATACCCAACTCTTACTGCCTCTCCAGCAAGACTCGGGTTTGATCAACAATAACCGGTATTCTGGGTATGATATAGGGTTGGTGGAGGTTGTATACCAGTTGGGTTGCAGCAGTATAAAACAAAAAGAAAATATTTTTGGGTTCACTATGACAGTGAAGTCACAGCCAGAAAGAGTGAACGAGGGAGAAACAGAGACAGAGGTACACAGAGAGACACATAAATACAGAACACGAGGGGATGGATATTAAAGAACACACACGGTCATGACAGAATATAGACTGTCAGAACAGAAAGAGAGAAGTACGGATAGACAGAGACAGAGATACAGACAGACAGAGACAGAGACAGGGACAGAGACAGGGACAGAGACAGGGACAAGGACAGAGACAGACAGATGTCTACAAAATACGATAGAGAAGGACACATATATTCATAACAGACACAGACTGACAGGACAGAAAACTGCTGACGCATCAATAATACCCCCCCCCCCCCCTCTACGCCTACAGAGATATCCGGTAGCGGCCACATGACAACCTAATGACGGGCCGCACGGGGAGAGGGTCCTTATTAATTATACATAATGGCCGATATGTAAAAAGACGCCTGTCAACAAGAATATGTCAGTTCTGATAACCGGCTGATAAGACACTATTATATTCTACTCTATAGATTGTTTACCGACATTGTGTACATATATGGCCAAAAGAAAAAGAAAGGTCTGTTTCAGGTCGCCCGACCAACTCTATCAAAACAGGGCCGACCCTACGTTTTTTATGCGATTTTGAAGAAACTTTCGCATTTTTACCAAATTTTCGGGTATCCAAAAAAGTTGGCCAGTACATTCATGTTAAAAAAATAATAATAATAATAAAAAAAAATATTTAAAAAATCCGACCTACCCACACTACATTTTCCTCCCATGTTACCTGAAACTAACATTTTTCTGGCCTATATAGGACCGTGAGAAAGTGTGTCGCTCCGGCAGCGGAGACCTGTGTATATTATACATCACCTCTATATGCCTGCATACTTGCACTTACACCATCCCTCATCTTAATAAACACAGACAAATATCAATGACCTCTCCAAGAATTTACTCCATACCAGGGATGTAATTTGTGTCCTCCCTGCTGCTTCCTCCTATGTATATATTATAATACATACAGTTCCTAAAACCCCTTGGTCTGGTGCTCGTATAGAGGATCTTCAATTTTATGTTACTCTGGAACTGTGACCTGTCGGGAGAGGCGTTGATTGCAAATATATGTATGTGATGATAAAGGGGGAGGGAGGAGTACCATGGAATGGAAAACTAAATAAAGCTCACTTCCAAGTACTGAATTTTATTGAGTTGTATAGTAAACCTGGCATGGTGTAATTGTCACGGTTTCCACTAAGATACATAATACATCTTCCAGGAACTTGGAAGGCTTTAAAGCCAGAACATTTCCTCAAATGTATAATAGAAAGTCACACTTGAAATAAGCTGTGATAGGCAAAGGGTATAGAGCTGAAATGAAGAAATGAAGTATATTTTTAGCTCCTCCTGGAACATATAGCCGTATAAGGCACCTTCCTATATGGAACGGCCAACAGGTACGTTTTATTTCAGATAAGGATGAACATAAAATGCCCCTATTGATAAATACAGAATCCATACTAATAAACCTTTAATGTTAGCATAATGCACAATATTCCCATTTGCCAGCATGAATACAGCATCGTCGATCAACGCGACTGTATGAACGTAATTGGGCGCAAATAAGTAAATAAACCCATGCAGCGATGGTGAGTTACTCGCTGGTGCTGCATTGGTGCATATTTAGGATAAATATCTCCAGAGCCTTCAGGTACATAGTGCTGCTCAGCGGCGTAGGAAAGGGGGGCCTGGGCAGCCCCCCCCCCCCAAATCACAGAGGGGGGGGGGCGAATAGGCTTGGGCCCCCTCAAAATTTCCCATTATTTATCCAATTCCAATACAAGGGTTTTTAAGTGCAACCATACTTGAAATCTAATGTTTAAAGCCTTTTGGAGTCCCCCCCCCCCCCGCCATGAAGGTTTGCTTCCTACACCTCTGCTGCTGCGGTGCTTGCAGGGTTAACCAGCATTCCCCCTGTGTCCGTGTCACTGCGGTGACTGGGTGCGGGGTATGACAGGTGTCATAGGGAGTTAGTGCTGGGGGAGTCAGGGGGAGTCAGGGGGAATCATACCCAGGTACAGGCAGGGTACATGGTCGGTACAGAGGTTGGGGGGGGGGTACAGGGGAGGGGGGTACAGGGGGGTACAGGGGGGTACAGGGGGGTACAGGGGGGTACAGGGGGGTACAGGGGGGTACAGGGGGGTACAGGGGTGTGTGTGTGGGGAGGGGGGGGGGGGGGTACAGGGGGTGCACGCAGAGGTCACCGCAGAAGGACATAGGTATGGTACGAAAAAGAGCACAGAGATTTAGATCCTAAATTTCCAGCAAAATGTTGTTTTATCTTCATATTTAAATCAATGAGAAGGTCTCTATAAGATCTGTATTGTGATGATTATTATTGGTAGTACAATCAACAATCGCCCCAATGGGGACGGTCTTCTGGTGATCGTTTGAAGAATATAAGGGATAAATGTTAATATAAGATGTAATTGTTGAGTATAATTGATTGACTGATTGATTTTTATTGGCTAAATCCTACTCAACCCTATACTGGATGTTTTGTCTTTGTTATTGATTAGAGCTGAGAGGTGCTAGATTCCCCCCAGCCTTCTGTATTTTTGGGGTATTTTGTTAATGAGCTCTTGTTAGTGGCCTCCAACCTAATTAATTATTCTGCTACACTCTGCTAATTAACCCTTAAAGGGCCGCATCGTGCTCTAATGCAATATGTCCCTTGTCGGCTTGATGCATTCATGCAACAGGAGTGTATCAACACCATTTGATCGGTATGATTATTGAATGCAGCCCAGTGAGTTTCTCACCAGTAGGGCCTACTGCATTCATGCATCATGCCGATCAGATGGGCATAGTGAATTAAATCTCTATATCTGTCCTTTGCCACCATGATGCACCAATGCACTGTGACACACTGGCATTGCATTGGTGCATCGTGACGACTCTTCTGGAGTGTATCAACCCTGTAGGGTCCTCATGATGCATGAATGCAGCCCTGAGTTGTAGTTTGACTCACTGGGCATAGTGCACATTAACGCACCATGAGGCCCATACAGGGTTAACTAGCTTATTAACCCAGTACCGGAAGCAGTACCTCATACCGCCATGACGTATTAACTTCCTCCAGGGCCTCCTAATAAGCTAACAGCAATGGGTATACGAGGTGGGCCTTCTGAAAAGGGGCCAAACAGGCAAAAAAAACTTGGTAGAGGTTGGAACATGTCGATATTGTTATTCTACAACTAAGAATAACCTTATTCCTACTTCTGTCTTGCATAGTGTAAACATGATTTTACAATAGTACAATTTGTTCACAAACTAACACAACGGAGCCGGATACTGACTGCTGAGAAAAGGCCACAAATGCAGTCCCCCACCCTCCACACGCATTCCCACCCATCAAATACACAAGGCCATTCAATTTAATCTAGGTTTTCATCATACATGTCACAACACCCATCCAGCAGGGCAAAATATCTGAAAAAGGACAAAGGATCTACTTCTTCTACCAGTGTGTCTACAGTCATTTTGCAAATGCAATGTGTGTGTGAGGCAGCAGCTACTGTATAGAGGGATGGGAGGCAGGTCTACCTGTTTAGGAAGGGACCTATATCATGTGTGTGTGTTGGTGTCTGTGGGTCAGACTAGAGCCCCGCTGATCCCGAATACAAACACACCTGTATGTAGCCCTGTAGGGGCAGCAGAGGGCTTTACTCTGCTAACTCTTTGTTGTCATGCACTGTAAAAAGTTGGTTACCATTTTTGTAGGTGCATAGTAGATTCTACTGTAGGTGTACAGTCCATTGTAGGTAAACTGTAGAAACTACTGTAAATCTGCATTAGATTCTACTGTAAATCCATTTACAGTAGATTCTGCTGTTTACCTACACTAGCTATTTATAGTGTGATGCATGAATGCAGCCCTTGTGAGTTTACTTTGCATCATGTGGACCCTTTAGGAGTGCATCAAGCCCCCAGTGTGATGCTTTAATGCTGCCATGGCGTCTTATACTCACTAGTTCTGCATTTAAATGCATCATGGCGACAAAGGGTATAACACATTAAAATGCTTGAATGCTGCCCTGGTGTGTTACTCACCAGAGCTGCATTTAAATGCGGCTAATGACTCTGCTTATATGAAGGGTCAACTTGAGTTGACTCTCTACTATCAGTGTCCATAGCAGGGTCAATTGCTATGTACTATCAGTGTCACTTTGAGTACACTCTCTACTATCAGTGTCAATAGCAGAGTCAATTGCTGTTTGACACTCCATTTTTGCCAGAGCCACGTGGGAGACGCAGTTGACAGCTTTACCTTTCTGTGCGCACATTAAGGCACTATGCGGTCCTTAAAGTGTTAACCCCATCCATACAAACATCCAGGCACAGTGAAGTGTAAATATTGGTTATTCTAAACCCCAGGATGAACTCTGAGGTGCTGTATTGGGAATAAGGTCGGCGTGTACAGGGCCTGCAAACAGCATGGACAGAATGCACAGCATGTGTGTCCCGGGGGGGTACTCAGTATAGGAATGGGTACCAACTGCGGTAAAGACCCGGAAGAGCTGCCGCTGTGCGCGCGACGGAGCAAGAAAAAAGGAGGGCTGTTAATTATATAAAAGTAAAATATTAGGGGCTGTTAATGACTGGAAAGTACAAAATCAGGGGCTGTCAGAATTGAAATAAAAATAATGAACCCTTAAATCTCATATATGACTTGAGTAATCTACATAATTCCAAAATAACCTCAAGTTAAATGGAAGAGGCCTCAGAACTGTGGGCTGTCATCTGATTTCTTAGAAAATAGGGGGCTGTAAAAATAATGCACAATTTCAATGGGCTGTCAAATGACCAAATAGGGGGGGCTGTAGTTTCGCAGTTGGAACCTAGCATCAAAGAGTGACTACCCCCCTCCCCCCGGGTGTGTGTCCCGGCCCCCGCACTCTCAAATTGTACTGATACCATCCTCGTTATGCAGGCCCGTAACTAGCCCTCTTCGCGGGATGGTTCGTTTTTGGATAGGGTGGAACTTGACATGATTATTTCAATGGTGGAACTGGACTTTTTTAATATGAGTCGGAATTTTGTGTAATATATTTAAAGAGAAGGCTGATTTTCATGTATTTTATCAATCTTTCATAGTTTTCTCTCTAGAATCCTTGATAATTGTCTGATTGACAAGCTGTAAAAAATGAGACAGAGACAATTATTTCCTCTCTCCAGTCAGATAGTAAGGGAACACTTTTTCTCACTCAGGGAGGTGGGGTGGTTTGTTCGAAACGACGACCCCCCCCCCCTAGTTACGGGCCTGTTATGGGGTTTCAAATACACCCTCTTTCCACGGATTTTTAAGGGAAAATGGTACCCTTATATTGGTAAAATCATGTATTTTAGGAGCCTAAAAAGTACCCCTTTTTTTTGTAAAACGCTGACACTTTTGAAAAGTACTATTTTTTCACAAGGAATACAGGACTGTCCGTCTGTCTCCTGATAACCAGATACATTGTCAAATACACCCCCTTTCTACTGAGTCAATGTGAAATACACCCCCTTCTCACGGAATCCGTAAGCTTATCAAATTCTTGTCAGTGCTCAGTCAGTGAAAACCACCCCTTTTCCGCGTTTTCTGTAACATGGATGGTGTCAGGATGGACATAGGAGTGCGGGGGCCGGGGTGTGTGTATGGTGTATGAATGCCCATATGGCTTCATGCACATAAATAGTGAACATGATATCATAAACACAAGGAAAGCGTCGAATAGTGAGTAGAGATGTTCAATTAGAGAGAGAGAGAGAGAGAGAGAGAGAGAGAGAGAGAGAGAGAGAGAGAGAGAGAGAGAGGGGGGGGGGGGGAGGGGGGGGGGGCTATTGGAGCCAGATTTTACAACAACAAAAGTAAATTTTTCCAAAAAAAAGAAACACCTCTTAAACCGTCACTGTCCATGATTGAAAATGATTGAACACTTGTTGATGCTATACTACATGTAAATAAAAGCATTTCAATCCGATTTCAATATATTTACATTTGAGTTTGCAAGGCAGGCAAAAGGTACCTGGCCCCTGTCTGTTTGTTAGCTTGTGGTGTAGACGCCCCCGGGGGCACCCCTCCCCCCCCGCCCCCCTACTTATACAGACACACAGGCTTTAGCTGCTACCCTATGTTTGAGTGCCCCTCTGTGTGTCTAGATACCCCAGGGTACCCCCCCCCCCCCCACACCACATACCCATAAAGGTGTGTTCTAGGTAACATGGCCGGAATACCTATGTGGTAGAAAGTGGGTATGTAAGTATAAATATGGTAGGCATTTTATTTACAAACATAGGAAGTATGTATGCAGATTTAAATACTCAGTATAGCCGATTTAGAGGAGAGGCACCCCCTCCCCGTTTTTGGGCAAAATTTATGTGTTTTGATGTAAAATCTGTCGCCAAAGGTTGGGAAGGAATAATTATTTCAATAGCCCCCCCCCTTTCAAAATCCTGGTCCGCCACTGATACTATTGGCTCTATCATATGCTGAACTGTAAATTTGGTGCAAAACCATTTTTTCATCCTGGAACTTGTACAAAGCAGTGTAGGATGTAGTTTCCTGTCTTACCCCCCCCCCCCCCCCCCCCACCCAACCCACCACCACCCAGTACTCTGTACCCACACTCACAGTATGGACAACCACCATAGACTGGGAAAACAACCAAAGGCCCTCAATCTGGTCTATCTCTACACCGATACCGCACGCCGCTACGGCCGTTGAATAAAGAATTTATCCCGAGGTCATTTTTAACAAAACTGACACCCTCTGCCCTCTGAAGGTCGCGGGCCCTTTAAGGGCCGCATAGTGCTTTAATTCACTCTGTGTCGTCATGATGCATGAATGCAGCCTTGGTGAGTCGTCAGCTCTGCATTCATGTATCATACCAACCCTTCAGGAGTGTATCAATCTCATAGGGTCGGTATGATGCATGAATGCAGCACTGGCGAGTTACTCGCCAGGGCTGCATTCATGCATCATGCCGACCAAGGGCCTGTACCCCATTGCAGCACTATACAGCCTGTATAGGCCCCTGGAGGTGCCTGGGGTGGTGTAGGACTGGCTGGGTGTACAGCGTAGGTCCTTATCAGCGGAGTACATGTCTAACTAATTGGTGCAGGAAGGCGATATCTCTATTAGCCTGTCAGGGAGTGGGGGAGTGGTGGGGGGGGGGGGGGGTTCATAAATCAGGTAGTGTGAAGTCTGGCCGCCACGCCCCACTGGGAGCCACTGGGCAGGGATATATATATATATATATATATATATATATATATATTGTAGCGGGCACGGGGGTGGCCTCGCACGAGAATTGGCACAATCTCGGCCGAGAATGCACATCGTACGGGAATGCACATCGTACGAGAATCGGCACATTCTCGTACGAGAATTGAGACGCTGGAGGGGGGTATATAAGTCGGGCCTGACTCTGTATTCATCAGATAGATATTGGAGCTCGTGAATAAAGGATCTCTTGGAATACCTGTAAAGCTAGCTGTCCTGTCTTCTATGCCATGCTTCCAATTTCCTTACAGTGGTGACAGCGGTGAAGAAAAGGATATACGGACCCATGACAGATGGATCAATTCGGAAGGATGGATGGAGAGACAGTGGGATAGATGGTGGGAGGATCGATCCTGTGGACGACTAAAGAGACTTCTATGGTGATGGGCGTGCATGAGACGACAGAGGAGAATGGGTTTATATCGGTATGGGCTACTTCATGCTGTGTGTGTTGTTAAAGTCGGACGAAGCTGGCGGCCGTCGGACGATGCTGGCAAGTCGAGGGTGGCGCAGGAGGATCTCGTACGATTCCGGTGGTTGTGGTCCGTTCAGGAAAATATCGGACGATTTGGGCAGATTGCAGATGATCCGGGAGAGCTGAGGTTGGCACAGGAAAGTATCAGACAAGGGTGGAGGTCTGTAGACAAACTTGGCAGGTTGGAGGTGTCACAGGAGGATGTCGGACAATCTTGGCGGCCGTCGGACGATTCTATGAGGCCGTGGATGGTGCAGGAGGATCTCGGACGATATTGGCGTCTGTCGGAGCCGAGATGGGCACAGGCAGGTGTCGGACGATGCTGGTGGATGTCGGACATTCCTGGTAGGTTGTGTACAGAAGAGGAAGGTGCATGGGGGCTCTGGCCAGCTGTAGATGAACCTGGTAGCAGGTCGGAGATCGTACTAGATGATGTAGGACGAGAGTGGCGGTCAGCGGACGATTCTAGCAGGTCGGGGATCGTACTAGATGATGTAGGACGAGAGTGGCGGCCGGCGGACGATTCTAGCAGGTTGGAGATCGTACTAGATGATGTAGGACGAGAGTGGCGGCCGGCGGACGATTCTAGCAGGTCGGGGATCGTACTAGATGATGTAGGACGAGAGTGGCGGCCGGCGGACGATTCTAGCAGGTTGGAGATCGTACTAGATGATGTAGGACGAGACTGGCGGCCGGCGGACGATTCTAGCAGGTCGGGGATCGTACTAGATGATGTAGGACGAGAGTGGCGGCCGGCGGACGATTCTAGCAGGTTGGAGATCGTACTAGATGATGTAGGACGAGAGTGGCGGCCGGCGGACGATTCTAGCAGGTTGGAGATCGTACTAGATGATGTAGGACGAGAGTGGCGGCCGGCGGACGATTCTAGCAGGTTGGAGATCGTACTAGATGATGTAGGACGAGAGTGGCGGCCGGCGGACGATTCTAGCAGGTTGAAGATCGTACTAAATCATGTAGGACGAGACTGGCGGTCGGCAGACGATTCTAGCAGGTTGGGGATCGTACTAGATCATGTAGGACGAGACTGGCGGTCGGCGGACGATTCTAGCAGGTTGGGGATCGTACTAGATCATGTAGGACGAGAGTGGCGGCCGGCGGACGATTCTAGCAGGTTGGGGATCGTACTAGGTCATGTAGGACGAGACTGGCGGCCGGCGGACGATTCTAGCAGGTCGGGGATCGTACTAGATCATGTAGGACGAGACTGGCGGTCAGCGGACGATTCTAGCAGGTTGGGGATCGTACTAGATCATGTAGGACGAGACTGGCGGCCGTTTGACGATTCTAGCAGGTTGGAGATCTTACTGGATGAGGTAGGACGAGACTGGTTGTCGGACGATAATGACAGCTCAGAGATGCACCAGGACACGGTGGAGATGCACCGAGAGGGGTCGGAGATACATCGGGATGCAGTGGAGATGCACCGGGACCTGGTGCAGATGCACCGAGAGGGGTCGGAGATGCACCGGGACGCGGTGGACACGCACCGAGAGGGGTCGGAGATGCACCGGGACGCAGTGGAGATGCACCGAAAGGGGTCGGAGGTGAACTGGGATGCGGTGGCGATGCACCGAGAGGGGTCGGAGATGCACCGGGACGCGGTGGACACGCACCGAGAGGGGTCGGAGATGCACCTGGACACAGTGGAGATGCACCGAAAGGGGTCGGAGGTGAACTGGGATGCGGTGGCAATGCACCGAGAGGGGTCGGAGATGCACCGGGACGTGGTGGAGACGCACCGAGAGGGGTCGGAGATGCACCGGGACACAGTGGAGATGCACCGAAAGGGGTCGGAGGTGAACTGGGATGCGGTGGCGACGCACCGAGAGGGGTCGGAGATGCACCAGGACGCAGTGGAGACGCACCTAGAGGGGTCGGAGATGCACCAGGACATGGTGGAGATGCAGCAAGAGGGGTCGGAGATGCACCGGGACACGGTGGAGATGCAGCGAGAGGGGTCGGAGATGCAGCAGGACACGGTGGAGAGGCACCGAGAGGGGTCGGAGATGCACCAAGAGGGGTCGGAGATGCACCAAGAGGGGTCGGAGATGCACCAAGAGGGGTCGGAGATGCAGCAGGATGTGGTGATGCACCAAGAGGGGTCGGAGATACAGCGGGACATGGTGGAGATGCAGCAAGAGGGGTCGGAGATGCAGCAGGATGTGGTGGGGATGCACCGAGAGAGAGCAGAGATGAACTGGGATGCGGTGGCAACGCACCGAGAGGGGTCGGAGATGCACCAGGACGCAGTGGAGACGCACCTAGAGGGGTCGGAGATGCACCAGGACATGGTGGGGATGCAGCAAGAGGGGTCGGAGATGCACAGGGACACGGTGGAGATGCAGCGAGAGGGGTCGGAGATGCAGCGGGATGCAGTGGAGAGGCACCGAGAGGGGTCGGAGATGCACCGGGACGCAGTAGAGATGCACCGAAAGGGGTCGGAGGTGAACTGGGATGCGGTGGCGACGCACCGAGAGGGGTCGGAGATGAACTGGGATGCGGTGGCGACGCACCGAGAGGGGTCGGAGATGCACCAGGACACAGTGGAGATGCAGCAAGAGGGGTCAGAGATGCACCGGGATGCGCTGGTGATGCACCTAGAGGGGTCGGAGATGCACTGGGATGCGGTGGAGACGCACCGAGAGGGGTCGGCGATGCGCCGAGAGGGGTCGGAGATGTACCGGGACGCGGTGGAGACACACCGAAAGGGGTCAGAGATGCACCGGGACATGGTGGAGATGCACCGAGAGGGGTCAGAGATGCAGCAGGATGTGGTGATGCACCGAGAGGGGTCGGAGATACAGCGGGACATGGTGGAGATGCACCGAGAAGGGTCGGAGATGCAGCAGGACATGGTGGAGATGCACCAAGAGAGGTCAGAGGTGCACCGGGACGTGGTGCAGATGCACCGAGAGGGGTCGGAGATGCACCGAGAGGGGTCAGAGATGCACCGAGAGGGGTCAAAGATGCGCCGAGAGGGGCCAGAGATGAACCAGGACACAGTGGAGACACACCAAGAGGGGTCGGAGATGCACCGGGACACAGTGGAGATGCACCAAGAGGTGTCGGGGATGCACCGAGACGCGGTGGAGACGCACCAAGAGGGGTCGGTGTTGAACCGGGATGCTGTGGAGACGCACCGAGAGGGGTCGGAGAGGCACCCGGGCATGGCGGAGATGCACTGGGACATGGTGGGGATGCACCAGGATGTGGTAGGGATTCACCAAGAGGAGTTGGAACTTCTAGGGGGACAAAATCCATTTGAATCACTGGTAGATGGACCAGGGCGCTGTGCGGCGAGAGGAAAACCATCGGGATCCCGGGTTGATGGACCAGGGCGCCGGGCGGCGAAAGGAAAACCATCAGGATTACTGGTTGATGGACCAGGGCGCCGGACAGCGAGAGGAAAACCATCGGAATCCCAGGTTGATGGACCAGGGCGCTGGGCGGCGAGAGGAAAACCATCGGGATCCCGGGTTGATGGACCAGGGCGCCGGGCGGCGAAAGGAAAACCATCAGGATCACTGGTTGATGGACCAGGGCGCCGGACAGCGAGAGGAAAACCATCGGAATCCCGGGTTGATGGACCAGGGCGCTGGGCGGCGAGAGGAAAACCATCGGGATCCCGGGTTGATGGACCAGGGCGCCGGGCGGCGAGAGGAAACCCATCGGAATCACTGGTGGATGGACCAGGGTGCCGGGTGGCAAGAGGAAACCCATCGGAATCATGGATAGATGGACTAGGGAGTAGTGGACTCAGCCCTCCCTTGGTGCCATGTAATAATAAGATAAAAGTAAAATGTAGGCAACTAATAGAAACTTCCTGTACAGCCTTCTGGTTGGGCTTAGTTGCTTGTTGTATTAGAGGGGGCTTAGAAATAGGGTGTGGAGAGTGTAGCGGGCACGGGGGTGGCCTCGCACGAGAATCGGCACAATCTCGGCCGAGAATGCACATCGTACGGGAATGCACATCGTACGAGAATCGGCACATTCTCGTACGAGAATTGAGACGCTGGAGGGGGGTATATAAGTCGGGCCTGACTCTGTATTCATCAGATAGATATTGGAGCTCGTGAATAAAGGATCTCTTGGAATACCTGTAAAGCTAGCTGTCCTGTCTTCTATGCCATGCTTCCAATTTCCTTACAATATATATATATATATATATATATATGTATATATATATATATATATATATATATATATATATATATATATATATATATATATATATATATATTTATATATTCCTGAAGGTGTACCCAGTCACCTTATGTGTTGTGGATTGACCTCCACACAGAGGATATTTATTTCATTTTCCATGAATATTGTACCCTTTAAATAGCCCCAATTTAGTGAAATTTCTAGTATGTACGCTACCGTCTCTTTTTGCATAAAGTGCCAGCACCCAAATGCAGGTCCATGTCTCATGTCGACTTTAAGAAATGGCCATGTCGCCATGTCAAATCTAGCCATCTACCCCCATAAGTAGGACGTTGAAGATCCATGTTACACTCGGAAAACAAAATAATTCATTTCCCAGCTCTTGTTGCTGTATTTTTGCAGCTGTTAGCGCCGCCACTGGACAGGGACATAATATAATATATGTAGGTGTTGTACCCGGTCACCTTATGGGTGGTGGATTGACCTTCAGCTAGAGGTTGTCACGAGTACCATTTATTTTATTTTCTATTTAAATAAACACCCTTACCCCTTATTTTGTGAATGTTTTTGAAAGTGAAACCCTCTCTATTCATTAAGTGCGGTGAATGCAGCATAGCTGGGGTCAAAACAAAAAGGATAATTTCCGGATGCCTGACCGGGTGTATCAAAAAAGGAGTGACATTTTCTTTTATTCTGTACTTGCCAGTTTTTTAGGTGTTGTAAATCGGACAATAACCAAGGAATCTAGAGTGATAAAAATAATCAAAGCTTGATTAGTCTATAAGATAATACACACCTGTATCACTGGCAGATTTTGTGTCGGTCTTTTGCATGCACATTGTAAGTAGATAACATTAACTGTTTTTTTGCATTTATAATCAATTGGTTCAATTGAATGGTATACACAACCATTTTGTAGTTTAGCATCAACATCATGTGTAAAGAATGGTACAGTGTCATCTGCGTATTGGAGCGATTGGCAGGATAGATTTAATTTTGACATATCATTTACATCTAAAATGACATCAAGTGGGCCCAAAATGGAACCTTGAAGTACATCAAACCTTTTCCCAGGCTGAACAAATTCAATTTGCTACAGTTTCCTGCTCCCTAGATTTTATATAACTAGTTCCCATACCATCTAACAGTCTCTCAAGGAAGAAAAACATATTCCGGCAATTTCTGTAATAATTTAGAGTGATTAATTTGTATCGAATGCCTTCTTATAATCTAAAAAATTCTAACTATAGTCACTGAGTTATTCTCCAGTACTGACTAAGACCAGAACATCAGTGCATAAGCCCAACCCCCCCCCCCCCCCTACATATAAGATATGTACCGTATGCTCCCTCGTCCCGCGTCGGGTAATGTATAGCTTTTCAAACTGGCGGTATGTTCAGTCAGCCATATCCCCCAGCTATATCCCCCTATATGTCTGGGCCCCTCCCCCTGCCTGGTGTCCTACCCCTGGATGATGACCCTGCTGACCCTATGTACCGCTGTACTCTACATCAAAGAGACCCGTACCCTCCCCCCCCCCCTCCCCCCCTCACCGTCACACACGTGATAACAGTGATACCAATAATGGTGATATCAGCTCTGTACACGCCCCTGGCGCCCGCCTGACAGCCCAGCCCCGCCCTGCACGCCTGAGGGGCCGCAGGGTGCTTTAATGCACTTCCAAATTGTCGGTATGATGCATGAATGCAGCCCTGGTGGGTAATTCATCTGGGATACATTTATGCTTCATACCAACAATTTGGAAGTGCATCGAAACCATAGGGTCAGCATGATACATGGATGCAGCACTGGCCAGTTACTCGCCTAGGCTGCATTCATGTATCATGACGACCAAGGGCCTTAAAGGGTTTACCACTAAATACTACACACAGTCCCTTCCCGCCCACCTCACCCCTGTGTAAGGGGTGTAGATTTCAGGTCGACACAGAGAAATCAATTTAAACCAAGATGCCTCTGTGATTTCATTATTGTATAGACGCCGCCTGAAAGTCGACGGAAGGAAATGTTTTAAACTGTAATTTCAGGGATGCATTTTAAAATCGGATGTCCTCATCTAGATTATGTATTTTCACTACTTCTAAGGTATAGAAAGTACAAACCCTATATAAGGGCAGGCATACAATTTCAATATCGCCCTGTCGTGCATTTACGCCATTTCTGATAATTCTTGGCATAAATCATTTTGCACCTAGGATAATTTCCTCTCCATGCATCCATCTTTTGAGGTAAATACTTAACCTTTGGGTCTGTCCCCACCTGTTAGTAAAGATAAACCATCTTAATTTCCAGGTATACAATCTACCCCTCCTCTTTTATCTCTTCAAGGGCAGCATAGTACATCAATAAATCATTCCCTGGGTCGTCATGATGCATGAATGTAGCCCTGGCGAGCAACTCGCCAGTGCTACATTCAAGCATCATGACGACCCTAGGCGGTTTACACACTCTCAAAGGATGCACATGATGCACCAATGAGTTACTCGAGTACATCATGTCCTCAAATGTGACCATTTAGCGACATGTCGTCCTTTAAGGGTTAACCCCCACAATACAATGAGGGGTAATAGCCCCCCTCAGCCCCACCCCCGGTATAACATATCGCACCGACCACGCCCACACAGATACCCTTATCCCACAGCTTTCACCACTCAGTGAAATGATGGCCTATAAAGACCGATCAGGGGTAAGAGGATCTATGATCTTAGCGCCACTTTCCCCTGCCCCCCCCCCCACCTCCACCTGTTCACCTAACCCCCCCCCCCTCCAAGTAAGCCTGTGTGAAGTCAACCAGCTCTATCTTCCCCACCTCTGGTCACCCCGTGCTGCATTAGTGCATCATGCCGACCCCTCGGGAGTGTATCAGCCTCGTAGGGTCGGCATGATGCTTGAATGCAGCCCTGGTGAGTTACTCGCCAGAGCTGCATTCATGCAACATGACGCAAGGCTATGATGCATTAATGCAATCTGCAGCCCTGACAGGGTTAAAGGGTTTTATCTCTCCCACCTTTGGTGACCCAGGTATTTTGTCACAGATGGTGGGAGTGGAGAACGGTGTTTTAGATCAGTAATTTACTGTAAATTGTATAGTGTTGTGGGTTGGGGCTGGGGCGGCTCGGTATCAGGGTGGTGACATATTGGTGTATAGAGGGAGACATGTACTAGATCTATGGTATACCCATGGCCTACCCACCCACCCTGAACCTCGCCATATCTACATGCTTAAGGGCCGCAGAGTGCTTTATTGCACTATGGCCCTTGGTCGTCATGATACATGAATGCAGCCCTGGAGAGTAACTCACCAGTGCTACATTCAAACATTAAGCTCACCCCATGTGGCTGATACACTCCCGGAGGGTCCGTATCATGCACGAATTCCTTTCCACGGCAGCATGCATGCATCATGACGGCAACCCCCTATATAGTAGTTAGTACAGCATATATATTGCGTACTATGTCTATGCGACTCTGTAATTTATCTCTATGGAACGTGGGGTGGTTCAGGTTGGATGGACAGGCAGGGGTAAACCATAGATCTAGCCCTCCGCTCTCTCTTATACATGTATCAGGGCTCGTATTGGAAATTCACTCTTATCGCTACAAATCCATAATCCATAATTGGCGTCACACATATTATTTATCTGCGACTATAAATGCACTATAGGAAATGCTATTGATATCGCAATTACTGAAAAGGTATGCAGACGGTTTCATGGGTGGTACTATAGACTTGCTCAAGTCCTAGAATTTGAATAAAGACAAAGAAAATACTTTTCTCAACTATACTTTTCCCAACTGTCCAATTCTAGAGTCGGTACAACCAGGGGAGGGGAGGAGATAGGGGGGGGGGGGGGAGTAGTGTGTTGCGGAGTAGAGTTCTCACTGATGCAGGCCAGTCTATGGGTAGTAGAGAGCCTATACATTCCTGGCCTTAGATCAGGGAGTTTATGTGGCTGGGCATGGCAGGGTCTTGGGTGAGTGAGCAAGGTCTGAGTGGGAAGATCTGGGGTTCAAAGTTGAGTCCTATACTGCAGATATAGGGGCAACCTCTATAGATTAGTGGCTGTAGTTCCCTTTGACCCTAATGACCCGGACCCGCCCATACCATCTGACTCTATCAGCATCTCCGATAATGGGAACTTTGATATATGGAATGAGCTACCATTATCAATTAGAATGTATCCTTGCAATTTTATCGAGTCAGAATTTAGTCAGAATCTTTCAGAATAGATTCGGTGAATGTTCTTATAGGTTCAGACTGACACAGGTATATGATGGAAGTTGAGTTGGAAATATAGAACAAATGAATACACTGTTAGAAGTTAATGTGTAACTGAGCAGTATAGAATTTGCTGTAGCACTAAAGGCAGTATACCAGACCCACACAAATATATGGTGGAAGTTGTGTTTAAACTACTGAAGAATTTGGCTAAATATCATCGCTAATCGGATTATGTTAAAGGAGGATCCCCGTCGGAAAAGGTTGGGTAGATCATGGCAACAATATGTTTCTGTATGTTATGAACGACCAATAAAAAGGATAAAATAAGAGAGAAATAGAATGACATCTCCCACGACCGCAACTTCCAGCTGACATCTTCGTTTTTAATTTGCTGAGTCGTGGCCATTATTTTCTCAACATTTCATACTCAAAAAACTCTCGTAAAACCTGACATTGACCAACGACTATGGGAGTAACAGAGTACAATGTGTTTTACCTCGGCAATCTGTTCAAGTCACACTAACCATGTTGTACAGTGGTCAAAACAGTTATGACAGCAATGACTACTATTTGTAATATTTAAACTAGGAAAGGAAAAAGAAAGAAGGAACCTGAATTCACCCACACTGAAAAATGGCACGGGAAAAATCAACAATAAAAAGAAAGAAGCAAATTTTCATCATAAATGGATATGGTGCGTCGTGAGATTGACATGCTCAATTTTTTGTCCAATTGTTGGGAAGGTTTTGTGATTAACATTGAATATAGTTTTAATGTGCTTTGCCCCCTTCTCGTCATGATGCATGGATGCACCTCTGGCGAATGAAATCCATGTATCATGCCAACCCTTCAGGAGTGTATCAACCCGTGGGCGTGGCATGATGCATTGAATTCAGCACTCGCAAGTTGCTGGTGGGGGCTGCATTCATGCATCATGACGACCAAGGCCATTAAAGCACCATGCGGCCCTTAAAGGGTTACATGAGGCCCGCCACTCCGCATGCAGCATCATTCAAATTGCCACAAATACATAAACATGCATTTTGACAACCTGACAGGTGTCATGGCGCCTGGTATTCAAAACGAGCACTGTTTAATTTACCAGTATCATCTACGCATGTAACTTTGTAAGGGAGTGGTAATCTTTTAACAACATAGAGGAGGAGGGGCGGTTGATTTTTTTGGGGGGGGGGAGGGCAAATAGATGTTGACTCATGCATTGAGGGGGAGGGGGGACCAAAAGAAATTTAGAACCTTCTTGAGGGGGCAGGGAGGGGGGTCTCGAAAATCCACCGACCCCACCCCCTGTTGTTAAACAGTCAGTTTTGTAACCCATTGGTGTATATGTGTACATACAATATATGTATGTAACTTATATACCCCATTTCATTTCTACTTATATGGTTCATTTATTTGTAATTCCTTCATGGGATCAGGGCATCATAGCCCCCCCCCCCCCCCCATCTTAAGGCGCCAGTTATGAGATTCTTTACCAAGGCCAAACGTGTAGAGTATCTTACATGCACAGAGAAAAAAACAGCGTCAAAAGGGTGTCCAACCTCCAGTATGACTCCCCTCTTTAGGCTCCCCCAAAGAGGAGAGTGATTCCGGTGGCAACCTGGAATTTCTTTTGATGCTGTTTCTTTTCTCTGTGTATACCTATCCAATACATGTCTACAGTTAACTCATCACCTTGTATAATCAGGTGTCCTGCCAATAACCTGTCACAATGTATGATATGGACGTTTAGGACAGGTATGTCACCTCTGACACTAACTGAATGACAGTTATGTCATATGTACATAAGGTGCATACATACACTGCATTAAACAGCCGATTTGAGCAAATTTAAGAACAAATTCAAAGTTGATAAATATCCTTCCTCAAGGACCTTGAACTAACTTTAAGCAACTTTAATGCAGGAAAAAGATAGATTTTGTTTTAAGTTGCTTAAAGTAGGCCATTAATCAGCTTTAATTTGTTGCTTAAAGTTGCTTAAATTAAGTTGCTATACCGCCTTTGTCGTCATAATGCATGAATGCATCCACGGCAAGTAGCTCATGCATCATGCCGACAAGAGCATACTGCATCAACATACCATGTAGCCATTAAATATTTAATTTCAATGTTATCCGTTTTATTCTCTCTATCTCACAATTCAATTGTTTCTGCTATTTTTACCACTGTTTCTATCATCTGTATAATGATAGTTGTCTCTAATTTCGATATATCATACGTACAAAGTGAGTACACGTCTATGAACCAGACCTCTGCGTGGACATATTTCTGGCAGGGATACCACCCATGAACATGTACATACATGTTACACATGTTTTTGAAGTTCTTGTTTTGTTTTATCAGAGTGATAAATCAACTTAGCTATTCTGAATAATAGACCCCGATCTATTCATATTATTCATCGTTCAAAACAACCATGACACAGCGTAGAGGCTGTTACAAATTACTCATCCAAAATCAAGGAAAACCTTAGAAGAAAGAAAATATGAAAGACCAACCACTTTAAGGGCCGCATAGTGCATTTATGCATTGTGACCTTTATCCTACTTTTATGGTCACGAGGCTTGAATGCAGCCCTGGTGAGTAACTCGCCGGTGCTGCATTCAAGCATCATGCCGACCCTGTGGGGTTGAGACAGCCCCAAAGAGTCTGTACAATGCTTGAATGCAGCCCTGGCGACTAGTCCCACCAGGGCTGCATTCAAGCATCATTATGACAAGGTGCAGATCACATTAAAGCACCATGCGGCCTTTAAAGGGTTAACTACCTTGGCCATGCCGGTGGCGCCTGGGGCCTACAGGAAACATTACGTGAATGAATAAAACAATTACGTCTCGGCCTCCAGGACATGTGGAGAGAGGAGGTGTGGGGAGCCGTGTACTACCAGGACCACCCCCCCACTCACTACCACGCTTCTACTGTCTCTTTAAAGAGGGTATATCAGCTAATAGACTTACCAAACCTTTTCTTCAAGATGGATATCACTTCAATGCCATGGGTTCCATTATCATTTTAGCTGATAAACAATGCAACATATTTGTCTATTGATACATAATTTGAGATTGATAACAATGTACCTGATTTACCTCACTGACTCAAGCACTCCCCCAGGAGAGTATTGGGGGAACTAATCGGATAGAGAATGCACTGCACCTACAGTAAAAAATATTGCACTGCATGTGCTCATCTTATAGACTAAGACACTGCCAATGATTTTAAAAGTTAGGGAAGACGTATGGGATAGGATATACAATAGTAATATCATAAAACTAAAATATCTCTAAACATTTAGCTGACACACCATCTTTAACCAGTAGCAACATGCAGCATGTTAATTTTACTCAAACTGTGATGTGCCATAGAGCATTTGAAGTTAGTACACTGAAATCCCAGGGTGGCAAAAAACTCATCGCCTGTGAGGAGTTTGAGGGTCATCAGCCACCAGATGAGTCAACTATTCAAAGCGGAGTAGTCAGCATCATCATAGCGATGAACCAATCTAATCCACATCGAGGACCCAAACTCATATGGGGCAGACCTCATCAGAGTGCATGTGCAGGTCCTGGGGGGGCCACTCTCATATTTATGCATACCATGTGCGTACATCACCCTAAAGTTGATATGTTAGGCCAAAAAAACCTACCACTTTTTCCCCAAAGTGGCCCATAATTAACCCCTATTGGGGCCTAGTCGGACCCGCCAATGTGACCCAAAAAGGACCTCCTTCCTGCTACTCTGTGTGTCATGGTTACTATAGAACATATAGAGAGTGCCCCCCCCTTGGGTACAGGTGTACTAGACCAGGGTCCCAGTTCACCAGACCTACAACCACTCCACACTACACACAGACCCACAAAGAGCAGTGGTAAGTACATGTCCAATATCTGTTTAAATACTCCTACCCCACCCATGGTTTATGGGCATCTCTCTGACATATTGGGGCTAAAGAAATCTGATGGGGCTAGGAATACATATATGTACATGTGTACACCTGTTTTAGTAAGATAGATCTAAAGCCAAGTGCTATTATAGAAGGTATGTGGAGGGCACTCCTGGCCAAGGTATATAATTAGCCCCCTCCCCTGACTGTAGTACTGTGTAGCCTGTGGTGGTGGGTAGTGTGTGACCACAGCAGGCACACTGTGATATGCTTGCAGACAGGCAGAGACACAGGAGGATAGGTGAGGATTCAGGGGTTCAGGGAGGGAGAAGAAGAGGCAGGGAGACTAGAGACACAGGCAAGTATATGAAGGGATGCATCAGATAAGCACCATGAAAGTAGGAAGTAGCAGGTGGTGTGAGGGTGGTAGGTAGGCATGAGTATAGTGGAGTGAGGGTGGGTTCTGTATATTTCACAGTCCTCCCAGGTATCCTACTACATTGTACCTATCCTGTGTGTGTGTGTCCCTTTGTCTTTCTCTGTCACTCTGTGTCTGTCAGTATATCTACCTCTAAGGGAGTAAGAGAGAGAGAGCGAGAGAGAGAGAGTGAAGGAAGGAAGGAAGGAAGGAAGGGAGGAAGGAAGGGAGGAAGGAAGGAAGGAAGGAAGGAAGGAAAGGAGTGAGTGAGGGAATGAAGGAAGGAAGGAGGGAGAGAGGATGGGGAGGGAGGGAGGGAGGGAGGGAGGGAGGGAGAGAGAGGGAGGGAGGGAGGAAGGGAGAAGGAAGGAAGAAGGGAGGGAGGGAAGGAGGGCATGAGGGAGGGAAGGAGGGTGGGAAGGAAGGAAGGATGGAAGGAAGGAGGGAAGGAAGGAAGGAAGGAAGGAAGGAAGAAGGGAGGCAGAGAGGGAGGAAGGAAGGAGGGAGGGAGGGAGAGAGGGAGGGAGGGAAAGAAGGAATAAAGGAGGGAGGGAAGAAAGGAGCGAATGAGGGAGGGAAGGGGGTGGGGGGGATAGGGAGGGAGGGAGGGAGAGAGGGAGAGGGAGGGAGGGAGGGAGGGAGGGAGAGAGGGCATGAGGGAGGGAGGGAAGGAAGGAAGGAAGTAAGAAGGAAAGGAGGGAGGGAGCGAGGGAGGGAGGGAGGGAGGGAGGGAGGGAGCGAGGGAAGGAAGAGAGGGAGGGAGGGAATTAATATTATGGCATCATATAATAATAATTGCTGGCTAGGAGGGAGGGAGGGAGTGAGGGAGGGAGCTAGGGAGGGAGGGAGAGAGAGAGAGAGGGAGGGAGGGAGGGAGGGAGGGACGTAAGGAAGGGAGGGAGGAAGGTGGGAAGAACGGAGGGAGGGAGGGTAGGAGGAATGAGGGAGGGAGGAAGGAAGGAAGGAAGGAAGGAAGGAAGGAAGGAAGGAAGGAAGGAAGGAGGGAATGACCTTGGGAGACTGGGAGGGAGGAAGGGTGGGGGGAGGGCGGGAGTGAGGGAGTAAGCGAGGGAAGGAAGGAAGGAGGAAGGGAGGGAGGGAGGGAGAAAGGAAATTAATCATTAGCTAATTAAGCTTTACAATACAAGTACCATACTTTGGTATTGCAGTAAGTATATTTCAGCTGATATATTGTCTCACCTGTCAATATGCGTACATACTATTGATATGCACCTTTTACACTTGTCACAGGAGAGACTTAGTCATCAGCCTTGCCGCCAGCTGCCAGGACCCTTCCCCAGCTGCCAGGACCCGACCCCTAGCTGCCAGGACAAGGCCCAAGCCACCAGGGGCCTAAAGTGATGCATCCCAGAAATATCCCCAAAATGATGACTACCACCCCCCACCCCCTCCCTGAATAAAATAAAAATACCCCAAAGTACTCAAATTGATGATGATAACTCATCGTTTTGATGAGTTAATAATTAGAACCTCATCATAATGATGAGGTAAACTCATCGCTTAATGTACCAAAAATGATGATTTTGAACTCATCTTTTTCACAATTTGATGATGAAAACTCATCAAATGATGAGGCAAACTCATCGCTCAATGTAGCAAAATTGATGATGCTGAACTCATCATTTTGATACCAACCTCATCAAATGATGAGGCCAAACTACTCACGTGGGTAACAACCATTTGATGAGGCAAAACTCATCATTGCGGAGGAGTTTCCGAGTAGTTTGAAGTCACCTGGGGATTTCAGTGTATTAACATTAGGGACCCTAAAACCTCGCGTATAAGCCTAACTCGCGTATAAGCCGCACCCCGACTTTGGCCCCATCCTATAAGCCGCAGAGGCCATCTGAATGATACTTGAGAAAAACTGGCGTACTAGCCGCACCCCTAACTTTGGCCTAAGGATCTCAGTAACAGGGTCCTCCTGGTGGCCCATGTGGCCCCCTACAGTGTCACGTTTTGTCAGCTTTATCACACCCAGAGGTGTAATGTGCAGTAACAAAGGCACTGGTGCATTAGTTGCGAGTATTGACACCAGGGGGAGGCTCTGCTCGTCATAGGTCGCCATGTTGTAAGGGTCATAGCTCACCTGTTATCCACTGCAGCAACATGTATGCTCTGAGGCTCGCTCGTTTGGATTAATACTTTGATTTGCAATGGCTTCAAAGATACATGTGGAGATAGCAGGCAAGGTTTCTAAGAATTGTGGTACATGCTTCGGCCATCATCCTCCGCCTTTTGGTAAGAATTGCCAATACTCAGGGGAGACAATGGAACAGGGCCCTAGTACCACCGGCGAGGTCAGCCATGACACCTCGGAGCCGGGGACCGGGAGCAAGGGGAAATCACCCCTACCTTCGAGGGAGGAACATCTCAAAAAGCTGCTTGAGAAAGAAGAAGCACAGAAGGAGACTCTGGAGGAAAAACGACGAGTTAAACAATTAGAGCATCAGTTGGCGACCTTGAGAATCTCCAACAAGGATATAGAACGCGACATTGAAGAGTGCGACGCAGTAGCGGGTGGTTTGGGTGTTCACTCAGGCACGACATCGTTCCGCTCAAGCCGGGCGGGCCACCCGGGGGCCCCGGGAAGGAGGACGGCGTCCCCCGGCCAGGTGGGAGGCACTGAAAGGGTTCCTCGCGGTCTACAGTCCATTCGTGAGGAGTTGGCGGCGACCGGGGTTGAGGGGGAGGACCTCGGCCTTGGGATTCTACCAGAGGAGTTCGATGACCCAGCCGGCCACAAACCACACACTCAGTCAGGTACTAGAGATTTGCTTGCTAGTTTGAGCTGGCTTACTTCTAACAGTAAGCGTAAACGTTCTCGTAATAGACTCAGGGCTGATTGCCACATCCCCACAGACAAACTTTACTCGGATATGTCTTTGGTCGAGTTATGGTACGGGATGACATCTGTGGTCAAGTCGTTACTTAGAAACCCTATACCACAGCCATCTCAGGCGTCGGTCTATGGGTATGTGGATCATATGCAGTTTGTGGCGTTTAAAGCAATGTCCGGCTTATATGACCCAGATGTGTTAGCGGCATACGATCACAAGGCAGTGTCACGGGTCATTGAGGGAGAGGTGGTCGATTTCACGGCGGGGGACGAGCCTTCAATGACCGCCCACCTCTCGGCGGAGAATATGAATGTGGTCAAGGAGTTGCAGATCAAGCTTAAAGGTATGCAGGCTAAGGCAGGACCCAGTTCAGGTACATCCGGGAAAAAGAACTACAAATATGAGTTTAGATTTAGATGCCGTCCAATGTTCTATATAATATCAATATTTGTGTTGAGACAATTTTTGTATTTCTTCTCACCAATTTTGTATATTCTAACTCTCATGGAGCGAAGACATTTTATACACAACAGGAATATCTTGTCCCCATTCTCATATATAACTAGGTGTACACGGTTTAACCCTTTAAGGACATATATCGCTAAACGATGCAAGTAACTCGCCGGTGCTACATTGGTGTATCATGCCGACTCTCCAGGAGTGTCTGAACCTGGAAGGTTGGCATGATGCATGAATGCAGTCCTGGCGAGTTACTCATCATGACGACCAAGGGCCTGATGCATGAAGGCATTATGCCGCCCTTAAAGGGGTAAGGGCACATAGTGCTTTAATGTATTATACCCTTTGTCACTCTGATGGTTGAATGCAGCCCTGGCTATTTACTCAACAGGGCTGCACTTATGCATAATGCCGACTAAACTACATACAGGCAGCACACTTTCTACATGGCAGGAAGGCCTTGTCCGTACAGGGTTAACCCCTCTGGTGCTGGAGGAGGTACATGGTGTCTCTAGTCTCACCTATTGTCTACATCAGGCCACACACAAGGGGAGGTTAACGTAACCTCTGTATACACAGCCAAAAGATAATTTTCTCATTTCAAGAAAATAAAATAAATAAACTCGCCTGGCGTACAAATGACTAGTTCTAAGAAAAATATTTTTCCGCCAGGTGATTTTATTTATCTTAGTTTCTTGAAATAAGAAAATTATTTTTGCCGATATAACGTTACTTATAAAAGTTAAATGATCTTTTTTTTAAAATTATTTCTCTTAATTGCTCTGTATGTAGCAATATTTACTGGACATATCTACCTACAATCAATTCTACACTTAGATACAAGCATGGGTTTTCAATTTGGAGAACTTCTAATTTCTCTGTATGTAGCAATATTTACTGGACATATCTGCATGCTATCTAAGGATCGTCCTATATATATTGGTCTCTAATGTGAAGATCACTGGAAAATGAAGCCGGAAAAATGCTATAGTCTCTATAGGTTGAGGTTGAGGGGACCTGAAACTAGTAATATAGCATGGCCTTATTACGTGGTACCTGGACGCTAGTCACGTGACCCCAGGCTATATTCAGACCACGTGATGGGTGAGTGTGCATGTAGCTGGGTGTACACATTGTCACTGTCCGCCAGTCAAAAACACCAACCCCCCCTCCTCCCCCCTACACACACACACACACACACTCTATAGCAACTCCTGGTGGTCAAATATTTGTCCTCCTGCCCCTCCCTCTGTACACAGAGCCTGTGGGACCTCACCTCTGACCTCTGGTGGTGTCACGCCTTTAAAGGCCGCATAGTGCTTTAATGTGGTATACCCTTGGTCGTAATGATGTATGAATGCAGCCTTGGTGAGTAACTCGCCAGGGCTACATTCATGCATCATGCCGACCCTATGGGGCTGATGATATACCGAAGGGTTGGCATGATGCTTGAATGCAGCACTGGCGAGTTACTCGCCAGGGCTGCATTCATGCATCATGAAGACCAATAGTATTAAAGCAGTACGCGGCCCTGACAGAGCCCAGTTGGCCTCTACACCTCGTGTTGGCCACACACCTAGGTATATATCACAGTAATCACTCCGTGTTTGTTTAGGGGCAAAATGGACATAACTCACTGTTTGTTTCAGGACACAAAGCCCTACCTGTTCGACACTGCGGTGCCTGTTTACTGTCCCAACTGTATGCAGCAGAATAACTTTATCTCATGACAGTTTAAACTGTCAATAACTGTCAATGATAGAGAGAGACAGGGGTCCACGATGATGTGTCTGAATCACAGGGTTCTCAACAAGTGGTACCTTGGATCATATCACACGAGGCGTAGCCAAAACTTTGTTTCTCATTATTATTGTGAGGATAAAATTCAATATTTTCGTCCACAACAGAGCAGGGCCTACCTTTAAGAAATGTTAAATGGAAAATGTCCATACAGTTCTGGTGACAATTCTGATTAACTTGAAGGTCCATAACTTATTGATGATTTAACAAAAAGCCAGGAGTCATCGAAAAAGAGCCAAGAGTCATTGACAAATAGCCAAGAGTCATTGACAAATAGCCAAGAGTCATCGACTAAGAGCCAGGAGTCATCGACTAAGAGCCAAGAGTTATCGACAAAGAGACACAAGTATCAACTTTAAGGGTCAAGAGTCATCAATGAAAAGCCATGGGTCATCAACAAAGAGCCAGGAGTCATCAATAAAGAGCCAGGAGTCATCAATAAAGATAAAGAGCCAGCAGTCATCAAGTTCAACAAAGAGCTAGGAGTCATCAATAAAAAGCAGGGAGTCATCAACAAAGAGCCAGGGGTCCTCAACAAAGAGCCAAGAGTTATTGTCAAAGAGCCAGGAGTCATCATCAAAGAGCCAAGAGTTATTGACAAAGAACCAAGAGTCATCAACAATGAGTCAAGATTCATAGAGAAAGAGCCACAGTCAATGATATATATATCCTTAAAACGTGAACAAAATTCCTCGAGTTATTGACAAAAAGCGCTCTGCATCATAACCAAAAAATATATCACTGGAGGTATTAATTGTTACCTATTTTAAATGCAATCTAACCAACCTGTCTTATTTTGATAAGTTTCTCATTATGTTACGTGAAATATATCTGTTATTTAGCTTTGCCTAATGACTGCATAGTTGGTAGGTGTGTTTTGTGGAAGTAGGGAGGGGGGATGCCATGTGATGGGTGTGTGTGTGTGGGGGGGGGCGGTGTACATGTACACTGGTCCCTGTACCTCAACATACACTACCAGCACAGCTGCCACATGACAACATAGAAACCACAGAGACACAGCAGGGAGCACCATACAGGGACACAGCAGGGACCATGTGATACACAGACTCTGTCATGTGGGAAGTGAAAAAGGATGGACAATTATGACATGAATAAATATGCATACTGCTGTAGGCTAATGTATAAAGTATATGGAACAAGATACATGAAATAGTTCCTAATGTCTTTTTATATCATGATATCATGGTAGCCCTTTAGCTCAAACCAATTTGGTGTATACCACCATTGCTTTGTAACATTCAAATACCTACCGTAGTGCCTTGAATAAGCGCAGGGCTCTCAAATAAGCGCAGGTCTTGAATAAGCGCAGGGTAAATGAGGGCATTGAAATGGAAATTTAGGCCATTTTTGTATCTTGAATAAGGGCAGGTCTTGTATAAGCGCATGGTAAATGGTACCATCGAAATGTATAAGCGCAGGTGCGCTTATTCAAGCCACTACGGTATGTGTACCTATTCGCTACTGCCAGTTTATCAGGGAAATAAAATTTCAAACTCCAACTTCAAAATTCCAACAATATTGAACAGATATATACCTATGATAGAAACAAAGATATGTGTTAAACCTTTGAGGGCCTCAAAATGTCTTGATACCTAATGGTCATCTCTCAACATGAAAGTATGTCTCAGGATGATTGCACCACTGGGGAGTTACTCGTCATGGCTGCATAAGTAAGGGAGGAAGGAAGGAAGGGAGGAAGACAGGAAGGAAGGAAGGAAGGAAGGAAGAGAGGAAGGAAGGAAGGAAGGAAGGAAGGAAAGAAGGAAGGAAGGAAGGAAGGACGGAAGAAAGGAAGGAAGGAAGGAAGGAAGGAATGAAGGAAAGAGGGAGGGAGGGACTCAGTGGGTGAGTTTATGAGTAAGTGAGTGGTGGATGGCTGACCAAAGTGCATAGTGCATTACAGCACTGTGCTGCACTTGAATGTTTAAATCCTTTGTCTGCACTGATATTCTTAGGCTACCTGTACGACCAATCTCTCAGTCACTAGTATGTAACCTAGTTAGTCATTTTTTGGCTCCCTATACGACCAACCTAAGTAAGTTATTATTGTCAGGTTGGTCAGTACTAGTAGACCAACCCACCTTAGTCTTTTAATTTCCAGGGGGTGCCACTGAGTGGTGATGATAGCATCTTACAGGTGGCACCAACTAGTGGTATACAAATACAACACACCAATGATGAGCCTTGGTTAGCCACTACTGACTGACCCCCTCAGTCATTTTTGAATACAACTTTGCCATTGTGACTAACACACATATGACGAACCTAGGATAGTCTGTACTGACTAACCCTTTCAATCTATGGATTTTCAGTGTGCCCCCCCCCGTCGTCCATTCACCCCCCCAGCCCCCCCCAACCCCCCCCCCCCCCGGCGTGATTCATGTCACACCTCCTCCTCCAGGTACATGCAGCTTGACCTTCACCGTGACCTTGACTTTGACCTTCAGCACGACCTTGACAGTGACGTCAGGTGAGGAGTGACCAGACAGTGCTCCGTCATTAGGAGTTGGCTCGTTGCCCCTGTCCCTACATGCCAGTCCCAACTGTATACATGGTTGTATCAAGGGGGGGGTGTGATTATTTCTCTGAATATTCCTCTTTTTTTAATCTGTAAAAAGGGTAGCGGGGAGGGGGGGCTGATGGTGGACATCCTACATTGGCAGGATGTCAGCTTAGGGAGTGGTCATTTTCTAACAACAGGAGGGCGTGGATTTTTTTTGGGGGGGGGGGGGGGGGGGAAATGATTTGGACCCCTCTTAAGGGGGGGGGTAAAATAAAAAGCACCCTTTTTAAGCCAAAAAGCCTACCCATTACTATAGCTCAAAGAGGTCGCCTGGGCTCCATTTCAACGTGCCTGGTGGGGACCAAAAGATATTGACTTGCGCGAAATTCCGCTGACCCCCCTCCCCCGTTAAAACATGACCACTCCCCTAGCATATGGACTATATGTCTAACATACCAGGCCCAACACTCTATGTCAGACTACCACGGCAGGACCAGAATGCAAATATCTATTTGAATTTCCAATTTCTATTTCTTAGCCTGGTAATTTATTTTTCATTCCATATATAATCCATTATCTCCCTCTGCCAATGTCTATTATTTTGGTTTTCTTTATTCCCACAATATATAGTGGTCTCCCTAGTCCACACATAAATCACCTGCCACCGCTTGTACCTCCAACTGTGGCCCACCCAGCCATCCACAATCATTTTATGTGACTTATTCTGCCAATGTTGACTTGTCTTGTTTCCTTATCTGTTTTACCTTTATTTTTCTTGTTTTCCCACATTTTAGACATAATGTTGCAATAGTTTTTTGGACTAGCAACCACCTCATATAACTCACAGTAGATATGTTTGTATCGAATAGAAATACCCATTGTGTACATACTCTTGAATGATGAACACTAATAAGCACTTTAAACATTTATTGACCTATTTAGTTATATATTATTTCATTTGGTCATGGGGGGACACAGGCAAGAACATTTGGTCATGAGGGGGGCACAGGCAAGAAAATTTGGTCGAGGGCGGGGGGGCACAGGCAAGGTCCTGTACCCCACTTCCCATAGTTAGGAGTAATACCAAGGGTAACGTCACATGGCATCCTCGCAGGATCTTGTAAATTTTTTAAACAATAAATATGTCTCCCAAACCACCACACTGAAAACCTCAGGGTCGTCATTTTGACAATACCAAAACTGACAACTTTAGGTAGTCAAAGTGACCACCTTAGGTCGTCATTGTGACTACCCATCTGAGCCATTCAGACCAAAGTTGTCATAATGACGACCTTAGGTAGTCACAATATTTAGGTAGTCAGAATGACTACCTTAAGGTTGTCAATTTAGGTATTGTCCATTTGAAGACCTAAAGTCATCAGTAGTGACAACTCTCAAGTCCTAGGTTGTCCCAATGACTACCCTATGGTACATAATTCTATTCCTCACTTGCTACTTATGGCACACTACTGCCACCTGGTTTTAACATTTTGCATAACTATATCTGTCTTGAGATATATACTGGTGACAGGGAGCAGAGTGGTCTCTATACCTTTGGGGCCATCATTCTCACCCATTGGCAACTTATTTATAACAAGTAATGCTACTTAGTTCAATCAAGACTACACCAAATATGTGAAAAGGATGTCTCTCATTGAGAAGTGAACTAATTAGAGACTATATTCATACACCATTCTCCACTCCATCTGCCATTATTCATTATGACTACCTAGGTCGTCATAATGACTAGGCTCCTTGCACTGGGTTTTCAGTGCACCCAAGGTCAGTTTCTCACCTGGGGTAGTGATTTGGGAGACATATTTATTGTTTAAGAAATGACCACTCCCTTATACACATTAACACTAACATCAATAACTATTACACACTCTCACCTTGCTGCAGATACACTTAACATTCAATAAAGCATCGGTTGAGAAATAGTAACCTCCTCACAGATACGACAATTGTAGGCTACTTTTTAGAATAAGAATGACAAAATACTTCTCCTGACATTTTAATTTTGGGCAGCAATCCCCCCCCCCCCCCCCCCCCAGCTGACACTAACACATACATCATCCTGAGGCTCAAGGTGTCCCTTGTCATCCGCTGTAAACGTGTAGGATGTAGAACGGACCTTATCGTGTTTATCTCGGTGAGAAAACGGTGTGACAAAGTGCCATATTGTTGTTGACTTCTGGTCACGGTACGGTGGGAGGGGTGGGGGGAGGGGGGATTCAACCCACCTGCTGCTGTTGGGACTGTGCCATCCCAGTGCCTGTTTGGTGTTTATCCTATTGATAAGGGACAATATTCCAGGCGGATCCAGGATTTTGGGAAAGGGGGTGGGGTGGGGGGGGGGGGGGGTGGAATAGGCAATGTAGTGGGGGTATTTGAAAAATTGTTACATTAAAATGTAAAGAAAAAAAGGGGGACGCACGCCGGGTCCGGCTCCCCTAAATCCACCCCTGTATTCTATCATTCAGTTGTCCCAAGATGCTTTGCAATGTAAATTGGTTCCTTCAACACCAGCACATTAGTGTGAGCCTATTCAAGTCCAGAATGTTGTGTCTAGGTAATGCAGCGCCATTGACAAAACGTAAATGTAACTTCAAAATCCTGCATTCTAATATAAACTTCTTTACAGGCAAATCTCCTAATATGAGATGCTTACAATTTCAGACAAAAGGGAGAAAGTTTTAAGCCTTCTGCTAAACTCAACGTAAAATGTAACTTTAATTTGAAAAGACACATTTTCTTGCCACATTGGTGTACACTATATGCATACTACGGCAGCAGAGTGTATACTAAGTATGTATTTAGGCATATATTACTGTGCGGCGGGGGTTGTGCCCCTGGGTGCATCATTTAGACAGTTAGACCCATCTGCTGGTTCCTGCCTGCAGCACACATTAACGACACCACAACACGGCGGGTACCAGCGACACATTAGTCCCACTTAGTGACCATTGTAGCCACATAGTGCTTTAATGCATCATGACATTGGTCGTCCTAATGCATGAATGCATCACTGGTCAGTACTGCATTCAAGCATCATGTGGAACATATACTGGCTTACCACTCCCGTAGGGTTGGTATGATGCATGAATGCAGCCCTGGGGAGTCACTCACCAGGGCTGCATTCATGCATCAAGTCGACTAAGGGCATGATGCATTGAAGCACTAGAGGGTTAAAACCGCCACTTGGAGGTCATTATGTCACGTGGTTGTGTTTAATTGGGATATAATGAGGCTATCATGACACCACGTGGTGATGGGCGATATTACAGGTTATTGCCGTACGTATAATGTGCATGCTGAGCACCCACATACGTGCCATTACTTATACATCATTATAAGTAAATTGTAAATTAATTCTCAATGGTATAATCACTAAGTGCAATTTCATATTTTGACCGGATGGACATTTGAAAAGAGAGAAACCTAATTGCTTTATTCATGTATAGCTTCTCAACAGAGTTAGAGAACAAAACCAAAAACAAAGGGAGGATAAAACAGGCAATACTCAAACAAGACGAAGTTTCCCTTTTTAATACATTCAACTTTAAGCAAACACTCTAAAGACCTTCAATATGACTCAAACACAATCTCCAAACCTCGACTAGACCGTCTACGTCTCTGCTTACCGACATGAACAGTTATCTAGAGTGTGAAACATGCACAATATACACAATATACACAGCCATATGGGGCGTGAAACATGTGAGTGTAGGGCAGGCAGGCATGTAGCCCTCCTGAGGGGCGCCCCCCCCCCACCACCAACCATCTCCATACTCCCAGCACTCCTGCCAAAAGGGAGCACCATCAATGGTCAGGCTTTTCAGGGAGACTCCCTTTTTATTATCCGCGGACTTAAAACTGAAATTTTCATTTTTTCTATAAGGTACACTGCTCTCTGGGTCCTTTTCCTTGGCAAGTGTTTCCGGTTAAAGGTACCAGCGGATATTTCCTGGTTTGTAATTTGGATACCTTTTAACCCCCTTTTTGAATTTACAGAAAGTGAGCAGGAAAAAAAGGCCTCTTTTATCACAGCAAAAAAATAATTTAAAAATTCATCAAAATAAAACCAACATACCAAGACCATTAATAATACTCGTTCTCAGAACTATGAGTGATGGTGTCTGTTCAAAATGCTGAGTGCAGGTAACCCACAGCCCCCCCCCAACCCATCCACACCCTCACACCCCACCTCCCCTGCTCCACGCACTTTATACACCATTAAATCGGATCATGCACCCTAGAGGACGGCAGAGGGCGGCAGTAGTAGGGGGACATGACGGGGGACATACAATCCGCCCCTGTATGGGCACAACCTGCATGGGGCCCCAGACGGGGAAAACACGGCGACAAGACCCTGTTCTAGCCTATATGGACAAGGGACAAGGGAGTGCAGGAGGTTGGCAAACAAGGTAAAAGACTAGTTCTTAAAGGAGCAATACTACCATTCGCACAGAAACCACATGGTATTAAAGCTAGAACGGTAATTAGAATTTTGAATGGGACACGCTCTGTGATTATGCCGGTTTAAAATCGACAAGGGACAAGACCTATTTCTGAAATTCGACAGCGGACATTTCTTATATTCGACAAGTGACACAGGTACCCCCTGTTAGGGCCCTCTGCGTGGATGAGTAGGAGGGGGGGGGGGGGGTAGAGTAAAGTGTGTGTGTGTGGGTGGGTGGGGGGTGTATGCGTGTATGAGTATGAGGAGCAGAATACTCCAATATTTGTTTAACCTCTGGCGTGCCCTACACCCCCCTCACTGTGCCAGGAGTCAGAAAGCCTAGCTTGACTTTATCTACAGGATCCCACCGAGGTTGCATGACCTTTGACCTTGTCTAATTCTTGCCTTTAGGGGGTGGTGGCCCTATAGGGGGTTGGTGTAGGCCTGGGGCCGCACAGACCCCCGGGGGAGGCCCCATAACTTGGGTTTCCGGGTGCACGCTGGGCTCCTGTGCACCTCCTGTGCCTAAATCTCCTATAGCTATAGCTTACCCTTTAGGGAGAGGTTGGTGCTACTACTTTAATATATAAAGTAATGTTAAAATTTACCCTTTTTTGGATGCAGCGCCAGGGAGTAACTCGCCAGGTCTGCATTCATGAATTATGCCAACCTTACAGGGTCAGTACACCACCAGCATGATGCACCAAGCTCTGACTATGATAAAGCATATTCAATTTACAGGAGCAATTTATAGGAAGCAGGGGTGAATGTGTCTTTTTAATGCTGAGTGAATACTGGCATCTTCAAAGTATTGATATTACTTATTTATAAAGTGAACAGGGCGGATCCAGAAGAGGTACTCGGTTGGGGGGGGGGGGGGGGGCAGCCACGAAAATTTGATCATGGGGGGGGGGGGGGCACAGGCAAGAACATTTGGTCATGGGGGGAGGCACAGGCAAGAAAATTTGGTCATGGGGGGGGGGGAGCACAGGCAAGAAAATTTGGTCATGGGGGGGGGGGGCACAGGCAAGACAATTTGGTCACGGGGGGGGGGGCACAGGCAAGGTCCTGTACCACACTTCCCATAGTTAAGAGTCATACCAAGGTTCATTTTCAAGGGTTCTAGGGGGGGGGGGAGGGGGCGGGGGATGGATATTGCCCCCCCCCCCCCGACCTACCCCTGTATCGGCTACTGAGTGATCTCATTAGTGTCAGTAAGACATGTGTCCGTCCACGAGGGGTCTGCCCGGTCCGCGTGCCGTCCCCAGGTCTCAGCACGTCCAGGACGGATCAGCAGCACGCCCTGATCATCAGCTCAGTTAGAACATCCCGGGTGACACCAGATATAGTGGTTCCCCACCCAGGGATCTACACACATGTCTCTGATGAATTCTCTGTCTGTCTGTCTCTGTCTGTCTCTGTCTGTCTCTGTCTGTCTCTGTCTGGTGATGTCTGTCTCTCTCTTTACCTATCACCTGCACAGTGAAAACTGTCCGTCTCACACCCTTTCCAAATTTCAAATTTCAAATTCCAAATTTCTAATTCCAAATTTCAGATTCAAATTCCAAATTTCAAATCCAAATTTCAAATTCCAAATTTCAAATTCCAAATTTCAAATTCCAAATTTCAAATTCAAAGTAAATCAAAGCTCAGAATACTACTTTCTGGATCTACACCTTTAAAAGAAAAAAGAAATTCTCAACATTCTTTTCCAAATAAAAGAGGAAAAGAAAATATATTGCATAAGAAATGTAGTCTATGTGAGGGTATACCACGTGACACCAGATCTGCAAGCTGTGTCTCCCGGGGATCCCTATATATGTCTGTGATGAGCTTCCCACCATGTGATCCCCATCCTTATCTACCTCCTGTAGAGGGTGGTAGCTGTCCATATCACAACTAGTTTTTCCAAATCTGCAATTGTAAAACCTATAATTGTCCCTATAAAAAGTCGAGCTTTGAAAAATAATCAGAAAAAAATCTTAGTATCTTTCGTTCACACTGCAACCAATGTCCCCTCCCCCATCAATTATATATATACATGTATAGTATATGGACAAGTCCTTCCTCATCCACCTCCCAAATTTGAAAAAAAAAGTGGGGGGGGGGGGATCTCTATTCATCACCTCCACAGTGATAACTGTCCTCCAGTTCACACATTTCCAAAGCTTCAACTCAACGATCAGAATTTTACTTCTGAATCTAAACCCTTTAAATACATATATGTTCTCAACAAACTATGTCAAATAAAAGAGGAAAATACATAGTATTGTATACATAACTGAGCAGTTGATGCTATTTCTTATTTCCATATGTCACCAATGTCCATCCCCCCCCTTCCCCCGACTGTCAATCAGTGATACAAGTACACCCTCAGGTGAGGGTAGTTTTAGCGACAATGACTCTCACTTTTCTGTGTGTGTACACGTTTACAGAATGTGGACTACAGGGGACTACAGGGTGCCGTACTAGACACTGCTATGTGGACCACAGACTATAGACCACTGCTCCCGCACAGAACCTGTAGACACATGGTAACCTTGGTAACAGATGGCACCTCCCCTCTCCATGCAGCGTGAACCTTAACTTTAAGTAAACCCTGCTCAGTCAGGCGGTAGGGGAGACCAGGTCAGGTCGGGGGGAGGAAAGGGGAGGTAGGGATAAAGGTTCAGCAGGTTGTGAAGTAACTTAAAAAGAAGTGTTGAAGCTTTCATTCCAGAGCTGCTGGGAGAAAAGATGGCTGCCTACAGGGGGGACAAGATGGCTGCTTACAGGGGGCGAGATGGCTGCCTACAGGGGGACAAGATGGCTGCTTACAGGGGGACAAGATGGCTGCTTACAGGGGGCGAGATGGCTGCCTACAGGGGGACAAGATGGCTGCCTACAGGGGGACAAGATGGCTGCTTACAGGGGGCGAGGTGGCTGCCTACAGGGGACAAGATAGCTGCCTACAGGGAAACAAGATGGCTGCCTACAGGGGGGACAAGATGGCTGCCTACAGGGGGGACAAGATGGCTGCCTACAAGGGGACAAGATGGCTGCCTACAGGGGGACAAGATGGCAACCTACACAGGGGACAAGATGGCTGCCTACTTGGGACCAAGATGGCTGCCTACAGGGGGACAAGATGGCTGCCTACAGGGGACAAGATGGCTGCCAACTTTGAAAACAAGATATCGGCCTACAGGGGGACAAGATGACTGGCTACAGGGGGACAAGATGGCTGCCTACACGGGTAATCTACTTACACCCTATATACTGCAGTTTAGCCGGGTAAAATAAGCTGATTTGACATGATGGCAGGGTGCCCTGTAGGGGGACAAGATGGCTGCCTACAGGGGAAAAATGGCTGCCTACAGGGGGTATCTGTTAACACCCTATATGATGCAGCACAGCAGGCTAAGACAAGCTGACTTGACCTGACGGCAGGGGGCCCTGTTGGAGGACAAGATGGCTGCCCACAGGGGTACTTGCCAACAGCCTATATGCTGCAGCACAGCAGGTTAAGACAAGCTGACTTGACCTAACGGCAGGGGGCCCTGTAGGGGGACAAGATGGCTGCCTACAGGGGTACCTGCTAACACCCTATATGATGCAGCACAGCAGGCTAAGACAAGCTGACTTGACCTGACGGCAGGGGGCCCTGCAGACATGTGGATAGGGGAGGGGGCTGGGGTGAGGAACATGTGTTGAGCATGTTCTACATGAGCGCTATTTGTATACACAGGGCTCCTGGTGAAATATGAAGACTTGACTTGAAGTCAACACAACTGGACTAGATAGGGGTGGTTTGGACCCCTACAACCAAAACCCCCTTCCCCCAACTGGCTGGAAGTCACAGACTTGACGTCAAGAAAGACATGTACATATTGTTGTTGATCTCCGCTAAAAACAATGCGAAGGCTTTGTATAAAGTTAGAGAGATGAGTCATTCTAGTTATTGTCAGGAGTCGTGATCTAATGTTACTATATCGCTGTGAACCTGAACCCTAAAACGTGACAACATGGGTATCTTAACTCTTTAACATGTAAAGGACGGCATAATGCATTAATGCATCATGTCATTGGTCGTCATGATGCATGAATGCAGCCCTGGCGAGTAAATGCATTCAAGCATTGATCATACCGACCCGATGGGATTGAGACACTCCTGAAGGGTCGGTAGGATGCACCATTGCAGCCCTGGCAAGTAACTCGCATTGGTTCATCATGACGACCAATGTCATCTTTTAGTGACAAGGGTTAAGGACCAAATGTTGCCTTAAAACATTGTGGGGTTTAATGTACCACCCCAGTGCCTTAGAGTCAAAGCAACTCGCTAGTGCTGCATTGGTGCATCATGCTGACCCTTCAGGCATGTAACAACCCTGCAAGATGCATGAATGCAGCGCAGGCGAGTTACTTAACAGGGCTGCATTCATGCATCATGGTGACAACGAGTATAAAGCATCAATGCACAATGCCGTCCTTGAAAGGTTGGCATGATGCGCTAATCGTTTTCTTATCATGAACCTCTGATCTCATCGCCATTAACAATAATTGTTGGCTGAGTATCAATTGGGACATTTATTTTCACCGTTTACCTTTTAAGGGCAACGTAAAGCCTGACGGCTTCATTTGTATTTGTCATCATGTGTTTGCTATAAGAATGTTTTTTAAGTGATGAGCATCTCTATTGTAGGTAGATGTGCAATACGATGCTGTTTATATCAACCCGGTCGTGTAATATCATCTATCTTCAGACAATAATCGAGTCAATACTTATACAATTTCCTACCGTGTAACCTGCTCTCAGGTAAGGGAGTGTTCATTTATTAGTTACAGTGGGGGGGGGGCGTAAAAAATTCTGACCCCTCTTGAGCAGGTGGGGCGTAAAATATTCAGCCCCTTTTAAGCAAAAGAGCCCGCGCGTTACTATAGTTCAAAGGGGAGGGGGCAAAATTGTCATCACCTTCGGCGAGGGGAGGCATGAAAGGTTCTACCCGCTCTTCAGGGGCGGGGGGCATAAAAATGTCGCCACCTCCCCCTGTAATTAATAAATGAACAGCTTTGGAGCTATACTTGTTCCTTGATGCATTATATTCATAATATTTTCTGAGAACTCTTCTCACCGAAACTGAATATAAAGGTCAATCCCTTTTATGTATATATAAAGTAATGGCAGTATCATTATACAACTGCAAAGTAAGCAGAACTTGTGTTGATCAAATTATGAAAAGCCTTCTCGGCCCGACTTAAATAATGACATTTTCTGAGAACTCATGAATTCTCGTTACTGAAGCGCAATATGGCGAACCTCCTTATATAAAGTAATAGAATACTGTTTATATAATGCACGTGTGGTTGACATTTGGCAAGTTTCACAACTCTGTCAACAGCGGTAGGGACGTGATACAGGCAGCTCGGGTTTCTAATGTCCCTTATCCCGTTACTCTATGTAGTAGTTTGATGTAAATATATCATATTCTCTATACCCTCTCAGGTAAGCTTTATGGAAGACATGATTTACGTCGCTAGGTAGTAGGGGACAAGTTATTTTATAACAACTGGGGGGTTGGTGGATCTTTATGCAAGCGGGCCCTTACACTTTTGGTTCCCCCCATGCATGGGAGGGCTGCAGCTTTTTCAATCCCCTCCCCCCCCCCCCCCCGCCCTCCGACAGGTTCAAATTAATTGTGACCAATCCCTTTGAGCTAGGATAATGCGTGGGCTTTTCGCTATTTAAAAAAAGGGCTGATATTTTTTGCCTGCCCCCCTCAAGATGAGCCCAAATCGTTTGAGTCCCCCTCCAATTCCAACCCTATGTTGTTAAAAAAAATGACCACTTCCTAAATACCATGGAGGAATCTCTGTCAAATGATTAGATACAGTGTTTGTTTTGGGAAGGGACTATTTCCATCAAGATAATTCAGGTTAATCGTTCATCTCCTGGCCATTTAGGCCACTCAAATATAGATATCTAAAAAAATATTAGATTACGACAAATCGGAGTGGCTTCTCATCACCAAGGCCCGAGAAATATGACGAGGGAGGCTTTTTTTTTTCTAAACTCGCTGGCACAACGTATGTATAGGAAAATACATGTTTTCCAAGACGAATTCACATTTTAGTAGCTAAGAGTTTACTGACCTTTGAAATTGTAAGTTATTTCTATCCTACTGCATTACTGGTCGTATCAGCTTTAATTTAATACCAAATATGCCAATATATATTTTTCTACCATGTTTTTCATCAAAAATTACAAAAAAAATAGAAGTTTTGAGCAGTAATGAGAAACCATTTTACTTTTTGAGTGGCCTAAGTGTATGGCATACTGGTGCCTAGTTGATTGCCCCCATCATTAACCCCGATATGCTGACTAATGACCTGGGCACCACCTCTTACCTGTCTCTGTCTTACATTACATACATGGACATGGAGTCTTAACCCTAAAGGGTAGGTAGTGCATTTATACATCATGGCCATATGTTGCCATGATGCAAGAGCTGAGCTCTGTTAAGTAACTCAACAGTGCTACATTCATACATGATACTAGCCCAACGGGGTCGATACAGTCGCGAATACATCATGCCGCACCGGTGAGTGCTGCATTCACGCATCATGACGACAGATCAGCATGATGCATTAAAGCACTATGCAGTATATAAAGGGTAGGTAAGTAGGCCTGAGTATGTATATGTAACATACCCATAATGCATCTTACATACGGAGGACCACGCCCACTTACCTGGTACTCAATGCCGGATACCAGGTATCCATGGCAACACACTGACACTAATACAGGTAGACATATAGTGTGTGTAGGTCAGGGTGTCCTATGTTTAGAAATACTTGTAAGGAGGTGTCTGCTTTCACATGATTGTTGTTTTAGTATTTCTCTTAGACTGGCTATTTAGCAGAAATATAGTATTTTATACCACAGCAGGCACGGAGAACAAAGCATTTCACACCTCTTGTATACTGTATAAAGCTAGTGGCTCCTTCACTGTATTTCGCGTACAGATTGGTACATGTCCTATAACTACTACGAACTTGCGTATTATACATTAATTGTTTATTTGAGTTTTCAAAATGCCGATATAAACCTTGTGTATGTTTTATATTTTATAAGCCTACTCAATTGATTTACCCTACTCAGCTGTTTGGAATCATATAATAATAATAACCAGAACAAAATATTTTTAATAAAAATGTACATAATCATTTATTTCATACCGGGAATGGCTATTACTATGCTTAAGTACTAGAGTTCTCGTATCCCATGCCCCCCATGGGATACAGTGTTGTGATTCCCCATGGCCCATGACGTCAGAATGAGGTCGACGTCAGAACGAGGTCGCTACGTCACTACGAGGTCGCGACGTCATAATTAGGTCAAAAAAAAATAGTTCCGGCATTGGCAGTGACGACCTGTCAAGATGAAGGGAGAAGTGGAGGAGTCCTACCTGTCTGCTGACGATGAAATGGCGATTTCCAGCGATATTCTGACATATGACTTGCAGTTTAACATGGGCGATAGTTTGGCGATAGATGGGATAAGTTTTGATGTCATTGAAGTGGCAAACAGCGCTGTTGAAGTGGAAGAAGTGGCAGAAGTTGCAGAAGTGAGTTCTGGCGTTGTTGATGGCGTCGTTGATGGCGTCGTTGATGGCGTCGTTGATGGAGCTTCAAAAAAGAAGAATAAAGTCAGCAAAGCCCAAGTAGAAAAGGTGATAAAGGACATTAAAGGCAGGGACGAGTTAAAGGAATTTGTGGAATCTACCAAGAATGTGAATACAGCCCGAAAAACGAAGCAGGTATGTTGAAATTAGTAAAAGCTGACCCTTTGACCTTGACGACCTTGAAAATTAAACCCCCAAAAATTTGGGAAAATGCAGCCCCCCCCCCCACATTTACATTGTGAAGGTACGACCGTAAAGCAGTGTAGAAGGGACGAGCAAAGGGCATGGACTTGGGCTTGAACTTGAACAAAATGATCAAATGATCAAGATTACTTTTCCAAAATAGCAAGACGAAAAAAAATATTTTAGGGGTCTTAGGCCTAATTGGGTGAAGTGATACGGTAGTGCAGTACAGTACAAGTTTTGGGCATTCCAAAAATAGTAATTATGTAGAAATAGGAATTTTTTTGAAAGGGGGGGGATGAATTGAAAAAGGGTTGTTTTTCCTTAGTCCCCTCCAGATAGCCCACATAATCCAATATGCTTGCTGTTGGATGGACAGTCAAGAAGAATGGGGAGAAGGGGTCGAAACATGATTGGGGTCGCCTATAACGGAACATCTTGAAATATGGGGAAAAAATATTATTTGGGGGGGGGGGGGGGGGCTTAGAAATTGTTATAAAATAACAATTATACTATTACTGAGTTATGAATTTGATCAATTTGCGTTATTTTATTTTGTCAGGTAGTAAATGCGTTCCAGCGATGGCTCTCGAAGGTATGCCAGGAAGAAACACCAATCGAGGCGATGCATGCCATCGATTTAGATGGCTTTATCAGTAACTACCTCATGATGAAAAGGAAAGCGAATGGAGAGGAGCACGAGCCGGATACGCTCACATCCATACATCGGGGAATATTAAGGTGAGACAAATAATGAAAAAGTCGCATTTTTTGGGTTTTAGTGTAGACCGATTAAGAAAAAAAGTCGCATTTTTTGGGTTTGAGTGTAGACCGATTAAGATAAAAAGTCGCATTTTTTGGGTTTTAGTGTAGACCGATTAAGAAAAAAAGTCGCATTTTTTGGGTTTGAGTGTAGACCGATGAAGATAAAAAGTCGTGTTTTTTGGGTTTTAGCGTAGACCGATGAAGATAAAAAGTCGCGTTTTTTGGGTTTTAGCGTAGACCGATTAAGATAAAAAGTCGCGTTTTTTGGGTTTTAGCGTAGACCGATTAAGATAAAAAGTCGCATTTTTGGGGTTTTAGTGTAGACCGATTAAGAAAAGAAGTCGCATTTTTTGTGTTTGAGTGTAGACCGATTAAGATAAAAAGTCGCATTTTTTGGGTTTGAGTGTAGACCGATTAAAATAAAAAGTCGCATTTTTTGGGTTTGAGTGTAGACCGATTAAGATAAAAAGTCGCATTTTTTGGGTTTTAGTGTAGACCGATTAAGAAAAAAAGTCGCATTTTTTGGGTTTGAGTGTAGACCGATTAAGATAAAAAGTCGCATTTTTTGAGTATACCTAATTTGAAATTGATTTTTATTTTGCAGGCACTTGAAAAACAAGCATTACGCTTATGATCCTCTGACTGAGGACGAATTCGAAATGTCTCGGGATGTGCTTGCCTCGAAGCGCATGAAGCTCAAGCAGCTGGGTAAAGGGAATAGGCCCAACAAAAGTGAGGCAATCGACGATGATGAAATTGAAAAATTGTGGGCCACTGGGGCCCTTGGAATGTCGACCCCCCGAATTCTACAGGAAACAGTATATTTCTACACTAATATGTGCTTCGGTCAAAGGGGATGTCACGAGCCCAAACAAATGTTATGGGGAGACGTTGAGGAGTTAGTCGAGTCGGATGGTACAGTGTATCTAGAATTTGCCGAGAAAGCAACCAAAACCCGACAGGGCCATGGGGGCCCCCGTGAGTACCCCCCCAAATTATATGAAACGGGGGACGACAGATGCCCCGTATGGTATTTCAAGATGTTCCGTCATAGGCGACCCGAATCATGCTACGACCCCTTCTCCCCATTCTTCTTGACTGTCCATCCAACAGCAAGCATAAGGGATGATGTGGGCTATCTGGAGGGGGCTATGGGGAAAAACACCCTTGAGGAAATTGTGAAAAATGTTTGCCAAAGGGGGGGGGGTCGTTGGAAAGAAAACCAACCACAGTCTGAGGAGAACGGGCATTTCCAAATTATTGGGCAATAACGTTCCAACTACACTTGTTGCCCAGCATAGTGGGCATAAAAATCTTGGGAGCCTAAAGGGGTACGAAACAGCTACTCGTCTACAACAGAGGGCCATGAGCAACATACTCACCGGTAAGCGAGTAGGGCCTACTCCTCCAGCAGCCCTAGGTGCTCCAGCGCCTAAAGGTGGCCCTGGGAATTTCGTATCCGTCCAAGAAGCCATTGAAGAAGGCCAAGGATCAAGTTGCTCCATGGTGAATGTGGTCGTTCCTACTAAAAGACCATACGCCACATCTGACGTCGTTGAAGAAACCAACGTGGCCGCCCTGCCAATTCCTGTCCCACGTCCAAATTCGACAATTGAAAGGCTCGCACAGAGCGCATCCGGCATGTTTGCACACGCAAATATCCATGGGGACATTAAATTGACCATAAACTACAATGTCTGTAACACACAAAGCTCATCTGTCACTGTTTCTCCTGTAATTCCAAAAATTCCAGATATGTAAGGCGAAGAAAGAAGCCATGCGGTAGTCCATGTTGTCGTTTGTTGACGCCGCGCTGGCCGTTAATTCGAAACGACGAGTCGGAGAAAATTGAAATAAAATGTTGAATTACTGTTGAAAAAGGAGTCAAATCGTCTTTATTAACATGGTATAATATATATTTAATAAGTAAAGGCATTGTGGAGGGCTAGAAGTACCTGAATTGAATAAAAAAAAAAATTGACGTCGATACGAAAGTGAGTGACGACGGGCATATCGTCTTTGGCTGTAGTTTGGTTCGGCGAGACGCACAAAATGTAGTCCCTCAGCGTTTGCAGGATAATTCAGTGATGGGAGGGGTTATTATGGGCATAATTAGGGAGAATTTACTTGGAAAGGTGCAAATGGAAGGAATTTGGGAGAATTAATATGTAAAAATATGAAAAATCATACGGCAACGACGTTAACCACCGAGGCGTATTCCTACGCCGCTGGTCACGTGATCAGTCTAGATTCAAAATGGCGGTGTAAACATCGAAGAAGACGAGTGGACGCTAACAGAAAGTAAATATCGTTGTTTTTATTCATTTTTAGATCGTTTTGGCATGAAATAAAGGCAAAGGCTCATAGCCAGAGGACATTTCGGTACCGTTCCCCCCTCGGTGAGGCTGGGGCCGCATCCCACTCAGCCTGCGGCTTCGTGGGATACGGCCCCAGCCTCACCTCAGGGGGAACGGTACCGAAATATCCTCTGGCCATGGGCCTTTGTCTATGTCTCTGATGTGATAAGAATATGAGTATGGCTGCACCTTGGCAAAATAAAGATAAGTTATGGTCTGTACAAATAATTTGACAAAAACGCTATTGACAGTTCAAACTGTCAATACTAGGATAGAATTCTCTTATTGACAGTTCGCACTGGCAATAGGAGATTGATTTTCCCTTATCGACAGTTTCATTTTGGAACTGTCAATAAGGGAATCTTGAATCTGTTATTGACCGTTTGAACTGTCAACAAGAGAATTTTATCCTGCTGTTGACAGTTCGAACTATTAATAAGGGAATTTAATTCTGTTATTGACAGTTCGAACTGTCAATAGTCACGACCATAATTTAATATATGTCTACAACATATACCTCATGGAGAGCACAATGTACATACCAACAACATCTAAACAATTCAGGGAACAACTTTCCACGAAGAAACACTACTTACAATCGCCTCTCAAACAAACCAAGCCACCTTGGGGAACCCCCATACTGTCCCTGACATAACAAAAACACATTAATCCTTTAAGGACAGATGTCGCTAAAAGATGACATTTGTCATCATGATGCACCAATGTAGCCCTGGTGAGTAACTCACCGGTGCTGTATTGGTGCATCATGCTGACCCTATGGGAGTGTCTCAACCCCATAGGGTCGGCATGATGCTTGAATGCAGCAGTGGCGAGTTACTCGCCAGGGCTGCATTCATGCATCATGACGACCAAGGACATGATGCATGAAGGCATCATGCCGTTCTTAAAGGGTTAATCCTCTTACAGGGCCCCTTATCTCGGCAATGGACCTGAACAGTAGCCATCTTGTTGACAAAACTACTTACACATCTAGATAAGGCTGGATGCCTCAGCCTCCTTGTAAACCTTTAAGAACCGCAATGTACTTTAATATACCATGTCCTCCCTTCAGCATCAGAATATTAGCCAAACCTTCTTGTCAACTCCTTATAACTCTTTAAGTATGGTTCAATGCATTGATTCATCTCGCTTTTGGTCGTTATGATGCAGCCCTGGTGAGTAACTCACAAGGGTTGCATTCAAACATCATGACGACCCTACAGGGTTGAGACACTCCTGTAGGGTCGGCATGATACAGTAATGCAGCACCGGTTAGTTACACGCCTGGACTGCATTGGTGCATCATGATGACAAATGTAAACTTTTAGCGACATGCCATCCTTAAGGGGTCCCTTTTCAAAAAATACCACCTTAATGATATAACTAAACTATCCCCCCACTACTGTGTGGAATTTCTCATCTCTCATCCATCATAAAACGAAAGTACACTGAAAATCCATAGGTTGACTATCCTAGGTAGGTCATATGAGTGTTAGTCACAATGGCAAAGTTATATTCAAAAATGACCGAGGGGTCAGTCAGTAGTGGCTAACCTAGGTTCATCATTGGTGTGTTGTATTTGTATACCACTAGTTGGTGCCACCTGTGATGACCATGAAGACTAAGGTGGGTTGGTCAGTACTGACCAACCTGACAATAATAACTTACCTAGGATGGTCGTATAGGGAGCCAAAAAAGACTAACTAGGTTAGGCACTAGTGACTGAGAGGTTGGGCGTATAGGGAGCCTAGGAATATCAGTGTACATTAAAGCAACATGCTGCCCTTACAGGGTTAGCTAAGAGTGCAGCAGTGTCCTTTGCCATCACACCACATCATCTGCCGCACTCAGTGTCAGCCTCAGTCCTGTGTCAATATGTGTGCAGGGCCAGTGATAATTGGTCAGTCCCATGCACTGATATTCTTTGGCTCACTATATGACTAACCAATCTCTGAGTCACTATAGTCTATAACAAAGTTAGTCATTTCTTCGCTCCCTACACGAGCAACATAGGTTGGTTAATGTTGTCAGGTTGGTCCGTATTGGCCAACTCACATTAGTCTTTCCATTTCAATGAGTTTTAGGCCTTTTTGAGGCAGGCATATGTGGTTGAGCCTCAGTGATTTCTGAATAGCACTTGGTTATGCCTGACCAATGTCCCTATGACTAACTTGGTATAGCCACCTCAGACTAAGGACTAGGGCATTCAGATTTGTCTGTGTGGAGGGGCTATAGCAGTGTCAACATGCTGACATGGGGAGGTTATAAACTCTTATTATGACAGGTAAAAAAGTGCAATAGAGATGTGTGGTATTAGCTCAGGTATGTGGAGTAGAACAGCTGAAATATTTTCCAAAACAGCAATAGTTTATAGTGAGGCGACTCAAGTTTAGAAAATATGATGGAGTTATCTCGTTCTTTTCATGCCTGGAAGCATAAAAAGACATACTCGAAATGGGGATTAGGATAAGAATTTAATGTCTGCCTTTCCAAATTCCATATGTATGTAGACCCTAAGATATCTAGTTCAGAAATATCATACAGAAATTAAACTTGTTAACTACAGCTTAGGCCCAAATGGCAGTCTTTAACAAACCAGTTTGCATTGGGAAACTCCAACATAAAAACTCCTCTCTCAACAGGCGTCGGCGAATTCCCCAGCAGTGTGTCAGACAACACCCCCCCAACACACACACCATCTCAACCACCAGATCACCCATTCTGTAACAAGCTGGGGCCAGGGGACTGCAGTACTCTCTGTACTTCAGGCGCCATGTTTAGTCAATGGTAGTTGTATATATGGACCAGCTCTCTGTTCAAGTCCACCCTAAACCTGTGCTTGGAGAGTGATGTCTCTGCTGTGCATAGTGCATGGTACAAAGCCTAACCGCTCAGAGATGACTATTGCTCGACGCGCCCGGCTCAGAATGCTCTTCCCCCTGAGCTGGAATTGATTGTAAACATTAATTACACCCAGAGAGCCGCGCCCGGCTTCTTGTTCGTCTTTTCTTCCAGGGACTTTGGGAGAAGATTGGATCCCCTGCCAACATTGGCAATTTGTGTAACTGGGCGGCTTTGTTGCCTCCGTCTGCTGACAGACCTGGCAGTGTTGGGGACAGTGTAGGTGTGAAAGGCTTAGATTGTAGTATTGTGCTCTTTTTGTGGTAATTGCTCGCAGAGTGTTGCGTTTACTCTGACGCGCATTGCCCACAATGGAGGAATCCACGACTCATGCCAATATTTTGGATTCTGTTTGTTTGGGTTGGTTTTAACCCTTTAAGGATGGCATGGGACCTTAATGCATCATACCCTTGATCGTCATGATGCATGAATGCTGCCCTGGTGAGTAACTAGCCAGTGCTGCATTCAAGCATCATGCTGACCCTACTGGGTTGATATACTCCCAATGGAGCGCTGTTGAGTCACTCACCAGCGCTGCATTGGTGCATCATGGCGACAAATGTCATCTTTTAGCGACATCCATCCTTAAAGGGTTAACGTGCATTTTGCTTCTTGTGTAAACATATTAAAATCAATTGTAGAATATTGTCCACAAACCATGATTGTGTGTGTGAGAAAGGACATTGATTGCACGTGTTTGAGTGTCAGCCTTTTTTTAGATTTTTGAGTATCTCTGAGTATAGGAATTTAGTTGCCATCTTCAAAACGAGCACAGCATAAGCAACACAAAGAAAGAAGATAACGCCAATATGAAAGATTTATAATATATCATGCAACATATCATAACAAGAATTGCGGTTGTTGCCACGTAAAAAAATGCCTCAGGCATTTTTATACGCGGCAACAACCGCAATTCTTGCATTCGAAGAAACATAATGTCTACATGGTTGGTATGTTTCAAAGGAACCCATTCACGACACCAAATAAGCAGAGCCGGGAAGGGGTTATCAGGGGGAAGGATGATATTACTTCAAATATGGCAGTTCCTGGGTCCATGTTAGGGGGTAAGGAAATGTGTGTTGCTAGGCAATTAAACAATTAGAATAGCCGTTGCTAGGCAACCAGCTGTATTAGCAACAAACCAATAGAACCATTGAATTCCTTGGGTCCTTTTCAGGGGGGTATGTATAATCATAATCAACCTTAGGACCATGGAAATGTGTTTTGCTAGGCAGATAAACAATTAGAATAGCCGTTGCTAGGCAACCAGCTGTATTAGCAACAAACCAATAGGGCCATTGAATTCCTTGGGTCCATATAAATGGGGGTAGGTATGATTATAATCAACCTCTGGACCATGGAAATGAGTGTTGCTAGGCAGATAAACAATTAGAATAGCCGTTGCTAGGAAACCAGCTGTATTAGCAACAAACCAATAGAACCATTGAATTCCTTGGGTCTATACTAGGGGGGGGAAGGTATGATTATAATCAACGTCAGGACCATGGAAATGTGTGTTGCTAGGCAGATAAACAATAAGAATAGCCGTTGCTAGGCAACCAGCTGTATTAGCAACAAATAGATATAACAATTAAATTCCTTGGGTCAATATTAGGGGGGTAGGTATGATTATAATCAACCTCAGGAGCATGGAAATGGGTGTTGCTAGGCAGATAAGCAATTAGAATAGCCGTTGCTAGGCAACCAGCTGTATTAGCAACAAACCAATAGGGCCATTGAATTCCTTGGGTCCATATTAATGGGGGTAGGTATGATTATAATCAACCTCTGGACCATGGAAATGAGTGTTGCTAGGCAGATAAACAATTAGATTAGCCGTTGCTAGGAAACCAGCTGTATTAGCAACAAACCAATAGAACCATTGAATTCCTTGGGTCTATACTAGGGGGGGAAAGGTATGATTATAATCAACGTCAGGACCATGGAAATGTGTGTTGCTAGGCAGATAAACAATAAGAATAGCCGTTGCTAGGCAACCAGCTGTATTAGCAACAAACCAATGGAACCATTGAATTCCTTGGGTCCATATTGGGGGGGTAGGAATGATTATAATCAACGTCAGGACCATGGAAATGTGTGTTGCTAGGCAGATAAACAATTAGATTAGCCGTTGCTAGGCAACCAGCTGTATTAACAAAAAAACAAATAGAACCATTGAATTCCTTGGGTCCATATTAGGGGTGGTAGGTATGATTATAATCAACGCCAGGACCATGGAAATGTGTGTTGCTAGGCAGATAAACAATTAGATTAGCCGTTGCTAGGAAACCAGCTGTATTAGCAACGAACCAATATAACCATTGAATTCCTTGGGTCCATTTTAGGGGGGAAGGTATGATTATAATCAACCTCAGGACCATGGAAATGTGTGTTGCTAGGCAGATAAACAATGAGATTAGCCGTTGCTAGGCAATTAGCTGTATTAGCAACAAACCAATAGAACCATTGAATTCCTTGGGTCCATATTAGGGGGGGTAGGTATGATTATAATCAACGTTAGGACCATGGAAATGTGTGTTGCTAGGCAGATAAACAATTAGATTAGCCGTTGCTAGGCAACCAGCTGTATTAGCAACGAACCAATAGAACCATTGAATTCCTTGGGTCCATATTAGGGGGGGTAGGTATGATTATAATCAATGTCAGGACCATTGAAATGTGTGTTGCTAGGCAGATAAACAATTAGATTAGCCGTTGCTAGAAACCAGCTGTATTAGCAATGAACTGATATAACCATTGAATTCCTTAGGTCCATTTTAGGGGGGGTAGGTATGATTATAATCAACCTCAGGACCATGGAAATGTGTGTTGCTAGGCAGATAAACAATGAGATTAGCCGTTGCTAGGCAATTAGCTGTATTAGCAACAAACCAATAGAACCATTGAATTCCTTGGGTCCATATTAGGGGGGGCAGGTATGATTATAATCAACCTCAGGAACCATCAAAGGTTGATTTATATTATTGTTATCACGTAGCATAAATTTTGTGATGTGACTCCTTAATCCAAGATGGCGGCACAATCCAAGATGGCGGCGCCCGTTCTGACTTCTGGTCAAGTGCAAACATCATATACCTTATTCTGGTGGTGCCTGGCGGCACAACCAGGTGGCTACGCCACCACTTCGGCATAAAAAATGTGTTGTATATAATAGACACAACTAAAACACTAGAAAGTTTATTTTAAATTGGCTTCTGTTCATCATTTCATATCCATTCAACAGATCACAACGTCTCAACCAAAATAGGCCATTATCAGGTGATCAGAAATGTTTTTGATATTTATTTTTTGGAAATACAAGATGTCCTATGCTTTAGCACTGAAGGGCCGTATTCAATGCTCCCATTGAATACAACATGGCCGTATTCAATGGGCTAAGAAAAAGTTGGTTTTCATTCATTAAATGGCTTCAAATAAAAAAATAAACACAAATGCCAACGCCCATTGATACTGTATCTGATGTATTTCACTCGTGGGGGCTGGGGCGCATCCCACTCAGCCTGCGGCTTCATGGGATACTGCCCCAGCCCCCACTCGTGAAATACAACAGATACGGTATCAATGGGCGTTGGCATTTGTCTATGTATACCATGGCTCACCAGGAGATACAGTCACTTCTATTTGGAGCAGAGAACTGTTTTCAAACTTTCAACGTTAAAAGTCTAGGCCTGAATGCTCTTCAAGATGAACAACCTTTCGCAGTGACTGAGAAGATATCCAGGCAGACAGTCCCCATTATCGGGGACCCCTGGATGGGTAACCTATTATAGGGACAGTTAGCCTGTGACCTATTGGACCGTAATGTATATAAATACTTATAAATGGCCGATTGCACGCTGGCCCCTCGTGATTGGCTACAATTGACATGCCTCACTCTGCCTTTAACCCTATCATTACCTCTAACCCTTAGTCTATCCACCAGGCATCTACACGAAGCACTAACATTCATTGCCGTGATTTCAGTCTAGCTGTAAGCGTGGCCATTTTGAACCCTTTAAGGACAGGAATAATGTATGAAAGTGGCATAATCACTGAGCGTATCCCACTCACAGTTCTAGTACTGTTCTAGTATACTATGTGGTTTAATAAGTGTGAGTGGTGAGAATGCCCCTTTAATACATCATGCACTTGGTCGTCATGATCAGATGATACATTCATGCAGCCCTTGTGAGTAACTCACCAGTGCTGCATTCAGGCATCATACTGACCCTTTGGGGTTGAGACACTCCTAAAGGGTAGGCATGATAGACCAATGCAGGCTTGTTGAGTGACTCGCAGGGGCTGCATTGGTGCATCATGATGAGCATTTTAGCAACATGCCGTCCCTTGACATCACATCCATAGGAGACTTACTACAGCAATGACGTCATTGTTTTACATCCTGGCACATTAACATGTATGTAGCTGGTTCCCGGCAGCCTCACCCTGTACAGCCGGGGTACCAGCGGATTCAATATGGCGGCGCTGACAGTGATAGCCTGAGGACTAGACCATTACAGAGCAACGTCTGCATAGCTGCTCATCGGTTCAATTTTCCCTAATATTTGGCGCCATTATGATGTCACATAAAAAACGTATGGTGTGCGGGGCATCATGGGTAGACTAAGTCCTTGCAGTTTCTCCAGGCTGTAATCAGTGATGGTCCCTCGCTCCATGAAGATATCGCGAGAGGCCATATCCCAGTAAACAAATACACCATTTTATAACGTTATATAACATTATATGTAAACGTTTTTCTAGGCTCTTTAGTATGACAAAACGTTATGTAAAATTTAAAACGTTATTTTGACGTAAAATAACGTGTTTATTTTGTTAGCTGGGATATTGTGTAGCCTCAGGACCCTTCCCTGAGGTCAGAGGACCATGCCAGGACCACACTAACTGCCTCCCTGTACCCCACTATGTCATCCCGCCCTCTCATTGGCTGAAACAACCCACACGTGACACGGCCGGCTAGTTCAGCAAACTCCGGGTATCAGTTTCAGAGAAAATTGCTGCACTCCTTTGAAGGAGGGTCATCACTCTGTGTGTGTTGTCATCCGGGGGGCCCTAGACGGCAGCCATTTTTCTTTTTCATTCTCGTGAGATCACGTGTATTTACGCGGGTTCTCGTGACGTCTGTGAACTCATCCATCCGGGTGCTTGACGGGTTCAGCGCGCCCCCTAGGGGTGACCTTGGTGAGTGACCTTGACAGATTGACCAATAGGGGCTGAGTACACAGATCAATAAAAGAAACATGGCGACTGGGTGCGGCGGGGTGAAGACAGCTTTGGAAACCAATCATTTGTAGTTCTGGGTGTGTTAGACAACAATGAGCACAGCTTCACCCAAATACTTAAAGCTTGACTGTCATGGTTGAAGTGAGGTCAAAAGCCATTTTGGATATAGTTCAGTTTTGATTCACAAGAGGGCTCTTAAGGGCTGGGAGCTCAGCTCTTACAGGCATAGGGATAGGGTGAATATGTTGTTGCTGGACAATGCTCATGGTCCCCTGTCCAAACACTGCTGCCCTGTGGTGGAACTGTTATTTTAGTCCAAGTATAGAAAATGCTGAACTTATTCCCCTACGGCCCAGCTTTAAAGCCTCACTCACACTGCTAACATGCCACCCGTTATTTGACTAGAATTTAGAAAGGATCTAGTAACTATAGGCCCTTGGTGAGAATGCCACGTTTTGTTTGTGTTTTTGTTTCAACTTCACATCATTTTCACACCAATGTCACATCATTTTCCAGATTTTATGTTAAGAATTAATGTAAACTAATAGAAGACAACGCTGTATTCACATATTGCATACACAGCGATAGAGGTGAGGGAGAAAGATAGGGGGAGGGAGAGGCAGAAGGATAGAGCTGGGCAGAGATTGGTTTGACATTATATATATGAGAAGGGGACAGAGAGACAGATGTAGACAGAAATATAACGCGACAGGGACACAGATAAAGGGCTAGTGAGAGAATGGAAAGGTGGACATCTAGATTCGTTTAGAGATCTTCTCCATGTTCTCCTAGAGATTAAATTTATGACATTCCGTATTTTGATCAAAAATAAAACTCATTCTGTCATGGATATTTGGACACAGCCCAATGATAGCTGTTGAGTGTGTGTAAAAGATTTGTCTCATTATTATTTTTTGTTTCTGAGTGAAAATGAAAGTTTCCACTACAACGTTCTTCTAGAGCCATCAAAATACTGGAAGCTAACCTTTGCCGCTGCTGTCAGACAGTCAGAAATTACACCTTCACATCAGGAGTATTTATCCCTTTACCCCTTTAAAGACACATGACATAAAAATATGACATTTGTCGACATGATGCATCAATGCAGCCCCAGCGAATAACTCGCCAGTGCTGCATTGGTGCATCTTGCCGATCCTTAGGGAGTGTTTGAACCGCGTAGGGTCGGCATGATGCTTAAATGTAGCACTGGTGAACTCACCAGGGCTGCATTCATGCATCTTGACGACTAAGGGCATGATACATTAAGGCATCATGCCGTCCTTAAAGGGTTAAGTGTTGCATAGTGCCGTAATGCCCTTTGTCGTCATGATACATGAATGCAGCACTTGAGAGTATCTCGCCAGGGCTGCATTCAGGCGCCATGCCGACCCTATGGGGTTGACACACTCATGTTGTGTCAGCATGATGTACGAATGTATAGCTCGTGCGAGTTACTCACCAGGGCTGCATATAAACGTCATGACGGCTAAAGGCATGATACTTTAAACCACCATGCTGCCCTTAGAGAGTTATACATTTCCGAGAGAAGAAAAACAGGGATTGCGGAGACGAGGAAGGGAAATGAAGTCCAAAAACAATAATGAAAGTTTGACAAGCGATCTCCTTAGGACGTGTCTGACAGGACTGGCCATCCAACTGAGCCTCTCAACTCGGGAGTAGGAAGGACAACTTTTAACGCAGCCTTGTCATTGGAGGGTATTTTGCTAATAATAGGATTTAAAAATGTATTTGTTGTATAAGTGTTAGGTTTGGTAGGGTATCTGTCTCTCTTCTTTTTCTCCTTCTTGCCCTCTTTTTTTGTCTGTCTGTACCTGTATCTGTCCCTGCCTCTGTCTGTCCCTATCCCTATCTCTCTGTCCCTGCCTCTTTCCTAGCCCTGTCTCTGTCCCTGTCTCTGTCTCTGTCTCTGTCCCTGTCTCTGTCCCTGTCCCTATCTCTGCCCCTGTCTCTGTCCCTACCTCTCTGTCCCTGCACCTGCCCCTGCCTCTATCTCTGTCCCTGTCCCTGTCTCTGTCTCTGTCCCTACCTCTCTGTCCCTGCCCCTGCCTCTGTCTCTGTCCCTGTCCCTGTCCCTGCACCTGTCTCTGCCCCTGTCCCTGTCCCTGCCCCTGCCTCTGCCTCTGTCTCTGTCCCTGTCTCTGTCTCTGCCACTGTCTCTGCCTCTGTCTCTGTCCCTGTCCCTGCCCCTGCCTCTGTCTCTGTCCCTGTCCCTGCACCTGCCCCTGTCCCTGCCTCTGTCTCTGTCCCTGTCCCTGCACCTGCCCCTGCCCCTGTCCCTGTCCCTGTCCCTGCCCCTGCCTCTGTCTCTGTCCCTGTCCCTGCACCTGCCCCTGCCTCTGCCCCTGTCCCTGCCTCTGTCTCTGTCCCTGTCCCTGTCCCTGCACCTGCCCCTGCCCCTGTCTCTGCCCCTGTCCCTGTCCCTGCCCCTGCCTCTGTCTCTGTCCCTGTCCCTGCACCTGCACCTGCCTCTGTCTCTGTCCCTGTCCCTGCCCCTGCCTCTGTCTCTGTCCCTGTCCCTGCACCTGCCCCTGCCTCTGCCTCTGTCCCTGTCCCTGCACCTGCACCTGCCCCTGCCCCTGCCCCTGCCCCTGCCCCTGTCCTGCCTCTGCCTCTGTCTCTGTCCCTGTCCCTGCACCTGCCCCTGCCCCTGTCCCTGTCCCTGTCCCTGCCTCTGTCTCTGTCCCTGTCCCTGCACCTGCCCCTGCCTCTGTCCCTGTCCCTGCCTCTGTCTCTGTCCCTGTCCCTGTCCCTGCACCTGCCCCTGCCCCTGTCTCTGCCCCTGTCCCTGTCCCTGCACCTGCCCCTGCCTCTGTCTCTGTCCCTGTCCCTGCACCTGCCCCTGCCTCTGTCTCTGTCTCTGTCCCTGCACCTGTCTCTGCCCCTGTCCCTGCACCTGCCCCTGCCTCTGTCTCTGCCCCTGTCCCTGCCCCTGTCCCTGCCTCTGTCTCTGTCCCTGTCCCTGTCCCTGTCCCTGTCTCTGCCTCTGTCTCTGCCCCTGCACCTGTCCCTGCCCCTGCCCCTGCCCCTGTCTCTGCCCCTGCCCCTGTCCTGCCTCTGTCTCTGTCTCTGTCCCCTGTCCCTGTCCATGTCCTTGTTCCCTGTCCCTGGATCATTTTGTGTCTGTCTGCCGCAATTAAGCTCCGAATTAGGCTGTCCCCCGCCCTCATCACCCTCTCCCCTCGCTCTCTCCCTTTCTATCTCCATCTTTCTCTCCCACACAATTTCTCTCTCTCTCCACCTCCATCTTTCTCTCCCACTCCATTTCCACAGTTACGTCTCTTTTGGTTGTTCCTCTCTCTACATGCTCCTCATTCCTGAATCTCCCTATGTCCCCTAACCCCCCCCCCCACCCACCCCCCCCCCCCCCCCAGCTGACATCATGAGGGGTTGCTGGATCCGGGTTAAGAGTCCAGTTTCCGGCAGCGGCTGTTGGGGCGTGAAGGTGATAGATGGAAGGGCGGTGAGTAGCGGCTCTGTCCCCCCCCCCCCCCATCCACCAGCCTCAGTAGCCGCTGACCACTTACCCAGGGTCCAGGCAGGGACACAAGGAAGGGGTCATGTACTCTTTAATAGGGAGTGCTCATATTTGGACCACATGAGGGGCGGTGAAATTGGGGGTTGGGTAAAAACTTTCAACCCATTGGCCAAAAAGTGTCACATGTTTTGAATGTAAAGGTCGAGCATTACCATGCTTCGAATAGGAATGCGTGCCGCTGTTAGGCCAAAAAAACACATGAATATACAGCCAATTTTTTTGCATACCTTAGAATTGACCAAAAAGGGTAAAAACACGAAAATTTCTTCAAAATTGCATAAAAAACGTAGGGTCAGCCCTGCATTGATAGTGTCGGTCGGGTGACTTGAAAAAAACTCTCTTCCTTTGGCCTTGGGGATAAATTTCGCGAAATCTAACCCCCTCCTGTTAAAATATGAGCACTACCTCTCAACATAGGCAACATAGTGCTTTATTGTGTTATGTCATTGGTCGTCATGATGCATGAATGCAGGCGACAAGATTCAAAAATGGTACAAGTACAACTCTAGTGTACTAAGTCCAATGTATCGGACCATTATCAACGTAAATCATTAAAGCCTTAGTAGGGAACAAACCTAAATGTTAACCAATGATATACATTTTGTAATGGGAGTTTTCCTTCAAGATGGCGGTGCTACCCACTGGAGCTTACAACCAGCAGCAGCCACCAGCGCCACCCTGTGTCTGAGTTAGGAACCTGTGGACGAGCACCGGTCAGTCCTCAGTCCATTAGGCAATGGGAGCCGGGTGGAAGGGGCCGCCACAACGGGCGCAGTCAGCCGTGAGGGGGATAGTCTACCAGGGGCACTGAGAGGGGGGGAGACCAGGGTCACTCAGAAGGGGAGAACTGGAGGGGGGTAGGTAGGGGAGTAGGGGGAGCTGGAGGGGGGGGGGGTAAGGATTAAATGAGTAGGGGGGGTTACTCAGAATCTTCTTACATAGATGGACCTGGCATTGTGGTAATCATATAACCTAGTATTGGCGCCACAATTGAAGCCAATTTAAAAGCCACTATTGATGACATTGCTGAAGCCATTGCTGAATCCATTGCTGAAGACACTGCTGAAGACATTGCTGAAGCCATTGCTGAAGCTATTGCTGAATCTATTGCTGAATCCATTGCTGAATCCATTGCTGAAGCCATTGCTGAAGCCATTGCTGAAGCCATTGCTGAAGCCATTGCTAAAACCAATCGTGACACCACTTCTGAAACCACTTTTTACACCAATTCTGAAGGCACTGCTTACTCCACTATATCGCAGGCCACCTATTGAATGCACTATTGAAGCCACTGCTGAAGCCACTATTGAAAGCACTATTGAATTGCCTCTTCAAGCCACAATTGAAGCCCTTATTGAAGCCACAATTGAAGCCCTTATTGAAGCCACTATTGAAGCCCTTATTGAAGCCATTATTAAAGCCATTATTGAAGCCACTGTTGAAGCCATTGTACTTTTAAAGCCGGCACTGAAACCACTATTTAAGCTAATATTGAACCCAATGCTGAAGATAGTATTGAAGCCAGCATTGAACCACCTTTGAAGCAATTGCTGATGCCACTTTTGACACCACCTTTGAAACCACTTTTACAACAATATTGAAGCCACTATTGAAGCCACTATTGAATCAACTTTTGAAGCTACTATTAGTGAGGTTATCAATGCCACTATTAGTGCCACTACCAAGGCGGGAGATGAAGCCAGTGTTTAAGCCAGCATTAAAGCCAGTATTGAGAACAGTGCTTAAGTCATTGCTGACGTTGAAGCCACATTTAAAGCCACTCCCAAAGCCTTAATGTGTTAATTAAACGTCTTATTCTTCTTATTATAAGTGGACCATAATCATGCACAAGTCATTATACCAGTTTCAATGGAGACAATCTTTGTTCCATATCAATACACATTGTTATTGTTCATGGCCGTTATCCTTACACAAATATTATACTTTATGATATTACTTTTCCTCACTGTGGACCTGGCCTCCATTCCTGCACCATTGATATGAACCTAAAAAGTAGTGGAGGAATGGCGGGATGGCGAACACCTGATAAGGGTTTATACTCATTCCCCTCCTCTTTGAATACCATCCATTGAACCTTTAAGAGAAGAATAGTGCTTTAATGTGGCATATTCTTCTCGTCATGTACAATGAATGATGGCTAGCGGGTGAGTTACAATTGCTTCATTCATGTATCATGCCGACCCTATATGCAGATGATGTACACCATCGAGTCACTCGCAGCCTTACAACAGATGGGGCATCGTTTCATCCTTAAAGTGGTAACGTTTTGAGGGCCTTATAGTTTCTTCATGTGCTTTGCCATTCGTAGTCCTGTTGCAAGAAGGAGGCGCTGGAGAGTCAGGGCTGCATCCCGTAAGGTCGGCATGACTCATGAATGCAGTCCTGTTGAGTAAATAGCCAGGGCTGCATTCATCCATTATATCAACAAAGGGCATGATACATTAAAGCACTATGCGGCCCTTAACCCTTTAAGGACGGCATGATGTCTTAATGCACCATGCCCTTGGTATTAATGATCCATGAATGTGCCGCTGGCGCGTAACTCGCCAGTGCTGCATTCAAGCATCATGCCAACCCTATGGGGTCTAGAAACTTCCAAGGGTCTGCATGATGCACAAATGCAGCAATGGCAAGATCTTTTAGCGACATGCCGACCCTAAAGGGTTGAAGCGTTATCCCTATAAGGATGGCATGATTGTCTGACGTGACGGTCATGATGCATGAATGCAGAGCTTGTGAGTAACAAGCTAGCGCTGCTTTCAAGCATTATGCCAATCCTATGGAGTAGAGCCACTCACAGAGAGAAGAAGTAGGATCACTGTAACTCTCAAATGGGAGTCGAGCCCCGATCACTGAGGTAACTCTCCCCACAACTCTAAAGTGACTCCGAATCAGTAGGGAGTCTTAAAACAGAGTCATTATAGAGTCATTATAGAGTTATTTTAGAGTCCTGCCAATGTTAAGGAGTCACTTTAGAGTCCTGGGGAGAGTTACCTTAGTGATCACATCGGGAGTCACAGTGATTCTACTTCTTTTCTGTGTGCTCCCAAAGGGTCGGCATGATGCACAAATGCAGGATTGGCGAGTTACAAATGTCATCTTTTAGCGACATGCCGTCCTTAAAGTGTTGAAGCGTTAAAGGACCCTTCCTTCAGCCACCCTGAGTGCCGCCTTACGTCCGTAAAACTGCCGTTTGTCTACACAGAGGCTGAGAGAGCGGCATCAATAGGCCCCGCTCACTCGGCGACGTAAAAAGTCAGATCTAATTTATTAGCTAAAACAATACAATTACCTCGTGCCGTGTGTGACTGCCTCCAGGCGTGGGGGGGGGGGGGGGGGGGGGGTCGGCAGAAGGAGGGGGGGTAGGATGAGGCTGGGAAAAGGCTATAGGAGGAGGTGGGAGAGTAGTTTTCGAGAAGAAGGTTGGGGAGGGGGCTGAGAGGAAGTGGGGAGGGAGGGAAGGGAGATGGGGGGAAAGAGACCGGGAGGAGGAAGGGGAGATGGAGGAAATAGATATGTGTGTGTGTGTGGGGGGGGGGGTTGTGGCTGGGGGCGGGGGAGTCTATGTCTTAAGGGGGTCTGAATAGAAACATCAGAATGAGCATCATTGAGGATTTTTCCTGACCAATGTTTGTTACCGATTGGGCAAATTTCTTATCTCGAAATATTCCCCAATTTTTGCCGGTTTGGCGCGGGAAAAAAAGAATGAGCATGAATAAAAGGTTACACTTTAAGGAATGAAGTTAACTAATCAAATAGTGGGAATAGGGATACAGTTAGAAATAAAGGATTATTGAATAGAAAAGTAAGTGATGGGAATGGAAAGAAGGGGAAAGAAGGCTGTAATGCAGTTGAGGAACATAGAAAGGAAGAGAAGACTGAGGAAGGGAGGCAAGGAGATGAATAGGAAAAGTAAAAACTGGAAATTAGGGCTAGAAAGAGAGCGAGAATGACAAAGACTATAGTGACAGACTGGGTTATCAAAAAGGAAGGGGAGGGCTATCTATTGCTTCATGCAGATGGGGTAGATTTGGGGTACAGTCAGGCTTGCAGGCAGGGATTGTGGTTATATAAACCTATCAAGATACTGTGTTAGTTTCTGAGATGGCGCTGTTCAAGGTCCTGATGCTGTGCTTCTGCCTGACTGCTCCATGAGCTGCTCAGGGGCTGAGCCACTCTATAGACCAATGCAGCAAGAAAGGGTGACTTTTCAGAAAAGTTGTTGATAAAGTTTTGAACATTTCTGAAGCATGACCAACAAATACACAAATACAACCTCAAAATACTGCATTCCACTATATATTTTTAGAAAGCTAATTGTCCTGGGAATCTTCTGGTATATTATGTTTGGAATCGAGCCACTATAGACAATGTTATGAGGGTTCTGCTAAAACCAAAGTAAACAAAACTTTATTATGAAAAAGTCACCCTTTCTTGGTGAATTGGTCTATAGACGCCGCCACACACCATCAACCAATCAGATCACAGCACCACAACCACCAATAAGCAGCTAAAAATCTAAAATGACATGGTCCGATTTTTTTCCATTTTTCAAATCCTGCTTAAACGTCTTCCAAATGTTAGTACATTACCAATTTTGGATAGCACAATACAATGTGATCTATGTGCAATAAGAACCCAATTAGAGGTTCAGATGTGGCCAAAGTATAGCATTTTACAGTGTTTTTTCAATAGGGGAATTATAGCGTATACTCCAAAATTAGTAAATGGAGCCATAATCTGAAGATCAGGCAAATTCTAAGCTGAATCCTATAGGAATGACATTAAATAAAGTATGTATCACATCAAGTATGGCCATAAGAAACATTCTGGTTCAGTTTTAACTCAATTGATTTTTGACCCCTAATCATCGAACTATGTCAATTTAAATTAACAATGTCTGTGAGCACGAATTCATGCTCATTTACCATCATGATACACCAACTCAGAATCTGAAAGTATTACCACTTCCTCAGTTCCCATAATATACATCCTAACATACCGACTAACATATAGATAAGATACATATAGATAAGATACAGACAGCTATTGTGGCCCCAAGGAGGTCAACATGTCCATCATAAATAGCTACTTTGTAGACTGTGGCCTGTGTGACAGATTGACGTCTACAACACTTCACTCTGTCAGCAACCTGGTCCTGAGTCCATGCTTCCTGCTTGGACCTGTCGTTACTGCAGATAACATTGACATCAAGTGGGAGCGGGGAGGCCTCCCTGTCAATATACTGGTAAAGAGATTCTGTGAGTATGTGGATAGACCAGACAAATGTACATGAGTTTGAATTTGTCTTTATTTTGCACCATACCACAGTTCCAATATTTTTGATATCTTGTGACTTTACCATGAAAACATGCATGTATAAGGCTCTATGACCATACTGACAGTGGACACTTGTAAACGTGTAATAAGTATGCACAGAAAGTTTTTTTTATAACCGGGTTTCTCTGCCATGTGACGATCAACCCCCAGCTTTATATACAAGATAAATACAATGAAATCCAAGAATTAAGAACAGATCACCCATGCCTTTTTAATATTTGTATTCAGCACAAAATTAGAAAAATTAGAAAGACACAATTAAGATGATTTATTCTAAATAGGCCTACCGACCAGCCTTTCTAAATAACCTTTGTACCTTTACCTCAATATCTCAGTCCATTTTGCTTGATAATATCAGTATGCAACACAAGCACACATGTCCTTCCCTTGGCCTTGTGTATCAGCTTGTTGTTATCTCTATTATCTGACACCTGTAGGACGTCTATATAGACCTCATACAGATAGCGGGTGGTAAACTACCACTTATCTATTTACCTATAGCAGATATACACCGCCACGCTACTGTATCTGATACTACACCCTTTAAGGACGGCATGATGCCTTAATGCATCATACCATTGGTTTGTCATGATGCATGAATGCAGTCTTGGCGAGTACCTCGCCGGTGCTGCATTCTTGCATCATGCCGACCCTTAGGGAGTATCTCAATCCCATATAGGATCAGCATAATGCTTGAATGCATCACTGGCGAGTTACTTGCCAGGGCTGCATTCATGCATCATGACGACAAAGGCCATGATGTATTAATGTATCATGCCGCCCTTAAAGAGTTAACATGGACCTGAGGTCTGACAAGGTGTTCCAGATATGACTGACATATTTATGATGTGATTGTCACTGGTTTATGTCCTACTGTTGTCTGTGAATTGATACTTGTACATTTCTTCATTGACCCTGCATTCCTGACAGCCCTGTGGATACAGAATATTGATTCAACATTGATAACCAGTTGTCAGTGTTGATTCAATGTTGATCCAACATTGATTAAATGTTGACCTGCATTTTGTGCCCACTGGGAGAGCGCACTAGATAAAATAACAGTATGAGAATATGAATCACTCATTCAATGAACATCAATACAACATAGCACATGTACAAGGATTTGTTCGGGTAGAAAGCGTCGATTCAATTTAATTCAATTCAATGTACATATGCAACACATTGCTGAAGGTATGCCATCAAAAACAATACAATGTCCAGCCAATATTCCAAATATCACTGACTGTAAAAAGCAACATTTAACGTATCTAAACGGCTGCCATATATTGCTGTTTGTCATGCATTGGGAGGGAAATATTAATATTTGATGATATTTGTTAATATGAATTACCAAAAGGGATATCAATCAGTTTCTCTTTGTCTCCACTACAGACTTGTAATACATCAATGTATGTTTGCCTGTCTCTATAGCTACACCAATCACAATGTGTGAGCTGCCCCTGCCCCGACCCTGCCTCATCCACTACCGCGTCATCCCATTGTTATCCTGACTATATACAAATATAGATACACACTATTATGTATGACAGGACCCCTGCCCTGACATTTTAATAAATAAATCCCAGCCCACTCCATGTTTATATGACAACCATTGCTCGCTCGTTAGTTTGAGCTATACATTGTAGTTGTTTAATGATTGCCGTACGATTGTATTCCCATTATGATTTTAACCCTAAAAGGGCTGCATAGGGTTTTAATGTGCTATGCCCTCTGTATAGTCATGACGCATAAATGCAGCTCTGACGAGTAACCAGGGCTGCATTCATACATCGCGCTGAGCCTTCAGGGTTGATACCCTCCCTGAGGGTCGTCATGATGCATGGATACAGCACTGGCGAGCTACTCGCCAGTGCTGCATTCATGCATCATGATGACAATGGGCATTATGCATTAAAACACTCTGCTGCCCTTAAAGGGCTAACACTACATACATAGACATACCCTCTGACCTGATGTCATACGTCATATCAGGACGGCCGCCATTTTACTTCATTGTCCGAGCCGGCCGCTGATTGGTCCGGTCAGAGGTCACATGACCGGGTCAGGGGTCACGTGACATCAGAGAGAGTTGTCACCTGGACCAGGGGCCGCCTACCCAGCATGCATCACGCGGGGGGACGCCGCCAACACCACGGTGTGTGTTGGCAGCCCTAGTGTTAGACCTGTAAGGGAAGTGTGGTGCTTTAATGCATCATGCCCTTAGTCAGCATGATGCATGAATGCAGCGCTGGTGAGTTACTCGCCAGTGCTGCATTTAAGTACCATGCCGACCATACTGGCTTAGTACACTCCTGAAGGGTCGTCATGATGCATCCGTGCAGCCTTTATCATTAGACCAACCAGGGATGCATGCATGCATCATGCCGACTAAGGGCATCGTATAGTTTAAAGCAGCATGCGGCCCTTGCAGGTGTTAACGATATAGGGTGTCTGTGTGTATGTTAACTAGCAATCTGGCAACTGTAGCCCCGACCAACATCATCAGGCCAAACTAAATGAAGGGTCGGTTTCTGACGGCCAGGGCCTACATATGATGGGGAAAATGGATCCATCCTTGTTATATTTGTCAACACTTACTATTTGAACAATTTTGTAATTTCTTTAAAATATCTAGTGCTTATTCTTAGTCATAGTTAAAGTCTAATTTGTGATCCCTATACACAGCCAAAAATAATTATCTCATTTCAAGAAAATAAGATTATCAAACTCGTCTGGCGGAAAAACCACTTGTTAAAAAAGAAATAAAACAAGTAGTTTGTGCGCCTGACAAGTTTAATAATAGTATTTCCTTGAAATGAGATAACTTTTTTTGGCTGTGTACGATTGTCAAGAACATAATAAAAGGTATTTACACTGTACCTTATATTCCTGTTGGCCTGGTCTCATCAGATCACACAGACTGTGGACACAGGACAGTGTATGTGTAAACACTTAAGGACGGCATGATGCATTAATGCATCATATTCATGTGTCGTCATGATACTCCAACGCAGCACTGGGGAGTAACCGTGTACATCATGGCGACTCGTTGGGAATGTATCAACCCCGTAAACAGAGTCGGCATGGTACATGAATGCAGCGCTCATCAGTGCTGCAGCCATGCATCATGCAAACCAACTGCCATACACTAAAGCATTCTCCTGTCCTTAAATGGTTGACAAAGAGAGATTTAGTGAAACTGGCGGAGTGCCCGAGGTTTATAATGAACAGGGCCCACTGCAAACTTTATAGCAGGTGCCAGGTGCTGAAGTATGGGTGAAATAAATCACGTGACTTCAAAGGGGGCTGGGTGCTGACAGAGGTGTGGATTATGTGTAGGCTGTGTAGGAGATCTGAGGTTGGGATACAGTAGACTTGACTTCTGAAGAATTATTCATAATGACCCTGTTTTATACTTCCATGTTTATTTCTAGATAGATCGTATAATATATGTATGCATGCTAAACATTTAAGGGTTGCATACTGCTTTTATGTGCTGTACCCTTTGTCGTCATGATGCTTTGATGCAGCACTTGAGAGTATCATTGCATTCAAGCACCTGTGCACTAGGGTGTAGGAGATCTGACGTCTGTGGTGTAGTGTCAATTTGATATTGTTTCATTTTTATTTCTAAATACGCCAGATGTCAGTGTACGTGCCACTTTAAGACAAGGGGATACCACAAAATGCATGAATAATATGAACGATACTCGTCAGACTTGCATGAATGCATCATAACGACACTTAATAACAACCAGGCATAGACCAGCACTCATCAACTTATAATGTATTTATCTATTTAACCACTCCCCCCCCCCACCCCCCACCGAAGACCTAGCACGTACATGGATCACTATAGGTGTATCGTTAATCACATACAAGATATATCCATGATGTATGTGTGTATACCAAAGGGGGAGGTGATATATAACACAGGGTACAGCATAATGTACATTATATAGTGAGGTACGGTGAAGGGCACCCATCCTCATTGACCTCTAGCCCTGTGATTGTTTGTGTTGATGTAGACTTGTCGGCTTGTGGACATTGGCCATTGTCCACTGGTCCATAGTGAGTCCGTGTTGGTATGATTCATGTGTACATTAATAACCATTTAAGGGCAGCATCGTGCCTTAATGTGATATCTCATGATGCATGCATACCTCTCAGGATGGGGGGGGGAGCTAGACATTTTTGCCTCCCACCCCAAAAAAGGACATTTTTGTCCACCCCCCCCCCCCCCGAACAAAAGGAAATTTGCCAAGACAATAATTATATTAATACAATACACGAAATTCCCAAACTTACCTCTCCCACATAGCAAGACAATGGGGGGATAGGGGCATGGGCCCCCAATCAGAACAAACGGTGCTGAAATAATTATTTTATTTACAATTACAAGACAAGCTTGTCTATGCCTCATCAAGCATATAGGCCAATGCCTAAAGCTGTTGTGAGAAGGCCCTCTCCCCCCCCCCCCCGGCCATGATTATTTGCTTCCTACGCCTCTGACTGTTAACAGGTTTAACTGTTCTGCTTCTGGATGAGATGCGTAGTGCCCAATGGTTAACAGTATACGAGCAGTAGCAACACAACGTTATATAAAACAAGATATGCCTTACCCTTTAAGGGTGGCATAATGCCTTAATACACTAGTGCAGCACTTGCGAGTTGCTCACCGGGGCTGCATTGGTGGATCATCACAACAAAGGTCATCTCTTAACGAGCGTCCTTAAAGGGTTAAACCACTAGCTATAGATGATGATAAGGTGTTGTGGTGGCTACATCATGACTAGGGGTGAGGAGTATAGTAGATAAGGAGACGTGTGGTGTATGTCAGGGTGGTGTGGGTCCCAGTGGGTATAACACATTATGGTGACAAGTGTCACACATCATAAAACATTACCAGGTTATCTGGTATGGAGTAATAATGATGTATACACGTCACGTATAGTGGTGTTTTTTTTTTTAATTGCTTTATTGTTACTTCATATATGATTTTCATAACAACAGTCCTCCTTTCACATGTGAACAAATGTCAATGACATAACAAGAGTGGAACAGATCTAATGACATACATTGCAAGCTGCAGTCTTAGATATCTTAATAATACTAAAAATGTGATTAATTGATCAGTTTTTTGGCTGTGGCAACCGGTATAAAATGTACATAAATTATTCATTGCGACATTCTTCTAGCATTGTTTCTTGAGTGTGGGTATATAATATCATATCAGTACTTTATGGAATGATCCGATGTTACTAGATCTAAAGGATGAAATACCACCAAAAACATTAGATACATACTGCAATACTAAGTTATGCATTAATTAATACATCATTTCTGGCCCTATTTCGTCTTTGCCTATTTATGAATTCTTGACTAGTAGTGTATTCTTTAGCTTTGCCTCTCATGTTTGTACCATATACACTCTTAATTATTCTTTTAAATGACTCCTTTTTTACCTGAAACTGCGTTTCTGCCTCTAGAGCATTCCATAACTGAACACCTCTATAGAATGGTGACTTGATATAAAAGTCAGTCCTAGGTCATTTTAGCTTAAAGACAAACTTATCATTAGCTCTTGTATTGACCGCAGTTCTTTCAGATATCATCTTTTTTTACTTTCTAAATAGTAATGAAGTTAAAAGCTCCTTCCTTCTATCTATTAACATGGGTATCTCACATCTTTTGTGTAAACCAATCACAGTTTCTTCCCTACTCTTACATCTTAAACAAATCCTTAAAGCCTGATTTTGTAAAATTTGTATAGAGTTCACAACATCTTTAGTAGCCGAGTCGAGCAAGAAACAGCAGTAATCCGCAAATGGAAGAATGGTTTGTTTATATATTGTTATGGCAGTATATTCATCTACCATATATCTTAATTTGGCTAGCTTGAAAATTTTGTTCATCATCTTTGAATGAATACCTGCAGCAAATTTCTTTAAAGTTAGCTGGGAGTCAAGTACTACCCCGAGATACTTATAGTTGTCTACTGACTGTAGTTTTTGATCACCTATTTTTAACATTAAAGGCGGAGCCTGTTGTAACTTCTGTGTAGATGCGAACCACATACATTGGGTTTTCTTTACATTAATTGTCATGCTATTGATATCACACCACTTTGATAATTTATCTAGATCCATTTGTACTGCTCTTTCAGCTAGTCTATGATTTAAATTATTATTATACAGTACAATGTCATCCGCATACATAATTATCTTTGAATTAGTTATTTCAGGGACAAGATCATTTATGAATAGAATAAAAAGTAACGGACCCAAAACTGAGCCTTGAGGTACGCCAAAGCTAACCTGCTTCACATCAGATATTATGTTATCAACCTTAGTAGTTTGTAATCTGTTGGACAGGTAGGACTCTAGCCATTTTAAAAATGAATGATTCAATCCTATACTTGACAATTTTTTTAACAATAGTCCATGGTGTATACTGTCGAATGCCTTCCTCATATCTACAAAAGTAGCTGCAGTGTAATGACTTAGATCCCTATATCTAAATAAATCATTTACAAAATTTGATACTGCTTCTCCTGTACTACAATTTTTTCTGTATCCAAATTGACAATCATGTAAGATATTTTCAGACTCTAAATAATTACTCAGATATTTATGTGCCAGCACTTCTTGCATCTTTCCAACAATTGGCAGTATACTTATGGGTCTTAGATTTGATACATTTTTAGAGTCACCTGGCTTTGGCAGAGGGGTGATACATGCTTTAGACCAAGACTCAGGAAAGTCACCATTGTCAAAGGAGAATTGGAATAGATGAACAAGTTGAGGAATTATACATCTAAATGAATCTTTCAATATCTTTGAGGATACAAACATAATACCTGAAGGTTTACTGATATCTATGTCATTTATGACCTTTCTAACATCATCATATTCCACATGCATGGATGACTGTTCGCTTACATACACTCTCTCATCTGGCGTATTGTATACAGTGTCCGCTCTGTTCAGCCCTCCTACAATTTTGTCCTCAAATAAGTCCTCCCCTACTGAGGCAAAGAAATTATTTATATAATTTGGCGTTTCCTCATAGTCAACAAACTCATCAGAGTCTTCATCAAACAGTCTTGGCATATTAATTTCAGCTTTACATTTGAGGAGCCCATTTACAGATTTCCAAAACTTTTTGGGGTTTGACCTATTTTCTTCAAGTTTGTCTTTGAACAGATTTGATTTTGCATTTTTAATAGCCTGAGTAATTTGTTGCCTAAGCAATTTTGCCTCATCCAGATATTTATTATCTTCAGTATGTCTAAAATGTATTAAATTATCCCTCCTTAAATTCACTAATTCTAAAATTTCATTATTAAACCAATCATTGCCGAAATCTTTGAATTCAATCTCTCTTATAGGGCAGTATTCATCAAGATAATCTACAATTATATCTATAATAAAGTCCCACTTGGCTTCAGTACTGGGTAGAGAAAAGAAAATGTCCCAATTTGCATGCAATAAACATTCACCTAAAGAGCCAAGATTGTAGCGCTTATAGGATCTCCCCCATGTTTTTTTAAGCGTAAACTGTCTTTTCGCAATTTTTCTTACAGCATAAATTGGTAGGTGATCCGAAATTAGTGCATCTATAACCCCCGATTCACTTACATGAAGACAATTAGTGAAAATATTATCAATAGTTGTACCTGTGCCTTTTCTACCATTTTTCCTCTTTTTGAGTCTTGTTACTCCGGTTATGTAAGGGAGTGCTCCAAACATTTTACATTGAGACACAATTTTTTTACAACATTCTTTGTCAGCCTTTCTAAAATTGACATTGAAATCACCACATATCCATATTTCTGACTCTACATTTTCACCTATAAGTTGCAGATGTTTACAGAACAAATCTATGTCCGTGTTAGGAGGTCTATAGATAGAACAGATCAACATGTTTTTATGCTTAGGTTGATTTACATTTATAGCTAGACATTCAAAATTTTTGTTAGTGACTGTTAGGTTTTTGTTTACCGCACAATAAGGAGCAATATCATTAGGAACCATGCACATTACACCTCCACCATTTTTGTGCACCCTATCTAGTCTAAAACACATTTTACCAGGCCAATGTATCATAGAGTCATCATGTTGGTTTTTTAACCATGTTTCCGAAAAAGTCAAAATGTTCCAGTTTCCTAATAATTTGTGAATTTCATCCTTTTTTCCAAAGTAGCTTCTACAGTTTAACTGTAGAATTCTTAGCCCTTATAATCTTTTGCATGAGAATCCATATTTCCATACTTGGATCCATCCCCTCAGTTTTAAATGTCGCATGTCCACAAAGAAAAATACAATTTGATTGGAATTTAATTATAAATGCAATTATGTACAGGTGAGCGTCATTGTAATTCTTCATTACAACAACGATCCAGCATATACAATGATGAATTCAGGGAATTCTAACAAGAAATGCTGAGGATTATTTACAACTTGAAATATTACATCTGAAGAGATGTGAGGATTCACTTATCCAAAAATGAATCTGTACTATAATACGTTTACAGACAAGTTTCAATTTATAGATAGATAGCAGGAAAAGATATTGGACAGAGCAGTCCACATGTGGGGTACTTTGTGTGAGACTATACATCTTATGACTTACATAAAAATTATCATAAATGTGTCAATATGATACCCGCTGGGCCAAAATATCAACAATTCATGAGTACAGGTTATTTACGCTATGCATGTTTCAATCATATTGCAGATGCAACAAATAATATCAATGTTTGTTTTATACTATGTGATGAAGATAAGGAAGACGTTCTGGTTGCCCCATCATCATTATCTACCGGTACTTGTTGGGAGTAGCTGACTTGTAAAGGTAAAAAGATTTAAAAACAAAACAATCATAACAATTATCACTGCCCACTGGACCTGTGACGTAGCTATGTAATTGTGATTTTTAAGAAGAAGCTGCCCGTTGGACCTGCTTTCCTATCACAAGCTAACACTTTTGTTTTCTCTTATTCCTCTTCTTATTGTTCTTGCGCTGAATGAAGTTAAATTTTCCCAAGATGTTTGAATAATTCCTTTCATTTCATTTCACTGCCCACTGGACCTGTGAATTTTTTGAACTCAGATTGAACTCAGATTGAAATTGAAAATGAAAATGAAAACTGCCCACTGGACCTGTTTTCTCACTGACACCGCTACACTTTTCACCACAACACCATCCACCACAACAACAAACACTATAGTACAATACTGCCCACTGGACCTGTATTTACTAGTAATCACTTCATTTGCTTGGTTAGTGCCTTGATTCCATTTGAGAAGTACTCAGCCACCTTAATGAGCATATTATGATCCGGATGGCACCCATCTTGCAAACGATCGTAAGATATTCCCCCGTGTGACACCGAGTGGTGTACTAATCCATATATTCTTATTTTGGCGTGCGTCTCCATTTTGTTGGCATCATGAATCAAAGAGTTGATTGACTTAATACCACTGTCAAGGAGATCTTGATTCTTATCCTTGATGAATGGTAGATGAGGCCTTTGCTTGTTGTTGAATCTTCCGAGATCCATCCCGTACATCCCTGTCACCAAAATCAGTATATCTGGCTGGAATATTCTCACTTGCTCTCTGAAGTATTTCATTTTATCAAGTACTGCTGCTGCTGCTTCCTCAACTGGCCCAAGGAATTGTACACCTTTTCCAAATTTCTTTTGTGTGTAGTCACAGATGCCTGTGCTCAGAAGAACTACATCAAAGCTCTAAAAATAGGGATATTGAATTGAGCACTGCAGACTGGCCATGGGATGCTGCCACCAGTGTGTGTGTGGGGGGGGGGGATGGGGGAGGATGTAACCATTTAAGAGTCGCACAATGTTTTAAGGCCCTTTGTCGTCATCATCGCATGCATCATGTTGAGGCATCCTGGCAACCCTCTGGGGGTTTATCAATCCCGTATGGTTGGTATGATGCATAATACAGCACTGGCGACTTATTTGCCAGGGCTGCATCATGACGACAAGCACATTAACACATAGAAAAGAAACATCGTCAAAAGGGAGTCCAGGGTTGCCTCCAGAAAGACTCCCCTCTGTAGGGGAGTCTTGGCTGCCTAAGGGAGCCTATAGGTAACTCTCTGCCTGACCGACAGGAGTCACCTGGGGGAGTCATATAGCTCTCTGGGTCATATGACTCCCTCAGGTGACTCCCTTAGGCCAGCCAGAGAGTCACCAAAAAGGGGAGTCATTCTGGAAGTAACATGGACGTTTGGCGCTGTTCCTTCTCTCTGTGAAGGGTTACAACTTAAGGTGGCAGGGAGGTATCAGCACACGTACAGATAACGAGATAAGGGGCAGCGTGGTATATGTCCTGGTGGGCCCATGATGGCCACAACCACCTTGTGTAGACATGGCACGTGGTGCTATCAGGTTATGGTGTATGAGCCACAGCATGTATAGGCCGAGTCACCATCTTGGGCGTAGTGACTAGGGTGATAATTAGATGGCACAAATTATTTCTGCCATAAGACAAATACCAATGCCCATTGATGCCTTCTCTGCTGTATTTCATGAGTGGGGGCTGGGGCAGCCTGCGGCTTTGTGGGATGCGCCCCAGCCCCCACGAGAGAAATACATCAGAGCAGTATCAATGTATTTGGCATTTGTGTTTATTTAAAAAAATTGAAGCCATTAAATGAAGGAAAGATCGCTTTTCTTAGCCTATTGAATACGGCACATTGTATTCAATGGGGACATTAAATATGGTCCTTCCTATAGTTAAGCATATTAAAGAGAATCTCAAAATCTCAAAAAAATACACTACAGTAATTTATATTAATACAAGGCAGCAGTGTGTGTGTGTGTTGGGGGAGGAAGAGCAGCGTGCCTCAGAGTACTTTAATAAAATGCACTGCACGAATGTTTGCATCTAAGCGACTTTTAGATGCATTAAAGGATCACTTTAAGCTGCTTTATGTTCAGAAATGCCACGTTAATGTCCTGGAATAATCATAACTGGATTTAGGTGGAATTTTCTTAAATGGAAACTGCTTCAATTACTCCTTATTCCTTTAAACACATTCTATTTACCGAAATGCGACGCTTCATGCACTAATATAAACTGTTTGTCATCAACATATGTAATGCAAGCACATGAAAACACTTTCAAATGACACTTTCAAATGACTTTGACAATCATTCAAATCTAAGGGACTCATATACAATAAATTACAGCTTTATTGATTATCCGAAGGATGGAACATGATCAAACTGTAGATTGGATTAAATACCAGAGCTCTCCTAGTGTTGTAAGAAATAAACCTTACAGCTGATAATGCCAATCCTTACACCCACCCTGCGGACGAAAAGAGACCAATCTTAACCACCACCCTCCCCCTCCTCTCCCACCCCACCCTCAATACCCCCCCCCCAACCCTACTACTACCCCCCTACACCCCCCCCCCCGCCAGCATGTAGTCCTAGTCTGGTGTAAACATTGGTTTTGGCGTCGTCGTCGTCTTAGCTGCGCATGAGCGGCAATTGGCGGCGCGCGCAGCCCCGAGCGTCGCCCCGTCTTGACCCCTATCATGCCGCGCGATTCACATGCATTGATTCTTCTAATGGACGCCAGGCGGCGTGATTTATGACGCCTCGAGTTGCCGCTAGGGGCGCCGGCAATCATACCCGTGTAGGCGGCCAGGGAGGGGTCACTTTTGAGAATATAGGGGGAGGGGGGCAGTTATTTTTGGCTGGGCCACCGTTGCCCTGTGCACTTTATTTCATAGTGAATACGGTCTATCAATGCTGAAGCAATGGGAGGGCCATTCCCCAGGGAAGCGTGAAATAACCCTAGGCCGTATTGCATGCTGTGGCCGTATTGCACGCTCTGAGGATCACGTGACCCCTGGAAAAGTTTTATTTCATGTTTTTTCATGTAATCATGGGTAGTTTTTGTCTTTTTCTAATGGAAAACCATTAAATAAAAAACACAGAGCGTCACTTAAAAGTGCCCTCACAGTGGTTATTTTACGCGTGGTGCTTGGTCCGTATTGCACTAGGCCTACGGCCAGCATGCAATACGGACTAAGCACCACTCGTACAATAACCACTGACTCAGTCACTTTAGCTTGCAGCTCTGTCTATGTCCCTGCTCCCGCAGAACAAAATACCCCATTTAGGAAAAACCGAGCAGCACGGGGGTCATTGCATGAATGTTGGCATTTAAGCAATGATTGGACTTCTTAAAATAACACTTAAAGCATATTCAATCCCAGTAAATGCCACTTACAGACGCTTAAATGTCATTATGACTTTTCCATGGCATTTACAGAACTTAAAGCAGCTTGAATAGTGACTTTAAGCAGAGAAATGTTTGCTGAAATGCCAATGTTCATGTAGTGCGGTAATGGAGGGGGGGGATCACAGCCTACCCACCAATTTTTAGAAGAATTTAGATCCCCTATGTAAGCCTACACACTGTAGAGCCCCCCCCCCCCCCTACACAGAGCATGACTCACCATTTCCCTTTTCACCTCTTTGCCTCACATAAGGTTGAATATCTCCCCCTTATATTGAGTAGGATGTAGACAACCCTCCCCAAAATCTAGCCCTGTGCCTCTACATGGGTCCCCACAATTTTGACTGTGTCGCCGTGTTGAATTTTAGCAAAAGGGCCGTGTCATAGTGTCGAATTTTAGGTGCTTAGAGAAAAATCCCTGTGGGTCGATTTTTATCCCTAATTTTCCATCGATTTTTTAAATGGGCTAAAAGGGCCGTGTCGCCGTGTCGCCGTGTCGCCCGTGTCGCCCGTGTCGATTTTTAGCCATGTAGAGGCACAGTCCTCTCCAAGCGTCCAGGTACCAAATGACCACTCCCCCAGTGGTGGTAGGGCGTCCCCATGCTAGTGAAGGCTATGTAGGGAGGGTGGGAATAGGGCGGGGTCGGGGGTCGGGCCAATATTAGCCTCCATGAAACATGATGGAAACACCGATGATGATATAACATTTGTGACTGGGGTTGGTAGGTTATAAATGTGGGTGCAGCGCCGGGTTAGGGCCCCTACACTGAAATCCCAAGGTGACTTCAAACTACTCGGAAACTCCTCCGCAATGATGAGCTTTGCCTCATCAAATGGTTGTTACCCACGTGAGTAGTTTGGCATCATCGTTTGATGAGGTTGGTATCAAAATGATGAGTTCAGCATCATCACTTTTGCTACATTGAGCAATGAGTTTGCCTCATCATTTGATGAGTTTTCATCATCAAATTGTGAAAAAGATGAGTTCAACATCATCATTTTTGGTACATTAAGCGATGAGTTTACCTCATCATTATGATGAGGTTCTAATTATTTACGCATCAAAACGATGAGTTATAATCATCAATTTGAGTACTTTGGGGTATTTTTATTTTATTCAGGGAGGGGGGTGGGGGGTGGTAGTCATCATTTTGGGGATATTTCTGGGATGCATCACTTTAGGCCTCTGGTGCCTTGGGCCTTTTCCTGGCAGCTAGGGGTCGGGTCCTGGCGGCTGGCGCAAGGCAGATGACTGAGTCTCTCCTGTGACAAGTGAAAAAGGTGCATACAATATTATGTACGCATATTAACAGGTGAGACAATAAATCAGTTGAAATATACTTACTGCATTACCAAAGTATGGTATTTGTATTGTAAAGCTTAATTAGCTAATGATTAATTTCCTTCCTCCCTCCCTCCCTCCCTCCCTTCCTCCTGCCTTCCTTCCTTCCTTCCCTCCCCCCCTCCCTCAATCCCTCCCTCCCTCCCACCCTTCCTCCCTCCTAGCCTCCCAAGGTCATTCCCTCCTTCCTTCCTTCCTTCCTTCCTTCCTTCCTCCCTCCCTCCCTTCCCTCCTTCCCTCCCTCCCTCCCTCCCTTCCCTCCTTCCCTCCCTCCTTCCCTCCCTCCCTCCCTCCCTCCCTTCTTCCTTCCCTCCCTCCCTCCCTCCCTCCCTCTCTCTCCCTCTCTCTCTCAACCTCCCTCCCTCCCTCCCTCCTCTCTCTCTCTCTCTCTCTCTCTCGCTCTCTCTCTCTCTCTCTCTCTCTCTCTCTCTCTCTCTCTCTCTCCTTCCCTCCCTCCCTCCCTCCTAGCCAGTATGCAGTTGTATAGTTTTCAATTATTATTATTATATGATGCCATAATATGCCTTCCTTCCTTCCTTCCTTCCTTCCTTCCTTCCTTCCTTCCTTCCTTCCTCCCTCCCTAATTTCCTCCTTCCCTCCCTCCCTTCTTACCTCCTTCCTCCCTCCCTCCCTCTCTTCCTCCCCTCCCTCCCTCCCTCCCTTCCTCCCTCCTTCCCTCCCTCATTCCCTTCTTCCTTCCTTCCGTCCCTCCCTCCCTCCTGCCCTCTCTCCCTCCCTTGCTCCCTCCCTCCCTCTCTCTCTCTTCCTCCCTCCCTCCCTCCCTATCCCCTCCCACCCCCTTCCCTCCCTCATTGGCTCCTTCCTTTCCTCCCTCCTCTATTCCTTCTTTCCCTTCCTCCCTCTCTCCCTTCCTCCCTCCTTCATTCCTCCCTCTCTGCCTCCCTTCTTCCGTCCTTCCTTTCTTCCTTCCTTCCCACCGTCCTTCCCTCCCTCATTCCCTTCTTCCCTCCCTCCCTTCTTCCCTCCTTCTCCCTCCCTCCCTCCCTCCCTCCCTACCTCTCTCTCCCTCCCTCCCTTCCTCCCCATCCTCTCTTCCTCCTTCCTTCCTTCATTCCCTCACTCACTCCTTTCCTCCTTCTTTCCTTTCCTTCCTTCCTTCCTTCCTTCCTTCCTTCCCTCTCTCTCTCTCTTTTACTCCCTTAGAGGTAGATATACTGACAGACGCAGAGTGACAGAGAAAGACAAAGAGACACACACACACAGGATAGGTACAATGTAGTAGGATACCTGGGAGGACTGTGAACTATACAGAACCCACCCTCACTCCACTATACTCATGCCTACCTTCCACCCTCACACCACCTGCTACCTTCCTACTTCAATGGTGCTTACCTGATGCATCCCTTGATATACTTGCCTGTGTCTCTGGTCTCCCTGCCTCTTCTTCTCCCTCCCTGAACCCCTGTATCCTTACCTATCCTCCTATTTCTCTGCCTGTCTGCAAGCATATCACAGTGTGCCTGCTGTGGTCACACACTACCCACCACCACATGCTTAGTAGTACTACAGCAAGGGGAGGGGAGGGGGCTAATTATATACCTTGGCCAGGAGTGCACTCCACATACCTTCTATAGTAGCACAGGGCTTTAGGTCTATCTTACTACAACAGGTGTACACATGTACATATATGTATGCCTATCCCCATCAGATTTCTTTAGCCCCAATATGTCAGAGAGATGCCCATAAACCATGGGTGGGGTTGGAGTATTTAAACAGATATTGGACATGTACTTACCACTGCTGTTTGTGGGTCTGTGTGTAGTGTGGAGTGGTTGTAGGCCTGGTGAACTGGGTCTAGTACACCTGTACCCAAGGGGAGGCACTCTCTATATGTTCTATAGTAACCATGACACACAGAGTAGCAGGAAGGAGGTCCTTTTTTGGGTCACATTGGCGGGTCCAACCGGGCCCCAATAGGGGTTAATTATGGGCCACTTTGGGGAAAAAGTGGTAACCTTTTTTGGCCAGAAATATCAACTTTAGGGTGATGTACGCACATGGTATGCATAAATGTGAGAGTGGCCCCCCAGGACCTGTACATGCATTCTGATGAGGTCTGCCCCATATGAGTTTGGGTCCTCGATGTGGATTTGATTGGTTCATCGCTATGATGATGCTGACTACTCCGCTTTGAATAGTTGACTCATCTGGTGGCTGATGACCCTCAAACTCCTCACAGGCGATGAGTTTTTTGCCACCCTGGGATTTCAGTGTAGAAGTGGCCACTGCATGTAGGCCAACTGACCCATAGCCAATTGTGAGAGCAAATTGTGAGAGGCAAATACAACAAGGGTTCAGAGTTTCTCTCAGGCATTGCCAGGCCTTCATAGTGCTTAGGGCGTTCGTATAATGAAGCTCATATACGCTGATATTCCTAGGCTTCCTTTACGCCCAATCTCTCAGTCACTAGTGCCTAACTTAGTTAGTCATTTCTTGGCTCCCTATACGACCAACCTAGATTAGTTATTTTTGTCAGGTTGGTCACTACTGACCAACCTACCTTAGTCCTTTTAGTTCTAGGGGGAGCCACTGAGTGGTCATCACAGGTGGCACCAACTAGTGGTATATAAATACAACACACCAATGATGGACCTAGGTTAGCTACTACTGACTGACCCCTTGGTCATTTTTGAATATAACTTTGCCATTGTGACTAAGACTCATATGACCAACCTGGAGTAGTCTGTACTGACTAACCCTTTCAACCTATGGATTTTCAGTGTAGACAGAGACAGGGAGGGGTCTAAATGCCTTTTACCCGAGGGCTTTCTGCCTTAGGATGCCCATTTGCATAGTGTCCCGTTAACAGGATGAATTCAGATCGATACTGCAATTTTAGGAAATTCCTGGAGGTATAACTAAATAGTGCTATAGTATGTACTGAGGGCTAGAATTAGTGCTATAGCATGGTATCTTGGTCCCCACCTTACATATAGCAGTGATTGTTTCCTGGGTCTACTAGCCGGGTAGGAGGGGGTAGGTGGGTGGGGGGGGGTGGGTGTGAGTGGTGCAGGGTGTATATTGGACGGAGCAGCGCGGCGTGAGGGGAATGTGTCCCTGCCACATTCCAGTCGGCAAAGGTCAATATGGACCTAGGGGAATGACTCCCTCACAGTCCGAGCTGCTCCTGGAATAACTGCCTTTAATCCTTTAGGACCGACAATGTGCACTACATGCTTCTCTTGATGCACAGAGAAAAAAAAGTAGAATCACCGTGATTCCTGAGTTGATCACTGAGGTAACTCTCCCCAGGACTCTAAAGTGACTCCCAATTATTAGGGAGTATTAGAATAGGAGTCATTATAGAGTTATTATTGAGTCTTGCTAATCTAATGTTAGGGAGTCACTTTAGAGTCGTGGAGAGAGTTACCTCAGTGATCGAGTTGGGAGTCACAGTGATTCTAATTATTTTCTCTGTGTTCATGAATACAGCCCTAATGAGTAACTCGCTAGTGCTGCATCCATGCATCATGCAGCCTCGCCTCGCCAGAGTTGCATCACGACAACAAAAGAAGATGAGCATCGAAGCCTTTACCGAATCACTTATTCACAACATTTTATGAGCTGCTCAAGGAAAACATGAAGTCGTAGTACAGGGATATAGGGACAGGATGGGTGAAAGAATGATCTTGTGAATCAAATCATGATATCAATCAAATCTGCTATGGGAGAAGGATTAGAACTTGGAAACGTTTGTCGCTCATCGCTGCTATCTAAAAATCATTCAAAATGGTGTCATTTTACATTTTCTATCAGCAATTGTTGTATTTGATTTACCTGATGTACCTTTGATAAAGCTGTCAACCTAGATTTGAACTTGTCTGACATTTGGGTGATCATACTTAATTCCAAATCTATTGTTGGTATTAAGTTGTTGGTGGAGATATGTCACGAGAATATGTTAGCATACATGTTAGGGGCATTTCCTTAATACACTATTACCTCGCAAGGGCTACCTTTAACATCATGCCGACAAATAACATAGCACATCAGGCACTATATATGGAGCCCTATAAGTAAGGGAATACTGAGCCCCACAACACCTGTACGACCTGATAGTGTTAGATAACATCAACCATGGGGAAACAGCCAGCAGGTTGGATGGTATCACCCCGGGGGAGGGGGGGGTCACAGGCTCTTTGAGTGTACCAACTGTGAAACTTCAGCCCCTACTATGAATTTCACATTTGACATTTGACAGCCCCTTATGTACCACCCACCTGTATTCTTTTTACAGCCCCCTATTTTCTAAAAATGTCAGATTACAGCCCATTTTAGGATGCCTCTCATTTGACATTGGGAATTACATAGATAGCTCCAGTCATTTATTAAATGTAAGTGTTCATTATTCCAAATGTGACAACCCTGATTCAGTACATTGCACTTTCCAGTTACTAACAGCCCCCAACTGTTTACTTTCATGTAATTGACATGTAATTTCTTACTCTGACGCGCGCACAGTGACAGCTCTTTGGGGTTGTTACCGCAGTTGGTACCCATTCCTGTACTGAGTACCCCCCCCGGGGGTTGTTACCGCAGTTGGTACCCATTCCTATACTGAGTACCCCCCCTCCCGGTTGTTACCACAGTTGGTACCCATTCCTATACTGAGTACCCCCCCCCCCCCGGGTTGTTACCACAGTTGGTACCCATTCCCATACTGAGTACCCCCCCCCCGGGGGGTTGTTACGGCAGTTGGTACCTATTCCCATACTGAGTACCCCCCCCGTGGGTTGTTACCGCAGTTGGTATCCATTCCCATACTGAGTACCCCCCCCCCCCTCACAGAGTTGTACACAGCAGGTTGTTTGTTATTACCTATCACGTTATCACCCACACCTCCTCAGACCCATTGTGCATAATCCGCCAGCTCAGGAGAGGATCCTCTACAGTAGATAAAGCCCTCACTAGGAGCCTATCACCTGGCCAAAGGTGCTCTTCTCACCTTCAACAACCCTATTATCGCTCAAACACTCTTATTATCGCCCACACTATCAGTGTATAGGAGATCGTTATCTGCCGTATCGCTCTATCTGTCTATCAGGCCCTCTGTGATGGATTATGTATAGGGTGGACTGGGGGGAGGCCATTTCAACATACAGGCATTGATATATATATATAGGAAGTAGGCAAAGGTGACGCCATTTTACTAAAATCATCAAGATTTTCGGTACTTATGTAGCTTCGGACAGCTTTGTAGACCTTATCAACTTGAATATTTCAACACAAGAAAAAAATGTGTCCTCCAGGATCAACTGTCGATCATTAGACCTGAGAATTGTGTTACATCTTTTTTCAAATATGGAGAACCTAAATATTCATACGTTTTTGTTCAATTCATATTCCACTGCAAAATAGAATGTCAGAATTGAAATGAATCTGCTGAAGTCTTTATATACGGTCACAACAATAAACCAAGCATATCCTTCTATTAAATTACACATGCTTTAATAAGGGGCTGCTTAAAAGTGTTTCAGTGGAACCTAACTCCGGTGACCACTTAATCTAATGTCGCATAGATCTCTGTTTTGTCTTTATCTCTGATGTGTTGTTCACCCACAATGCATAGTGTTATTTCTATTAATAATAAAATAACAATATCACTTTTTCAATGCTTACAAAGCTACAGAGAGCATAACAATGTGATATATAAGTAAGCTCATTTGGTAGCAGACAGAATAGTGCCCCTGGTGCCTCCTGGACCCTTCCCTATGTGCTGCAGGTGCCTACAGTGGCCTTGTCCTGTGATGGATTATTGAGTGGCTGATCCCCTCTGTAGTCTGTGTGAGATAATCCCCCTTTGATACAGTCTGTAGGTGCTAATCTCACACCGGGGGTCTGCACTGGGGGGGGGGGGGGGTTAACCCTTTAAACCCCCAGCTCTCATATAAATAGCATTCACCTTGGGTATATGCAAATGACCTGTCAGACCATGGTTTGTCAGAGGGAGATAACATATTTGTATATTGACTAGAATATAGCTACTTACCACCTCTATATTTTGTCATGGTAGCTTATGAATGTTTACCAGACCAAGCTATACCAAAACAATTGTACATATGACACTTGAATCAGTAGAATACAGGGATACAATTCCAAGTGTGTGTGCTGAGTGGGTGGTTTGGGCTGTGTGATTGACAGGTGCCCTGTGTTGTTTGTGTATACCTGGGGCACAGAGAGCATGGGGCTGAGGTCTGAGTACACCTCACAGACCAGGACCCACACATGGGCAGGCCCTATTACCTGTAAGTTACTGATGTGGTCACTGTACAGGTCTGCCCTCTGGGGAGAGAATTATGGCCCTAAATACCATTAGGACCTGCCCTCCCACTGCCCCACTATGGCTACTTACACACAGCACCTGTCTGTCACCTTACAAGCCACTCCCCCAACCTCACTGGACGTGCAGTAAGATCTGCGGGTTTAAGGGCCGCATAGCAGTCTTTGCAAAAACCTTTTCATCCCACAGGACATTCAGTCCTGCACATTCTTAATGTTGCAGTACCGGCTACATATATGACGATTATGTATTTTAAGGATAAAATGGTATTGTCCACTAAATATACATTATATTTACATCATTTATGGCCAAATCAGCATAGATACAAAGTTTTACACAGTGCATTAGAAACCCTACTAAATTCTTTTAGCTCTTAAAAGCCCAACCTTCGGTCCTGCTACGCTTGTGAGTCAGTTAGACTTGTGGCATTTTATGTGGACATTGCCACTGTCCTGCATGTTTTCGCAAAGACTGCCAATAATGCATTAATGAATGATTCCCTTTGTCGGGATAATGCATGAATGCAGCCCTGGCGAGTAACTCTCCAGGGCTGCATTCATGCATCACCCTGACCCAACGTAGTTGATACACAGCTGAAAGGTCGCTTGAATTCTGCACCGGGAAGTTACTCATCAAGGCTGCATATGACTGCACCATGCCGACCATGGTAATTAGAGAACCATGCGGCTCTTAAAGGGTTAGAACTTGTAGCTGAGGTGGGGGTGTACAGGGCTATCCTCTTATCACCAAGGTGACAACGTGTGCCGCCCACCTCTATAGGTGTGATGGGTGTAGGTGTGTGGTTGGGGGGGATACACTGAAAAAGTAAACTTGTCTCCAAACTCGTCAAAGTGACTATAAAATAAAATAAACGAGTCAAAAGTTGTCTAACCTATCAGGTTACCATCCCACAAATAGAATCTGGAGCTGGCAAATGTCCGGTTTGGGGCTGCCACATGGCAAGTGGGTCTTCTATCTCCAGCTAGAAGACCTGCTTCCTTGTCACTTAGACGAGTTTTTGGCGCGTTTATTTTATGACCGTCATTTTGAAGAGTCTGGAGACAAGTTTATGTTTTGAGTGTAGGTAGAAACAGAGACAGAGGGAGACAGAGAAAGAGGTAGAACATCACATTAAATTTCCATTTGAAAGGTGTCTATTTTGCCATTTTCAATAATCATTAAGTATAGATATGATGTTTTCTTTGGTATACCTCAACTCTTCAACTTTATTTGATTCCACTGGTCCGGATTGGGTAAAATAAGAGGTTCCTAGCTCCCCTCACTAGATAATTCTCCATCCCTCTTCCTCCCTCAGTATCTCCTGTTCTCCTCTTAGATCTCCTTCTAACCATATCGTTCTCTGTCCCTCACTGGCCTCAGTCTATCTCTGGCCTATTCCCTCCTTCCCCTATTCCCTCTCTTTATAGTCTCTGTCTACATGTCTCGGCCTCTCCTCCCCCGCTGTCTCTCTGTCTCTGTCTCTGTCTCTGTCTGTCTCACTCACTCACTCACTCACTCCCTCTCTCTCCCTCCCCCTTTCTCTCTCTCCCTCGCTCTCTCCCTCCCTGGCTCCCTGGCTCCCCCACTCTCTCTCTCTCTCCCCCTCTCTCTCTCTCTGTCTCTCGCACACTCTCTCCCTCTCTCTCTCTCTCTCTCTCTCTCTCTCTCTCTCTCTCTCTCTCTCTCTCTCTCTCTCTCTCTCTCTGTCCCTCCACCCCTGTCTCTCCCCCCTCCCCTCCCTCTCAGACACCAATATAAGAAGACAGACCTGATTGTACTTGAACTGATTGACTGCGAATTCCCCTTTTTCCACTACGTCAAATCTGTCCAAACCCCCTCCCCCTCCCCCCCTACACACACACACCCTCCCCGCGTTGTCAATCACCACCCAACCCAACAGGAGAACAACTGTCACATTAAAAATGAAAATATGGAGGAGAAGTGGAGATTTCTTGTGCCTTCACAAGAAGACGTCCATGGTTGATGGGCTGGCGCCGGGCACTTCATTAGGACACAGCATGGTTGGGTTTCAGCTTTGGGTTTCAAACGGCGAGTCGGCTGATGCTGGCTCTTTGATGGATTGACTTCCCTTTGCCCGCACAGCCTTATTGGATTTCTTGAATTTTCAGGCGTCCGCTTGGTTCATCTTATGATAAGGCTTTTCCGTAGGCTGCAGAGGGTCTCGTTCACTGTGGGCGATGCAGATCTATGGGTTATGGATGTAAGAGACCGGGGGGTAATGACGCCATTTTCATGGAGATTACTAAACCCTTGACTGACGGAGAATTGCCTCAAGCTCAAGTCAAGGTAACATTTGTCATCATGATGCACTAATGCAGTGTAACTGAGTAACTCGCTGGTACTTCTTTGGGAGTGCATCAATACCGTAGGGTCAGCATGGCATATCGTTGGGGCTAGATTGATGGGCATAGCGCTATATGTCACACTACACGAGCACTGGCATTTAAGGAAACCTTTCATTGCTTAAAGTCACATTTCAAGCAGCCTAAAGTTCGGTCAATGCCACGGGAAGGTTATAATGCCATATAATATACCTATAATAGGCTTTCAGCAGCATTTGTTGGAATTTTATGTACTAAAAGTGTAAATTTTTGCAGCCCAACCTTTGCTTAAATGCCAACATTCATGCAGTATCAAGCACTATGCGATTATTGAAGTGATGCCTTCCTAGGCTCCCTATATACGACCAACCTCTCAGTCACTAGTACCTAACCTAGTTAGTCATTTTTTGGCGCCCTATACGACCAACCTAGGTAAGTTATTATTATCAGGTAAGTTATTATTATCAGGTTGGTCAGTACTGACCAACCCACCTTAGTCTTTTAAATTCCAGGGGGAGCCACTGGATGGTCATCACAGGTGGCACCAGCTAGTGGTATACAAATACAACACACCAATGATGAACCTAGGTTAGCCACTACTGACTGACCCCTTGGTCATTTTTGAATATAACTTTGCCATTGTGACTAACACTCATATGTCCAACCTAGGATAGTCTGTACTGACTAACCCTTTCAACCTATGAATTTTCAGTGCAGTCTGTTCTGGACTCTGTATCTTGGTGGGGGTCGGGAGTAGGTGGACCCAACTTCCTGCTGCCTAGTTAACCGGAGATGACCCATTTTGTCAGTGTTCTGACTTGTTATGACGTGACATGGATGTGTACGTCATTGACTGTCATTGTCCTGTCTCTCTGTTCTACCCTCAAAGTAAAGTCACAAATATCGAAGACTACCCAGCGGTGGTCACAGAAATCAGTTAAACGTCTAATCAACAATGACGTCTGGTTGATCAACGTTGAACAATTGAGTATGAATCAAGTAACCTACTATAGTGACATGTTGCTGAGTTCTATGCATACAGCTGCTGGTCTCTTCCCTCCCACCTGCTTTGCCTTCCCTCACCTCTCGGGAATCCCACATCACCGTACACTCTACACCCATAGTCACTCATCCACGCCTCCCTTCGATCCCCTCTTAATCCCCGACGGACAGCATGCAAACATGCCCTCTTTGCTTCTTTGATTTCTCACTGTTTCTCCTTTTGCTGGCATCTACTTTACTTCCGTTAGTACACCGTAATCTGCAGTCTAATTGTGTTCATATGTAATTCCTATTTCCTTTTTTTTTTTTTAACTTTATAGCACTCAAAGTGCGAGCATAAGTCTTTCTAGCATCTTGGCTTCCTCACCTTTACTGTTTACATCCCATTTAATTCCCTAATTTGCACCTGTGTTCTGTAGCCTTGCCTGCCCTTACGTGGCATTCAAATCTCTATATTAACATGTACATGTCAGCCTTGCCTCTTTGCTCTCTTATCAATCAGCATCCCATTTAATCCTCTTGGCAACATGTACTCTGCAGCATTAATTGTCTTTTTGTCTTTACGACCTCTCTTCTACCTGTACCTCCCCAGTTACACGTATTTACCATTCCCTGTGAGTACAGTTTACCAAGGACGACATGCAGACCTCGTCCCTGAGAGTCGGCGGCATGTGAGACAGGAGGACGGCGGAGGCAGTTAACTCTTTAAGGGGCGCATAGTGCTTTAATGCAGTGTACCCTTTGGTCGTCATGATGCATGAATGCAGCCGTGGCGAGTAACTCATTAATGCTGCATTCAAGCATCATGAAGACCTTATCGGAATGAAACCCTCCATAACGGCTGGCATGATGCATGAATGCAGCGAGTAGACTCACCAGGGCTGCATTCATGCATCATGACATCAAATTGCATAGTGCATTAAAGTACAATGCGGCCCTTAAAGGGTTAATGAAATCACACGGGATGAAGCACCGCTCTGCACACACCAGTCAAGTGGTTCCCCCCAACCCTCTCCTCCCCCCCTCACCCTCCTCTCCCTCCCCGCCTCCAAGCAGCTCGCAGAGATCTGATTAGGGAATTACAGTGATTTTTGTGCAGCTGAGTGTTTGGGGCTGAGTGAGGAGAGGGGGGTCCTGTGGTGGAGGCGGTTAGCGTCGTGTTGTCTCTGAATACATGATCATGGGTATTTAGGGTCATTTCCATAATCATGTTATAGCTAGATTTACCCTTTAAATACAAATAATGCTAACTGATGACATTTGTCGTCATGATACACCAATGCAGCCCCGGCGAGTAACTCGCCAGTGCCATATTGGTACAGCATGCCAACCCTTCGGGAGTGTATCTATCCCGTAGGGTCGGCATGATGCTTGAATGCAGCACTGGTGAGTTACTCGCCAGGGCTGAATTCATGAATCATGACGACTAAGGGCATGATGCATTGAAGCATCATGCCGCCCTTAACGGGCTAAGAAGAGGGGTTGAGAATAAAAGGGAGTGGGGGGATATTTACGATCATTTCTATAAAGATGTGGGTAGATTATGTCGGGAAATTTAGAATAAAAATGGGTGGGGGCAGGGCAACCGTATTTGGCCTATCGGGCTGCAAGGACTACCTTTAAAGGGATTGTCTTGGCTTAAACTAATAGGAGTATCTTTTTTGAAAGATAAAACTAGTGGATCAGAGAGGAAAAAGGCAGGAGATCACAGGAGATGCACCATGGGTAGACTGTAACCACGGAGAACTACTGCCACCTGTTATGGCAGGATGGTGTCTAGTGGTCCTCCATCCAAGTAGAGTGGGTTGTCATGGATACAAGTAGGCCTTGTTACACCCAGGAGGAGGCGGACACTCAGGTAGAAGGTAGCCATTCAGCATCCTGTAGGTAAAACGCTTATGCAAGGCATAGTCTGCAGCGACAGCATTTTTCTGAAGATTCCCTCTCATTCAAATGACCACTCCCTTAGGGGGCATCCATAACTTACATGTACGCACCAAGGGGGAGGGGTGGTCCGGCCAAATGCGTACAGACTTGTTCGGGGGGGGGGGGGGGTCTGGAGCCATTTTGGCATACGCATTGTGTATGCAAAAAGGGTATTTTTTTGGTCAATTTTACTAGAATAAATAGCATTTTTTGGGTCTAAATTTGAGCCACAATTTCAAAACATTCAGAGGAACATACCTCTTTACCCTCATATTTCTACAATTTTTCTCTTTTTATTGGGGGGGGGGGGCAAAAAGTTGACCCCTCACTGCAAATAAATGACTTATCTGGTAGGTATAGACTAGTCTTTTTTTGTTAGGGAAGGGGGGGGGGGGGTCAAAGTTATTTGAGTATGTACATATGGGGGGTGGGGGTAGCCCCAATGCCTACATGGTGCAACAAGGGGTCTATTTCTGCCAAAATTCTATGTATGTAATTTATGGATGCCCCCTTAAGGCCATATCCCCTGTGTCAGTCTGTACATCATTATAGGTACACACGTACCACTACACTGAAATCCCAGGGCCTCTAAAAACTCATCGCCTGTGAAGAGTTTGAGGGTCATCAGCCACCAGATGAGTCAACTATTCAAAGCGGAGTAGTCAGCATCATCATAGCGATGAACCAATCTAATCAGTATCGAGGACCCAAACTGATCAGGGGCAGACCTCATCAGAGTGCATGTACAGGTCCTGGGGGGGCCACTCTCACATTTATGCATACCATGTGCGTACATCACCCTAAAGTTGATATTTCTGGCCAAAAAAACTTACCATTTTTTCTCCAAAGTGGCCCATAATTAACCCCTATTGGGGCCCGGTTGAACCCGCCGATGTGACCCAAAAAGGACCTCCTTCCTGCTACTCTGTGTGTCATGGTTACTATAGAACATATAGAGAGTGCCCCCCTTGGGTACAGGTGTATTAGACCAGGGTCCCAGTTCACCAGGCCTACAACCACTCCACACTACACACAGACCCACAAAGAGCAGTGGTAAGTACATGTCCAATATCTGTTTAAATACTCCAACCCCACCCATGGTTTATGGGCATCTCCCTGACATATTGGGGCTAAAGAAATCTGATGGGGCTAGGAATACATATATGTACATGTGTACACCTGTTTTAGTAAGATAGACCTAAAGCCCAGTGCTACTATAGAAGGTATGTGGAGAGCACTCCTGGCCAGGGTATATAATTAGCCCCCTCCCCTCCCCTTGCTGTAGTACTACTAAGCCTGTGGTGGTGGGTAGTGTGTGAGCACAGGAGGCACACTGTGATATGCTTGCAGACAGGCAGAGACACAGGAGGATAGGTAAGGATACAGGGATACAGGGAGGGAGAAGAAGAGGCAGGGAGACAAGAGACACAGGCAAGT
>OX381709.1:4690716-4720293 GCA_947462335.1 Harmothoe impar | reverse complement strand
GGCGTGCAATACTGCCCAAGCACTGCTCGTGCAGTAACCAGTGACTCAGTCACTTTTGCGTGCAGCTCTGTCTATTTATCTTATTACCAATCCAGTATATTTCATTGTGCCCGATCCCTCAAATATGATACTGTAATAACTTTTGAAACACACTTAAGTAGGGTTTAAAATACGAAAAACAATGGACCACGCCTATTGTATTGTCCAGTGATGTACCTATCATGCCTATTGTATTGTCCAGTGATGTACCTATCATGCCTATTGTATTGTCCAGTGATGTACCTATCATGCCTATTGTATTGTCCAGTGATGTACCTATCATGCCTGTTGTATTGTCCAGTGATGTACCTATCATGCCTGACAGACAGACAGGGAGGGAAGGAATGGATCAGGCAGTAGGGGGAAGGCAAGTAGGAGAAAGGAGAGAGTGATACCTGTAGTCTGTAGATCAGAAAATTAGGGCTACATGATATGGGACATATTCATGAACTAATGCACTACATAACATTGCAAAACTGCAACGAAGCCTTGATTAGTAACTATGAACGTTGGAACATATAACGAGCTAGTAACGCTCAGCGGCAATAATACTGACAGTAACGATGTGTACCTATCATGTCTATTGTATTGTCCAGTGATGTACCTATCATGCCTATTGTATTGTCCAGTGATGTACCTATCATGCCTATTGTATTGTCCAGTGATGTACCTATCATGCCTATTGTATTGTCCAGTGATGTACCTATCATGCCTATTGTATTGTCCAGTGATGTACCTATCATGCCTATTGTATTGTCCAGTGATGTACCTATCAAGCCTATTGTATTGTCCAGTGATGTACCTATCATGCCTATTGTATTGTCCAGTGATGTACCTATCATGCCTGTTGTATTGTCCAGTGATGTACCTATCATGCCTGTTGTATTGTCCAGTGATGTACCTATCATGCCTGTTGTATTGTCCAGTGATGTACCTATCATGTCCTGTTTCATCAATGTTTTCAGTCATCTACAGCTGCTACTGAGGCCAAAAAAAGAGGTGTGTTTCAGGTTACATAGTCTGAAAATCTAGGTAGGGTAGGTCGGATTTTTTTTTTTTTTTTTTTACTTTGGCCTGAAAAGTACCCAAAACTGACTCGTAAACTTCAGCACTGACTCGACGGCAATGGCGTTGACTCGTATACTATCAAATTGACTCTGAAATAGCCCCAAAATTGTTTTATAAAGACAGATTCATCCCATTGCCTGAAAAGTACCTAAAAATTGACTCGCCAACACTGGCATCGACTTATGGACCATCAAATTGACTCTGAAATAGCCCCACTTTTTTTTTCAAAATTGGATAAAAATTCTTAGGGTCGGCCCTGTTTTACTAGGTAGGGTCGGGTAAACTGAAACTCACCTTTTATTTTTTTTGGCCTGAGCATTTAACATTTACAAAAGGCCTACACATCCCACTCTACCACCCCTTTCTATACTACATCCTCATACCGCCCATGAACACTGAAATCCCAGGGCCACTAAAAACCCATCGCCTGTGAGGAGTTTGAGGGTCATCAGCCACCAGATGAGTCAACTATTCAATGCGGAGTAGTCAGCATCATCATAGCGATGAACCAATGTAATCCACATCGAGGACCCAAACTCATGAGGGGCAGACCTCATCAGAGTGCATGTACAGGTCCTGGGGGGCCACTCTCACATTTATGCATACCATGTGCGTACATCACCCCAAAGTTGATATATCTGGCCAAAAAACTTGCCACTTTTTCCCCAAAGTGGCCCATAATTAGCCCCTATTGGGGCCCGGTTGGACCCGCCAATGTGACCCCAAAAGGACCTCCTTCCTGCTACTCTGTGTGTCATGGTTACTATAGAACATAGAGAGAGTGCCCCCCCCCCCCCTTGGGTACAGGTGTACTAGACCCAGTTCACCAGGCCTCCAACCACTCCACACTACACACAGACCCACACACAGCAGTCGTAAGTACATGTCCAATATCTGTTTAAATACTCTAACCCCAACCATGGTTTATGGGCATCTCTCTGACATATTGGGGCTAAAGAAATCTGATGGGGATAGGCATACATATATGTACATGTGTACACCTGTTTTAGTAAGATAGACCTAAAGCCCAGTGCTACTATAGAAGGTATGTGGAGAGCACTCCTGGCCAAGGTATATAATTAGCCCCCTCCCCTCCCCTGACTGTAATACTGTGTAGCCTGTGGTGGTGGGTAGTGTGTGACCACAGCAGGCACACTGTGATATGCTTGCAGACAGGCAGAGACACAGGAGGATAGGTAAGGATACAGGGGTTCAGGGAGGGAGAAGAAGATGCAGGGAGACAAGAGACACAGGCAAGTATATGAAGGGATGCATCAGGTAAGCACCATGGAAGTAGGAAGGTAGCAGGTGGTGTGAGGGTGGTAGGTAGGCATGAGTATAGTGGAGTGAGGGTGGGTTCTGTATAGTTCACAGTCCTCCCAGGTGTACTACTACATTGTACTTATTCTGTGTGTGTGTGTGTCTCTTTCTCTGTCACTCTGTGTCTGTCAGTATATCTACCTCTAAGGGAGTAAGAGAGAGAGAGGGAGGGAAGGAAGGAAGGAAGGAAGTAAAGGAAAGAAGGGGGAAAGGAGTGAGTGAGGGAATGAAGGAAGGAAGGAGGGGAGGGAGGGAGGGAGAGAGAGAAGGAGGGAGGGAGGGAGGGAAGGAGGGTGGGAATGAAGGAAGGAAGGCAGGAAGGAGGCAGAGAGGGAGGAAGGAAGGAGGGAGGGAGGGAGGGAGGGAGGGAGGGAGGGAGGGAGGGAGGGAGGGAGGGAAAGAAGGAAGAAAGGAGGGAGGGAAGGAAGGAGCGAATGAGGGAGGGAAGGGGGTGGGAGGGGATAGGGAGGGAGAGAGGGAGGGAAAGAAGGAAGAAAGGAGGGAGGGAAGGAAGGAGCGAATGAGGGAGGGAAGGGGGTGGGGGGGATAGAGAGGGAGAGAGGAAGAGAGACAGAGGGAGGGAGGGAGGGAGGGAGGGAGGGAGGGAGGGAGGGAGAGAGGGCAGGATGGAGGGAGGGAAGGAAGGAAGGAAGGAAGAAGGGAAGGAGGGAGGAAGGAGGGAAGAAGGGAGGGAGGGAGAGAGGGCAGGAGGGAGGGAGGAAAGGAGGGAGGGAGGGAGGGAGGGAGGGAGGGAGGGAGGGAGGGAGGGAAGGAAGAGAGGGAGGGAGGGAATTAATATTATGGCATCATATAATAATAATTGAAAGCTATACTATGCCCAAAACTATACAACTGCATACTGGCTAGGAGGGAGGGAGGGAGGGAGGGAGAGAGAGAGAGAAAGAGAGAGAGAGAGTGAGAGAGAGAGGGAGAGAGGGAGGGAGGGAGGGAGGGAAGGAAGGAAGGAAGTAAGGAAGGGAGGGAGGCAGGAAGGAAGGAAGGAAGGAAGGAAGGAAGGAAGGAAGGAAGGAGGGAATGGCCTTGGGAGGCTAGGAGGGAGGAAAGGTCGGAGGGAGTGAGGGAGGGAGCGAGGGAAGGAAGGAAGGAGGAAGGGAGGGAGGGAGGGAGGGAGGGAGGGAGGGAGGGAGGGAGGGAGGGAGGGAGGGAGGACGGGAGGGAGGAAGGAAATTAATCATTAGCTAATTAAGCTTTACAATACAAATACCATACTTTGGTAATGCAGTAAGTATATTTCAACTGATTTATTGTCTCACCTGTTTATATGCATACATAATATTGATATGCACCTTTTTCACTTGTCACAGGAGAGACTCAGTCATCTGCCTTGCCGCCAGCCGCCAGGACCCGACCCCTAGCTGCCAGGACAAGGCCCAAGCCACCAGGGGCCTAAAGTGATGCAACCTAGAAATATCCCCAAAATGATGACTACCACCCCCCACCCCCCTCCCTGAATAAAAATACCCCAAAGTACTCAAATTGATGATTATAACTCATCGTTTTGATGAGTTAATAATTAGAACCTCCTCATAATGATGAGGTAAACTCATCGCTTAATGTACCAAAAATGATGATGTTGAACTCATCTTTTTCACAATTTGATGATGAAAACTCATCAAATGATGAGGCAAACTCATCGCTCAATGTAGCAAAATTGATGATGCTGAACTCATCATTTTGATACCAACCTCATCAAATGATGAGGCCAAACTACTCACGTGGGTAACAACCATTTGATGAGGCAAAACTCATCATTGCGGAGGAGTTTCCGAGTAGTTTGAAGTCACCTGGGGATTTCAGTGAAGTCAACCAACTCTATACAAGAAGGTACAGTATCAACCACCCCATCAGGAGCACTGGTATACTCACAACAGTGTTCTCAGTAAAAGTCATCAACTTCTCCCTAACCACAGCCACCACCTGCTACTGCTGGTATCCACTCCATACCGCACCCACCTTACCACTTGTTAACCATTTATGGACAGCATGATGCAGATTTTGCGAAAACATGCAGGACAGTGGCAATGTCCTTCTAAAATGCCACCGGTCCAGCAGATTGACAAGTGTAGCAGGACCGATGTCCAGTTACATGTTTGGCTTTTTTTAGCCCCAGGGTTTCTTAACTAGGCAACGGGGGCGCCCCCCCCCCCTTCCTTTTCAAATCCTGGATCCGCCACTGATGGCGACCCTTTAATCCTGTAGGGTCATTACTGCATCCATGCATCGTGTAGACCACAGAACCACAGTGTATTAATGCGCTGTCATTATATTATCCCTAAAGGTTTAACCACTAATATACCGGAGATACCCACTCCACCCTACCTCACCTCCCCTCCTCCCTCCTGTCCCCGCTTTGTTCACCTCCATCCCGGCATGCACCTCACCTCAGTCCCGCGTCCCTCCCGCGTTCCTCACGTCATTTCCCGCCCAGCAGGAGGGCTCTACCAACCTGTCCTACACCGACGGGTTTAACCCTATATACAAGGGTAGCATACTGGTTAAATGTGTTATTTCCTTGGTCGTCATGATGCCTGAATGCAGCCGTGGCGAGTAACTCGTCAGACTGTATTTATGCATTACGCTCACTCTGCAGGGTTGATACACTCCCACGGGTGTGCATGATGCATTCATGCAGACCTGACTCACCAGTGCTGCATTCATGGATCATTATTTCACAGATGACGATAGAAGACATCCTTCATGAAAGCACTATGCGGCCCTTAAAGGGTTATTTAGGGTGTCTAGATCAGCGCGTCCTGTTAAACCCGGGCATACACTGCACTAAAGGCCCTCAGAGAAATGCCCTTTTGCTCAAAAGGCCCTTTGGCGGCCCTGTATGGCAGCTGTCTTATGTGGGCGGGGAGGGGTCCTGGTGTTTGATGGGGAGACGTCGGGGGGACGCCATGACACCCACACCAGTCACGTGACCTTACCCCCTGCTTCATCTCACGAGATCTCACGAGATCCCACGGTCAAGACGCGGCCTCATTATCGGCACAATTACCGCTAAACGTCTTTTCTTGCCTGTTGACATTTTCCCAGCCCGTCAGCCTCCTCGGGCTGAGGTTAACCCTTTAAGGACAGCATGATACTTTTATGAACTGCTCTTGGCATGATTCTGGAGTAACTCACCAGTGCTGCATCTATGTATCATGCCAGCCCTAAGGAGAAAATACCCCCCCCCCCCCACCCCGTCCAAGGTAGTTCAAAGCCTTTCTCACCAGCGCTGTATTGATGCACCATGATGACAAATGATTCAATTCAATTTAATTCAATTCTAACTTTTTTTAAATTTTAACTGCAACAGACAGGTTCCTAGGTTCCTGTATTTTGTCTATTCTTTTCTCGGCATTGTGGAGTTCAGATTATCTAAATGCATCTGTTAAGGATGCTAGTGTAGGTCGTAATTTGGTTCTCAATATCTATTAACATTTTCAAGGTGTGTTACATCGTGTACATCATACTGTTTAAAGTAAGTAAAATCATACTATTTCATAAAAACGTTGAACTTGATGAAGGGCATTGCGGCATCATGTCGTCGTTAAAGGGCTAATAACCTTTAGGCTTGGCCTCCACCTGGCGGACATAGTTGACAACTCGTCTCCGGCGCGGGGTGAGAAAGTGGTGCTGTGTGGGGAAAAGCCCTTTAAGGACAGCACGATGTCTTAAGGTGCTTGTTCATCCGTTACTCACTCACGCACTCACTCACTCACTCACTCACTCACCCACTCACTCACTCACTCACTCACTCACTCACTCACTCACTCACTCACTCACTCACTCACTCACCCACTCACTTACTCACTCACTCACCACCCACTCACTCACTCACTCACTCACTCACTTACTCACTCACTCGCTCACTCACTCACTCACCTACTCACTCACCTACTCACTCACTCGCTCACTCACTTACTCACTCACTCACTCACTCACTCACTCACTCACTCACTCACTCACCTACTCACTCACTCACTTACTTACTCACTCACTCACTCGCTCACCTACTCACTCACTCACTCACCTACTCGCTCGCTCACTCACTTACTCACTCACTCACTCACTCGCACATTCACTCACTCACTCACTCACTCACACAATCACTCACACACTCACTCACTCACTCACTCACCTACTCACTCGCTCACTCACTTACTCACTCACTCACTCACTCACTCGCACATTCACTCACTCACTCACTCCCTCACCTACTCACTCACACACTCACACACACACACTCCCTCACTCACTCACTCACTCACTCACTCACTCACTCACCTACTCACTCCCTCCCCCATCCCTCCCCCATCCCTCCCTCACTCACTCACTCACTCACTCACTCACTCATTCACACACTCACACACCTACTCACACACTCACTCACACTCTCACACACTCACTCACTCACTCACACACTCACTCACTCATGCCCTTACACACTCAGTCACCCACTCACTCCCTCATTCACTCACTCACTCCCTCACTCATTCAGCCCCGAACTCACTCACTCATTCACTTACACACTCACTCACAAAAAGAACCCATGATTCAAAAGCCACACAAGTTATATGAGTTTGAGTCCCCCCATGTCACTGCTTGCTTTACTTTCCCCAGAATACTCGTGTTGCAGTTTTATTATTTATTACTCATCCTCTCTGCCCCATGTCATTGTCCGTCCCCGACATGCTCAGTGTCTCACACCATACACGTCGTCCATACAGACAGGCAGAGGAGGAAGAATAGAAAAACCCTTTGAAGCTGTTGAGGAGAACCTCTTGTTCTACACGGGAACAACAGCATCAATGGGGGCCTGGCGTGAGAGGGGCTCTGGGGGAGGGGGGAGGGGGAGGAGGAGAAGGGGGAGGGGTAGAAGGGGGAGGGGGGAGGAGGAGGGGAATGAGTAGGGGGATGTTTCTTATGTTGTTAATGTTGAGTAGTGTCAAATGTCTAAGTCTTGGCTTCATTCATTTCCATGTGAGGCTCTAATGCTGCTGCCATAATACGATCTAGCTTGAACAGCAGCCATCTTGTCTTAATCCTTAAATTGTGCATAAATGCAGTTTCATCAGTTTTTTTTCTTTTGTATGAAGCATAAATACCGCCCTGGCGAGTTGCTCTATGGTATTGCTTCCCCCCAAAGGCTTTCCCTGCAAGGCTACAACACTGTGTATAATTGGTACCCCAACACTACCATGAATTATAATCCAAGCCACTACGGTATAGTGTGACCCCCTTATAGGGCCCTAACCCAAATGTACAGGAGGAAGAGCTGTAAGCCTTAAGGAGTGTGTGTCATACTCATGTTGTTCAAAGAAAACGACCCATTGGTACCGTCAAATATAATAATAAATAAGAATGTATGCCAAATGTCTTTGTTTTCTCATTTTATTTGGAACAAAGACGCCCTGTATGCCGTTTTGGGTTTCTGCTCTGAGCTATCATAAAGAGGTTTGTGCCATATAACATGGATTTACATTAGGATATAAAGGATTAATTTGGACATCAAATCCTGTCCTAGTTGTTCTGAGTTGTTCGCAAAGTTCCTGCCCTCAGCAGGAGTAGAGGACCTATTAAAACGGAGTTATAGATTTTTACCCCGATTCCTCGGAACAGATGAGATGATAGGTAAGTTACTGTTTAAAAAAGCGTCACTGGAAAAGGTGGAAATTATCGCTATTTAATTAGTTTTTAATCAGAAGGCAAACCACCCCCTGCCTGCCCTTGGATTATCTCCCATGAACACATCTCAAACGTCTTTACAGCTCAATTCCTGCCGTGGGGCTTTTCTTCAATCAAATTAGAAAAAAAAGTAGAAAAAATACAACAGAAGGCTTATACAATGAAACCCAGGCCTCTACACCCCCTCATCAGCCTCCTTCTTAACCCTTTGATGATGGCATGTCTCTAAAAAGTGACATTTGTCTCATAATGCACCAATGCAGCGTGGGCAAGTGACTCTCTGGTGCTGCATTGGTGCATCATGCTTAGCCTAAGGGAGTCTCAACCCCACAGGGTCAGCATGATGCTTGAATGCAACACTGTTGAGTTACTCGCCAAGGCTGCATTCATGCAACATGACGACCAAGGGCATGATGCATTAAGGCCGTCCTTGGGGAGGGGGGGGGTTAACTCTTTAACAACTGCATGATACTTTAATGCACTCTATACCGTTTTTGTCTTCATGATGCATGAGTGCAGGGTAGGTGATACACTCACTCCTGAAGGTCGGCATGATGCACCAATGCAGTGCTGGTGAGTAACCTATCGGCATTGCATCGGTGCATCATGACGAGAAGTGGATATGAAGTCTTAAGGGTCGTTTCATGCATTAATGCATCATGCCATTTATCGTCATAATCCATGAATGCAACCGTGACAAGTAACTCGCCAGTCCTGCATCATGACGACCAAGGACATAGCAGATCACATCACACAGAGAAAAGAAGTAGAATCATTGTGACTCCCAAATGGGAGTCTGGACTCGATCACAGAGGTAACTCTCTCCATGACTCTAAAGTGACTCCCAATCAACACGGAGTCTTAGAATAGGAGTCATTATAGGGTTATTATAGAGTCCAGCTAATGTTAGGGAGTCACTTTAGAATCCTGGGGAGAGTTACCTCAGTGATCAAGTCGGGAGTCACAGTGATTCTACTTCTTTTCTCTGTGTAGCATGCTGCCTTTATACAGGGTTACATTAAAGCAGCATGCTGCCCTTACAGGGTTACATTGAAGCAGCATGCTGCCCTTACAGGGTTACATTAAAGCACCGTGCTGCCCTTACAGGGTTACATTAAAGCAGCATGCGGCCCTTACAGGGTTACATCAAAGCAGTATGCTACCCTTACAGGGTTGCGTTAAAGCCTCATGCTGCCCTTACAGGGTTACATTAAAGCAGCATGCTGCCCTTATACAGGGTTACATTAAAGCACCATGCTGCCCTTACAGGGTTACATTAAAGCAGTATGCTGCCCTTATACAGGGTTACATTAAAGCAGCATGCTGCCCTTACAGGGTTGCATTAAAGCAGCATGCTGCCCTTACAGGGTTACATTAAAGCAGTATGCTGCCCTTATACAGGGTTACATTAAAGCCTCATGCTGCCCTTACAGGGTTACATTAAAGCAGTATGCTGCCCTTATACAGGGTTACATTAAAGCCTCATGCTGCCCTTACAGGGTTACATTAAAGCAGTATGCTGCCCTTATACAGGGTTACATTAAAGCCCCATGCTGCCCTTATAGGGTTACATTAAAGCCCCATGCTGCCCTTATACAGGGTTACATTAAAGCCCCATGTTGCCCTTACAGGGTTACATTAAAGCCCCATGCTGCCCTTACAGGGTTACATTAAAGCACACTGCTGCCCTTATAAAGGGTTACATTAAAGCAGCATGCTGCCCTTACAGGGTTACATTAAAGCAGCATGCAGCCCTTACAGGGTTACATTAAAGCAGCATGCGGCCCTTACAGGGTTACATTAAAGCAGCATGCGGCCCTTACAGGGTTACATTAAAGCAGCATGCGGCCCTTACAGGGTTACATTAAAGCAGCATGCTACCCTTACAGGGTTACATTAAAGCAGCATGCTGCCCTTACAGGTTTGCATTAAAGCAGCATGAGGCCCTTACAGGGTTACATTAAAGCACCCTGCTGCCCTTATACAGGGTTACATTAAAGCAGCATGCTGCCCCTACAGGGTTAGCGGCTTCCAGCTGTTGTTATCTCCACCCTTTGTTGTAGACTGGGGGCTCTTCATTAGCCGTGTTGCCGCCAGGGGCGTCTCGTGACGTCATGACGTGACTCCCGCTGCGTCTTGTCGTGTTTAATACGTCACAGCTCATCACTCCACTCTCCTACCCCTTATTGTGTGCATCTCTGGTATGAGCAGGTGTCTGAATCTCTGCCACAACCTTGATAAGACAATGATGGTTTCTGTATCTTACCGTAAGTTTATTGCATGTGTCCACGCTCATCCCCGCTCTCACCCCCCATCTATGGTATACGCATGCGTCTGCATCTCTGCCATAACCTGCCTGTTTCCTGGAAAAAGATAATAGTGGCTTCTGAATATTAAGCTTGTTGCGTATATATGCTTTATATAGCGCAGGGGCGGACCCTAATACAACACCAAAAAGAGGGGGGGGGGTCCTTACCCCCAGAACCCCCCCCCCCCTTCTTTTACTTCTTTTCAGATGTTTCTGCAGATCCGCAGAGTCTAGGAGAAAAGGCCAGTGAGTGTCCTGGAGGCGTGTGACAGAGGTCTAGTGGTATGTGGAAGGTGGTGCACAGAGAGTGCACAATACCTCCTCCTTCATCCCCCAAGATGCAAATTAATTAACAGCCTTAGCTGCGGCCGCCGCCCAGTGCCGGCCTGCCGTGTCTTACACCATTGTAAGGGCTGTACGGGGGGGGGGGGGGGGGTAGAGGGGGTGTGGGCAGGGGGGGTGTAGGGGTGGTTGTAAGGAGGTAGGTTAGGGGCCACCACCCCAACCTGTGAAGTGTTTTTACTGCCCTCCTCCTCCTGATTACATCCCTATATCTCACCCCTACATGTACCTCCCCCCCCCCCCCCCCCATCACCTCCACCCTCTGACACTGAGGGCCCCAGACGGGTAAAATTGACAAGGCGACAAGACCCTGTTGTAGCCTATATGGACAAGGGACAAGGGAGGGCAGCGGGTTGGCGACAAGGGACAAGACCACTTCTTAAAATCGACAAGGGACAAGACCCATTTCTTAGGATCGACAAGGGACATTGGCCTTTTTTGTATTCGACAAGTGACACATGTCACCCCCCCCCCCCCCGTCTAGGGTCCTACACTGAAATCCCAGGGCCTCTAAAAACTCATCGCCTGTGATGAGTTTGAGGGTCATCAGCCACCAGATGAGTCAACTATTCAAAGCGGAGTAGTCAGCATCATCATAGCGATGAACCAATCTAATCAACATCGAGGACCCAAACTCAACAGGGGCAGACCTCATCAGAGTGCATGTACAGGTCCTGGGGGGCCACTCTCACATTTATGCATACCATGTGCGTACATCACCCTAAAGATGATATTTCTGGCCAAAAAAAGTTACCACTTTTTCCCCAAAGTGGCCCATAATTAACCCCTATTGGGGCCCGGTTGGACCCGCCAATGTGACCCAAAAAGGACCTCCTTCCTGCTACTCTGTGTGTCATGGTTACTATAGAACATATAAAGAGTGCCCCCCCCCCCTGGGGTACAGGTGTACTAGACCAGGGTCCCAGTTCACCAGGCCTACAACCACTCCACACTACACACAGACCCACAAAGAGCAGTGGTAAGTACATGTCCAATATCTGTTTAAATACTCCAACCCCAACCATGGTTTATGGGCATCTCTCTGACATATTGGGGCTGAAGAAATCTGAAGGGGACAGGAATACATATATGTATATGTGTACACCTGTTTTAGTAAGATAGACCTAAAGCCAAGTGCTATTATAGAAGGTATGTGGAGAGCACTCCTGGCCAAGGTATATAATTAGCCCCCTCCCCTGACTGTAGTACTAAGCCTGTGGTGGTGGGTAGTGTGTGACCACAGCAGGCACACTGTGATATGCTTGCAGACAGGCAGAGACACAGGAGGATAGGTAAGGATACAGGGGTTCAGGGAGGGAGAAGAAGAGGCAGGGAGACCAGAGACACAGGCAAGTATATGAAGGGATGCATCAGATAAGCACCATGGAAGTAGGAAGGTAGCAGGTGGTGTGAGGGTGGTAGGTAGGCATGAGTATAGTGGAGTGTGTTCTGTATAGTTCACAGTCCTCCCAGGTATCCTACTACATGCATTGTACCTATCCTGTGTGTGTGTGTTTCTCTCTCTGTCTTTCTCTGTCACTCTGTGTCTGTCAGTATATCTATCTCTAAGGGAGTAAGAGAGAGAGAGAGGGAGGGAAGGAAGGAAGGAAGGAAGGAAGGAAGGAAGGAAGGAAAGGAAAGAAGGAGGAAAGGAGTGAGTGAGGGAAAGAAGGAAGGAAGGAGGGAGAGAGGATGGGGAGGGAGGGAGGGAGGGAGAGAGAGGGAATGAGGGAGGGAAGGAGGGTGGGAAGGAAGGAAGGAGGGAAGGAAGGAAGGAAGGAAGGAAGAAGGGAGGCAGAGAGGGAGGAAGGAAGGAGGGAGGGAGGGAGAGAGGGAGGGAGGGAAAGAAGGAATAAAGGAGGGAGGGAAGGAAGGAGCGAATGAGGGAGGGAAGGGGGTAGAAGGGGATAGGGAGGGAGGGAGAGAGGCAGGAAGGAAGAGAGAGAGAGGGAGGGAGGGAGGGAGGAGGGAAGAAGGGAGGGAGGGAGGGAGGGAGGGACGGAGGGACGGAAGAGAGGGAGGGAGGCAATTAATATTATGGCATCATTTAATAATAATTGAAAACTATACAACTGCATACTGGCTAGGAGGGAGGGAGGGAGGGAAGGAGGGAGGGAGGGAGCTAGGGAGGGAGAGAGATAGAGAGAGAGAGAGAGAGAGAGAGAGAGAGAGAGAGAGGGAGAGAGAGAGGGAGGGAGGGAGGGAGGGAAGGAAGTAAGGAAGGGAGGGAGGAAGGAGGGAAGAAGGGAGGGAGGGAGGTAATGAGGGAATGAGGGAGGGAGGAAGGAAGGAAGGAAGAAAGGAGGGAAGGACCTTGGGAGGCTGGGAGGGAGGAAGGATGGGAGGGAGGGAGGGAGGAAGGGAGTGAGGGAGGGAGCGAGGGAAGGAAGGAATGAAGGAAGGAGGAAGGGAGGGAGGGAGGGAGAAAGGAAATTAATCATTAGCTAATTAAGCTATACAATACAAATACCACACTTTGGTAATGCAGTAAGTATATTTCAACTGATTTATTGTCTCACCTGTTAATACGCCTACATAATATTGATATGCACCTTTTACACTTGTCACAGGAGAGACTCAGTCATCAGCCTTGCGGCCAGCTGCCAGGACCCGCCCCCTAGCTGCCAGGACAAGGCCCAAGCCACCAGGGGCATAAAGTGATGCATCCCAGAAATATCCCCAAAATGATGACTACCACCCCCCACCCCCTCCCTGAATAAAATAAAAATACCCAAAAGTACTCAAATTGATGATTATAACTCATCGTTTTGATGAGTTAATAATTAGAACCTCATCATAATGATGAGGTAAACTCATCGCTAAATGTACCAAAAATGATGATGTTGAACTCATCTTTTTCACAATTTGATGATGAAAACTCATCAAATGATGAGGCAAACTCATCGCTCAATGTAGCAAAATTGATGACGCTGAACTCATCATTTTGATACCAACCTCATCAAATGATGAGGCCAAACTACTCACGTGGGTATCAACCATTTGATGAGGCAAAACTCATCATTGCGGAGGAGTTTCCGAGTAGTTTGAAGTCACCTGGGGATTTCAGTGTAGACTGGGCTTCTTTGAAGCCCCATTGTCATGATGAAGCATGAATTCAGCTGGCTTTGGCGATTAACACGCTGGCCCTACAGGCTTGATACACTCTCAAAGTGCCAGCATGAAATACCATCATAGCACTGTATGGCGAATTACTCAATGGCGCTGCATCATGACTATCAATCAAGACAACTACTTGTGGAAGTATGCTGTCCTTAAAGGTTTTACTAAGGTGGGGTTATGGGGTAATGGGAGCAGGGGGGATGAGCAGTCCAATCCCACTCACCAGGGTAATCCCACATGTATCCCTGTATACATGTACATGATCAGCACTATAGTGAAATGTGTGCTCTCTGTCCATAACAAGCCTGCTACTTCATATACAAAAAAAAACACTTTCCACAAGGTGCATTACCACAGTGGCAAAAGAATAGGGCTCTTAACCCTTTAAGGACGGCATAATACCTTAATGCATCATACCCTTGGTCAGCATGATGCATGAATGCAGCCCTGCAAGTAACTCGCCAGGGCTGCATTCATGCGCATGTGTCATGCCGATCCTACAGGGTTGAGACACTCCCGAGCGGTTGGTATGATGTACCAATGCAGCACCGGCGAGTCACTCGCCGGTGCTGCATTGGTGCATCATGATGACAAATATAGTCTTTTAGTGACATCTGTCCTTAAAAAGGGTTAAGAAATTCCTCAAATAGATAAAAACCCACTTCTTTTACTCTTCAGGATCAAAGTTACTAATTCCACTTTTTTGTTGTAATTTGTCCAGAGTACGTCAATTCACACTTTTATACACTGTGCTAATGATGTGTTGTCAAAATTGAAGTTAGATACGTATTCTGAATATACCATTGAAAGGTAAAAACCCTTTTTCTTAGTCTATACAATGAGAGTCTCGTTGGTCTAATGTCATTCGCAACAACCTACAATCATTTGTGGAAGAAGCATTTAGTGTCTGGTATTAGACGCACGTTTTACTAAACAAAGTACTGATCAGCTCCACATGCTGATATTTCACTGAATATTCAAGACAGGTTTTTATAACGCATCAGAGAAGTGTCAAATATTGAACCTATACCTAGTTTCTTTAATCTATTTAGATGTCTTAATATATGACAGAAATGAAAAAGATATTTCAAATTAAATTCATATATGCTTCTTTTGCCCACAGATGGTAATGGCATATCGCTCCAACACACCATAACCCCTGAAACAGTTAAATCTGCGATCTGCTATTCATATCTGCCCTATAACCACAGGGGGTGACGCTGACAAATGCTACATTAATACACCATATTCTGGTCATAAAGCGGACCTATACAAAAACAGCAGCAGGAAAATGGAATTGGTTCAAAATGCTAATGTATGCCTTTGTATTAACCATCCAGCTCAGACAGATCAGGATGTTTCAAATTAGCATGTAATAGCATGAGTAATGTGATTTATGAACTGTGTCTCCCCACAATGACCTTAATCCTTAAAGGACCACAAAGTTCCATCCCCTTTGTCTTCATGATGCATGAATGCAGGCCCGGTGAATCTACTCGCCAGTACTGCATTCATGCATCATGCCAACACTTCAGAAGTGAATCTGAATCGCCCGTTTAGGGTCGGCATGTTGCATGCCTTACTCGTGCACCACCATAGCATGCATTCATGCATCATGACAGTAAAGTGCATGATGCATTAAAGCACCGTGCGTACCTTACAGGGTTCACCTTGCCTGCATCCCGGTGCAGGGTCCCCCTGATGTATTCCCCCCACGTCCACTTCTTCCAACCCACTGCCCCCACACAGCCCCCACACTTAAACCTTTAAGGGCGGCATGATACATTAATGCATCATGCCCTTGGTCGTCATGATGCATGAATGCAGCCCTGGCGAGTCACTCGCCAGTGCTGCATTCAAGCATCATGCCGACCCTAAGGGGTTGAGACACTTCCAAAGGGTCAGCATGATGTACGGTGAGTTACTCGCCAGGGTCGCATTGATGCATCATGACGACCAAGGGCATGATGCATTAAGGCATCATGCGGTCCTTAAAGGGTTAATGCATTGGTTGTTGAAAACACTGAACCCCCTGAGTTATGGCTATAGAGTGATAGATGGTCTATAGCCTTTAGATGACTCTATGTCGCCCTGACAGGCTTTATAATAGTCTACACGTACAGGTACGTCCATCTAAACCTGCCCACATGGAGTAGCTTATTCACTTTTAACCCTATAGGGACAGAGTGATGCCTAAAGGTTGCATTTTTCATCATGTCTGCACCAATGCAGCATCGGTGAAGTACGGTGTTGAGTATCATGCTGGACTCTGGGAGTGTATCAAGCTTTAGGATCAAGCTATGATGCATGAATGAAGCACTGGCGAGTTACTCACCAGTGCTTCATTAATGCATCATGGCGAAATAAATAATATATTAAATCACGATGCAGCCCTCAGAGGGTTACATGATAAAGGATGGGTTTAGAAGTATCCTCATTTGAGTCACACTAGGACGAGTGGAGGTCCTGGTAATTTATCCAACATTTATTCTCAACCATAAGATAAATTATCCGGCCAGTGTATCGGGGATAAAGGCCCTATATGGGACCAGTCCCGCCCATTCATACGGTGTCTGTGAGGTGTCAATGGGTTCACATCTGGGTTTTTATATAGATACACATACATCCCTTTAAGGGCCGCGTACAGCTTAAATGTGTGGTACCCACACTGAAAAAGTAAACTTGTCTCCAGACTCGTCAAAGTGACTATCATAAAATAAACTAGTCAAAAGTTGTCTAATCTATCAGGGTACCATTCCACAAATATAATCTGGAGCTGGCAAATGTCGGGTTTTGGACTGGCACATGCCAAGTGGGTCTTCTATCTCCAGCTAGAAGACCCACTTCCTTGTCACTTAGATGCAGTTTTGACTCGTTTATTTTATGACCGTCACTTTGAACAGTCTGGAGTTTACTTTTTAAGTGCATGGTCGTCATGATGTATTCATGCAGCAGGAGTGAGTAACGTGTCATGCATCATGCCGACTGTTCGGGAGTGTATCAACTCCACAGCATTGGTATGATGCTTGAATGCAGTACTGGCAAGTTACTGACCAGGGCTGCATTCATGTATCATGACATCAAAGGGCATGATGCATGAATGCATTATGGGGCCCTTAAAGGGTTAGAGGACACATTTGGCATGTTTAGTTCCTCTTTGTGTGGTGTTTAGATGACATATTACATCATTCTCTACATCTAACACCCCTCCACTACCAACTACACTGTACAAGGATGTCAGTCCCTCTCTGCACGATATAATATATTTCATTCAATCCATTTGATTGATCAACTCCCTATCCCTTTGCAGCTCTGAGAATAAATGTGTTTATTTCAATGTGACTTCGTGGGAATTAAGAAAGGCGGGGCAAAATTATTCGTACATAAGAAGAGGACAGAGGCCATTCTAAGCCCATAAATGTCTATATTCCTTGATGAAAAGGGGAGATATTTTACCACCTGTGTTGCTGTGTGAAAAAGTTTGCAGTTTTTAGAATATCGACCATATTCAGTGTCTCTTCCTCATGGAGTAGGAGAAGTGTCTCTGCCTATACTAACTGAGTACATCTGACAGTCCATACTTCACATAATATGACATAACAGACTACCAGTGTTTGTTTGTATCATATTTTCTTTGCTGAGGGCTAAATGGGTAAAGCAATATAAGCTCTTAGTGAACAAAATTCATGTTTAGTAATTAAAAGATAACTGATGTATGCAAGTTATGAATATACTTGTTGTGGCTCTCTTATCACATTTATAGCACTGTAAGCGTCAATTTGATATAAAACTTTGTAATCTGGACTTGATCACTGAGATGACTCTCCCCACGACTCTAAAGAGAGTCCCAATTATTAAGGAGTCTTAGAATAGGAGTCATTATAGAGTTCTGCTAATGTTAGGAGTCGCTTTAGAGTCCTGGGGAGAGTTACCTCGGTGATCAAGTCGGGAGTCGCAGTGATTCTACTTCTTTTCTCTGTGTTGTATATAGTGTTCATATATATCCTATACTAGTGTAGGTGGCCTCTCTAACCTTCACCAGGGATGCTCTTCTCTTTTGATAAATCTTTTTGATTTATTTTTTATTTTTTTAAGTTTTTCATCTCACTACAATGTCAAACAGCTCACTAATCTTCCAAAACCACAAACCGTTCACATTAACGCAAGCCACGGTTTTCATCCATACACCTATATCACGTCCATACCTCAATATAGATGGCATTGATATCATCCTACATTATTCCCCACACCGACTATCAACCCCACAATGGCTACTTTTTATCGACACTAATTCCAGACAACTTTTTATCAGTCCTTATTCCCAAAAACTATTTCATCAAAAGCCTCATTCCCGCCACCTTTTATCGACATAATCTGATAATTTGTGAAACTTTTTATCAAAAGCTTCAACAAAGCTCTGGGTTAGTGGACTGGATTAGAGAACACATTACGTTATCATAATGAACATATTCAGCGCCCGCCGGCTTTTGTTCTATACTAATCTCTCCCCATGCCGCAACGTCAGAGATTATCCCACAAAACCACAAATCAGATTTAGATGTTGGCGGTGCCTGCGGGCTATAGTGGAGCATCTGTCATGAAGGCACTGAAGGTCGCCGATTGGCAGCATGTGAATTTGAAGAGAGGGATGTAGGGGGGATACCACAATGACGTTAAAACAACGATAAAACAACGTTAAAACAACGTTAAAACAATGTTAAATTGCATCATTACCGTATACAGCGTTACAGGAAAGGAATTGAAGGCAGGGTTGGGGTTATACTAATACACTTGAGACATAATAATTATTTTCAATTTCATAATCTAAGGCACAGCATTGTCAGTATTCATACGTCATACCTGGCATCATTGTTTCAACATTTAAAAAATGTTTGTTGGGGTTGCTAAAGTTTAAACAATATATTTGTCCTGATGTCCTGATGCTGCAAACCTGATTTGCAACGTTTTTTAAACGTTTTTCTAGGATCTCAGCTTTGCAATGGAAGCATAACAGCATAAAGTAGAATTATTTCAACATTGATTCAACGTTATTTCCACAGCTTACAATTAAGGCAGGGTTACCACAAGAGCCATCACAGGCTATATTTGATGAGTTGACATGATGGGTGGTGGGGGATGGGGCTGGGGTAGGCCGATTTGTTTCTACAGCGCTATCATATTTCCACCCTACCCCGCATAACAAAGCCAACCGGCAGGTCCCAGCCTCAAAACAATGGGAACCCTTTCAAATATCATATTCTATCATGAAACTATTACTTTCGCCCTGCTGGGATGCACTGGGCGATAAATCAAGGACTTCAAAGGCTAAAATCCTCATGTTACTCATTAGGGGATGCGCCCCTTGATTGGCTCCCCCACCACCCAACCTCCTGATGCTAATTTCTTTCAGATTTGTATTAATACGCTCATGACGCCGGCGATGTGTGAGGGGGGAGGGTGTTAACCCTTTTAATACATGATGCCTTTTGCTGTCATGATGCATGAGTGCATCATGCCGACCTTTTAGGAGTGCATCAGACCCCTTAGGGTCCGCATGATGCATGAATGCAGCCCTGGCGAGATACTCGCTGAGGCTGCATTCATGTATCATGCCAACAAAAGGACTGCTAAAATGTGTTTGTTGTCGTCATGATGTACCAATGTAGCCCCGGCGAGTAACTCACCAGTGCTGCTTTCAAACATCATGCCGTCCTTATTGGGTTGGGACACTCCCGACGGTTCAGCATGATGCACCAATGCTGCACTGGCGAGTCACTCGCTGGCCGCTGGGGCTGCATAGGTGCATCATGATGACAAATGTCATCTTTTAGCGACATCCGTCCTTAAAGGGTTACGGGGTATTAATGGGCCGTTTCCCATCCCATTGTCCTGGCCACTTCTACTTATTAATAACGTTAGAGGGAAATAGATAATATGATTACGTCAGGCGTATTACACCAACAGCTTGCTGGGGGTTGGGGGGGGGGGAGGGGGGAGGGCAGGCAACTGGCAATTGTTACATGCTTATACCACAGTTGGCTCGGAGAACAAAACTGTAAAACGTAAAATTAAACAGTGGGTATAAGTCAGATATGGATACGCATGAGTAGCTGCATAAGTGTTATAAGCCTTAGATAAGGGTAATTTTCCTCGGCTGGCGCCTTGGATAATTACACTGACCTTGGCTTATAACACACATACAGGGACGCACTATACTGATCTATTACTTAATGTTTAGTAGTAGTGTTAGAACAAACTGACTATAGTGCCATGATGGTATGCGCAGTAGCGGTGGCAGAAACATGAACTAGACTGCTTTAAACTCTGAAACCTCTTTGGGAAGTAAAATTCAAGTGTTCTGCTTACTGATAAACGTAAAACCAAGCATCCAAACATAATATTATACATATGCAATGATACCTTCAAGTAGCCCTGTTTTGCATTAAAGAGCTGGTGGGCAATCTCTAGATTACTATGGTACCCCATCTCGGACACCATTGCTATCATGTTATATTATGAGGAGTATAGATAGATAGGCTGTCTATATAAGATCTAAGAAATAAGCCATATATATTCTGGATTCTATGGTAGAAAATACATAGGAATATTTATCTGAAATAACTATATGAGACACTTTATAAAAGGTGCTCTAATTTCACCTAAAGTCGGACACCAATTTTCAAGTGGGTTTCTTCATCCTACTGATAATGGAGTGATCAGAATTATGACTTTAATACAATATATATAAAATATTAGTAATCTTATCTGTTGTTCTACCATATAAATATGAAAATCTACTGATCCATTAATCTATAAAGTGAGAATATACAGTTTTCTGATATAAGTTAGGTTCAAGGTAGTTAAACACACATTTCATATGGAAACATCTTATATATCTTTAATGAGAATCGTACCCTGAGACTGTTGGATCACCCCTGTTCAATTAATTAAGTGCTCTACCTTTTATTTCCTTAAAAAAACAAAAGAAAACTAATGTGTCCGACTTCTGGTGAAATTAACCTTTCTAATTTTCGTTTTTTGAGTGACAATATTTAGGTAAAAAATACTTTAAATCCTTTCTATTATACATAGGTAATGAGGTATGAACGCTCCCCTGTCCATAGGTATGACATACTCAATTGTAGGTCAATTAGGGCCTTGCCTATACTCAATTGGAAAAGGGTTGCATTGGCAGTGACAACGAGCGTCCGAAAGTGGTGAATCTACCCTAGTTTATGCAGTAATGTCATACATCGGCTGACAGGCTTGGTACAGGCTTGGTAATTAAACAAAGAGGAAACTGTATAGTTACACTGTGGTGATGTAAATACTTCCATTCACCTTGCCCACTGCCCCACACACAACTATTGCTATCATACACATTTATAAATTATGAAGTATCTGACTCTGCTGATATTACACCATTCCAAAGCCACATAAAATAGTATAGGGACTCCTATTATACACGATCATATAATATGTCATCTCGGTTTCAAAAGGATGAAATGGCATTATCCCTGGGCTCCACAATACTAGTACATAGTATATCTAATTTAAGAAACAATGCCTATAAGTTTAAATGCTATTCTCATCAAGAGTCCACATAGTTTTTCAACTAACTTTCTTGTCACACATTAGCATGTTAGTGGTGAGCGTGAAGGCGGGCGTGAAGTTCTAACTGTTCATTAGTCCTTTACTAATTCCAATCTATAGCAGCAGCAGTCGGTCTGGCTACACAATAGCTTGCTCTGATTGTTTTTTGTTGTAACTTTTTAGCCCTTTAAGGATGGCATAATGCCTTAATGCAGCATGCCCTTGTTCATCATGATGTATGAATGCAGCTCTGGTGTGTAACTCGCCAGTCCTGTATTCAAGCGTCATGACGACCCTACAGGGTTGAGAGACACTCCTGAAGGGTCGGTGTGATGCACCAATGCAGCACCGGCGAGGGCAGCATTGGTGCATCATGACGACCACTGTCATATTTTAGCGACATCCGTCATTAAAGGGTTATGTCATCCATCATAGATAGGTGTAATGATTAGCCATCTCCGGACGTCCTGTGTGTGGGGGGGGGGGGGACTAAGGGGGGGGGGGGGGTCTAGATGTCAGGTTTGATACAGCTCTGGGTGTAGCCATGACAACACCAATCACACCCCCAGGCCTATCTGCAGAATGAACCTGTATCCAAAACTAAATGTTGTCACTTTTTATCTTCATTTTATCGGCTACAATGAAGTTGTGATAAATGTGTTTATGACAACACTTGAAATCATTTAGTCACTGAGAGATTAATCGTTAACCCTTTAAGGGCAAGATACTGCTTTAATGTGTCAGGCATTGGTCGTCATGATGCATGAATGCAGCCCTGGTGAGCAACTCGTCAGGGATGCATCAATGCATTATGCATCGTTCATGCATTATGCCGCCCTTGGGGAATTGATACACTCCCAAATGATCAGTTAATTACTCAGTTTAGGGAATTATCTAAAGAAAACTAATCTATTTCTAGGCGACATGCCGTCCTTAAAGGGTTAACATGTGGCAGAATGCTAATGCAGAGATTGCACTGTGTAACGTAGATAGGGGAAAGGTGTCCAATGCAGGGGGCACCGGACCATGGTGGTTGATTTATTAAAATTTGATTTAGTTTCAAGTTATTGAATCAGGATTTTCAGAACAGTGATATAGTATACTGGCAGTGCGGGCAAATTAATACATGAAATAAAACTTAGTATGTAGTGCGGGTAAAATAATACATTAAATGAAACAGTTAGAATACAACACAATTGCATAAATACAATGATTGAATCAGCGTTTGAATAATATGATGATACTGGTAGTTTAATGGTAGTAGAAATGAATGAATATGAATTTAGAAACTCAAAGGTTTTAAAAACCAAGCAGAGTTAAAAGGAAGGGAAATAATTAAATACCGGTAACCAAAGTCATTCATGAGGAGATTAAATAACCCTTTTCAAAACAGTTATGGACCTGTAAGCAGCTAGCTGGATATAAGCGGAGTGAAACAAATCATCACCCTGATACGGTATAGATTCACCTCGAGAAGGACACATATACCTTAAAAAAGCACACTTGATCTCAGCCAAAAATAATTTTCTCATTTCAAGAAACTAAGATGAATAAACTCGCCTGGCGGACAAATGACTAGTTTTAAGCTCTTTACTTATGAACAGAGGTTAAGTGTTATTCTTTCCAAATAGACAAACACAAGAAGTCAGATAATTGTACACAAATAACCTCAAATGTCACTGTCGGTCTCAGGGCATGTGTCCGACTAAAAGATACAAGCTTCACACTCATACACGGCCTGTATAATTATCTCATTTCAAGATCATAAGATAAATAAACTCGCCTGGCGGACAAATGGCTAGTTTTAAGAAAGGTGAGTTTATTAAAATGTTGTCTTATTTTTTTTAAATGAGATAATTATTTTTTGGCTGTGTACCAGATAAAAACCAGTACTTTACACGGTAATATGCTGGTAATTTGTACATTAATCAACAACTGCTGACCCTAGACTGCTAGAGGAGAAGCCATCAGCAGTGTGTGCACATCCATCACCACCTGACTGTCAGCCTATCCAGCAAACCCACCCAACCATCAAAGGTGCCACCTAGAAGCTGGTTATAACCCTTTAAGGGCCGCATAGTGCTTTAATGTGCTATAGCCTTGGTCGGCATGATGCATGAATGCAGCCCTGTGGAGTAACTCACCAGGGCTACATTCATGCATCACACCGAACCTGCGGGGTTAATACACTCCCAAACTGCTGGCATGATGCATGAATGCATCATGCCCACAAATGGGCATAGATCATTAAAGCACTAAGCCGTCCTTAAACCCGCAGATCTCGGTACCCCTCCACCGACAGTCAGGGCGCAGTCGGGACAGGTACTCAGCCCTATTTATAGGAGAGCTGGGGCTTTAAAGGCCCTTTTCCGTCAGCAGCTCTAATCTCGTTAATGAGTAGCAGGGTTCAGGATGAGCCGCTCACCCCGGGTGGTGATGGGATGAGGGATGGGGCCAGACCTGCTCCTCAACTGGCCTCATCTTATAGGCTGTGTCTCACAAACTTGGGCCAATGTTTTTGTCTATGACCGGGTGCCGTCTATGACCAGGTGCCGTCTATGACCGGGTGCCGTCTATGATCGGGGGTCGTCTATGACCGGGTGCCGTCTATGACCGGCTATCTAAAAAAGTTGTTTGGAGAAATAAAAAAGATTTTTTAATTTAAAAAAAGAAATTATAAATACAAATTGTAAAAAATTAAAAAAAAAAAGGTTTATCCCTCCAAACAACTTTTTTAAATAGCCGGTCATAGACGGCACCCTGTCATAGACGGCACCCGGTCATAGACGGCACCCGGTCATAGACGGGACCCGGTCATAGACGGCACCCGGTCATAGATGGCACCCGGTCATAGACGGCACCCAGTCATAGATGGCACCGGGTCATAGACGGAACCCGGTCATAGACAAACACGTTGGCCCAAGTTCGTGAGACACAGCCCTTAGTCTGTGAGGTGGGAAGAGGAGGTGTGGTACAGGTTAATTATTATAGCCAGAATATTTAGGGTACATCTTTCTTCATATATTGACTTATATTGTAAGCAGAGAAGATCACATTCATGGTCAGTTAAACCCTTGCGTCGGGTTTCTTACACACAAAAGGATGCCCAAGGATACCAACATCTGGTCCAAATGTATATTTCAGTTTCAGGCACTGTCACAACGCCTCCCGCAACACCTGTATGATAGATAAACTGCACACACCCTTTCACTATACATGTAGGCTTAAGTTTATCTGATTCTCTGGTTATTACATAGTGATAAATATCACACAACTGAGAATACCGTTTTTATGATGTCATGCATTCATTTATCTAGAATACATATAGTTCCGGCTGGTAAGACTTTCATCTTTAGTCCTGGGGCCTGGTTTATTATGCCATGCAGTCAGGAGTCTGGGTATTTATCAGGAGCTCCTAATAGGATGAGCATCTGTAGTGTGGGTAGGGGGGGGGTAGGTGGTTTGTGTGGGTGTGTGGGTGTGTGTGGGGGAGGGCTGTATGTGTGTGTGTGTGTGGGGGGGGGTGTATGTGTAGGGGGGGTGTATGTGTGTGTGTGGTGTGGTGTGTGGGGGGGTACTTTGATGTGTAGAGTGACAGGTGGGACTGGTGGCTCCTCCTGGTGGTAGAAATATGAACACAGATGCTGCCCCGAGATCATCCCTTAACCCCCCCACCCCCAGTCCACACCCTGCAATCTCCAACCTTTAACCCTTTAAGGACAGCATGATACCTCAATGCATCATGCCCTGGCTGATTGGCTGCATTGGTGCCGGGGCTGCATTGGTGCATCAAATGTTATCTTTTAGTGACATGCATCAGGGCTAAGAGTCACATGGGGCGTTAATGTGCTATGCCCTTGGTCGTCATGATGCATGAATGCAGCCCTGGAGGTGCATTCATGCATCATGACGATCCATTGAGAGTGTGTCAATACCCCATAGGGTCAGAATGATCTTGAAATGTAGCACTGGTGAGTAACTCGCCATTTCTGCATTCATGTATCACCACGACAGGGGGCATAGTCCATTGCAGCACTTTGCGGTCCTTAAAGGGGCCCACCTGGTGGACAAAATGAGGGATAAATAGGATGAACTTCACACACCAAATGTGAGATGTTGGCGCAAATTATTGTAATTAAATTCACATTTAGTATTTAATGCACTTTAGGTGGAGGCTGTGACAGCGTGTCTGACCTTCAAACGGACGATGCGGGCTGGGGGGGGGGGGAGGTACTGAACCCCAGTTTGGGTACCAACTGCAAGACGGGCCCTGGGAGCTGTGGCGGTGAGCCTCCTTAAATTAGGAAAAAGGCGGGCTGTCACTGACCAAAAGGCTGGGAGCTGTTGGAAGATATATATTATGGTGATAAGGGTGTTGTTATAATTTATAGTCAAGAAGACTCATATTTCAAGAAATTAACTTGTAAAGTCGTTTATTTAACAATATCCTGGCCAAGCAAGAAGCTGCCAGATGACATCTAAGAAACATGGGGGGGGGGGGCGTTTATTACCAAGGGAGAATAAGAGGGCTGTCACACCATGGCATGGGTGGGCTGTAGTTTATGTTTCGGTACCTATCACCTATCAAGGAGCCAGTACCCTCCCTGGGGTGTGCTTGTGTGTGTGTGTGTGGGGGGGGGGGGGGGGGTGAGTGGACAGAAGGGATGACCTTCACAGACCAACTGTTGATGTTAGCTCAAAATATTACATTTTAATTCTAACTGAATATTCATCAGTTGACATCTAGTACTGCCCTTTGACCAGTCCCATAGGATGGGGCCACGTCTGTTATGTAACGGACCTTGGTGCATCTGGCTTCAAATACACCGCACATAGAAAAGAAACAGCGTCAAAGGGAGTCCAGGTTGCCTTCAAAATGACCGGGTTGCCTTCAAAAGGTCGCATAAGGGAGTCTAAGTGACTCTCTGGCTGTTCTAAGGGAGTCAGCTGGGGGATTCATCTGGTCATATAACCAAGAGACCTACCGTAAATTCTCGCGTATAAGCCTAACTCGCGTATAAGCCGCACCCCTAACTTTGACAAATTATATAAGCCGCAGAGGGGGTCTGAATATTGCGATTTTGGTACTGTAGTATACTAATAAAAACTCTCGTATAAGCCGCACCCTATATAGGCATGTTTGGTATCAAAAGAAAGCTGAGTCTGACTCACGTATAAGCCGCGGCTTGTACGCGAGAATTTACGGTATATGACTCCCCCAGGTGACTCCACTAGGTCAACCAAACAGTCCCCTAGACTCCCTTATGCAAACACTTGTGTTTGCCTTCCTTGTATGTTCTGTTTTATCACATCGTTAATTAAGTTGTCTATACCTCGTTTACATTGCCGTTATTGGCCTGTCACGTGATCTAAAATACTGTCTTCTTATTGGTCTAGAGTAGCAAACAGGGATGGTACGTAAAAACGAACCCAACCCCGGGTGGTACGTTTTCCAATGATAAATTGATGCTGGGGGCAGTAGGCATCAGACGACAGTCGTTGGAAGCTCAACAAATAGTTCACAAAAATGTTTGGGCGCCTTGAAGATCTTTTCGTTCCGCCATAAAAAAGATTCAAATGATGTCCAACACACCATAAAGTATGATTCAAAGTACTGCATAGTCCTTTTCACACAAAAAACTTGAAACTATTTTGATTCCAAGATCCAAAAAGGGTCCAGAAATTTCAATTTCTGCCCCCTCCCAAAATCCACATCCCCCTCCTCAAGTTGACACGACCACTTCCTTATCTTCGAAACCAGCGAAAATATTTCCAGTAGCCTTTCATGAGATTTTACTGATTATTGTTTTAGGAACTAATCTATGTCAAATGTCACAATTAATAACTGATTTATTACTGATTTAGATAGACATCACAGAAGTGGCAGTATTTAGCTTAGTACAGGTTAATCATACAGAAAGGCCTGGGGCGGCCTATAGTGTAACCCAGAGCTGTATCAACCCTGACATCCAGACAGACATAGTACCCCCCCCCCCCCCCACACACACACACCACTCTCTGACCATGACAATACATGACAGATCACCACACCTCATGCTTGATGGATTACCCTAAATGTGAGTAAAACCAATCAGGGAAACCAGCGCAGTAGCGGCATCTATTGTGTAGCCAGAGTGAAGTCAGCGTGACTGCTGCAGGCCAGACATTCATGTTATACACTGGGTTAACCCTTTAAGAGCCGCATAGTGCATTTTTGTAGTATGCGGCCTGAGGGTATGATGCAGTAATCCAGTCTGTATAGGGGTCTGTCTGATGCATGGTTGAATCCACGTTAAAGTGACATGGTCCAATTTTTTTTCATATTTTAAATCCTGCTTAAATGTGTTTCAAATGTTAGTACAATATCATATTTGGAGGATAGGGCCCAATAAAGCCCAATTAGGGGTTCAAATGTGGCCCAAGTATAATATTTTACAGTGTATCTTCAATGGGGGGAATTATAGTGTGCACTCCAAAATTAGTAAATTGTGCCATAATCTGATAATTAGTTGAATTCTCAGCTGAATTCTGGGGAATGAGATAAAATAAAGTAGCCAGCACATGAAGTATGGCCATAGGGAACATTCTGGTTCATTTGTATCAAAATTGATCATGGAGCCCTAATCAACATACCATGTCACTTTAAGTATTCATAACACGTCTAGTATTCATTTTGTAGAATAAATAACTATGTATTCATACACATGTATGACATTTCCACTATAGTCCTTAAAGGTTGTACACTGGCTGGCACTAAACAGAGACAACACACAAGCATTCAGAGACAAGCCCATGAATGATGTTCACAAATGGCCCCATATTGTTGTCCACATATTAAAACGCATTTTATTAATGCCCTCTGATGACGCTCAATGACAGGGCTGGGTGCACGCCTAATACCAGCCTGTAGTCCTAGGTCTGACCTTGGCTGACCTTGGACAATGACCACAGGGGGAGGTCAATGAGGACCCCTCCCGGAGGTGGGCGTGGTGAGGGAACAAAAACTGACCACCGTCAACCACCTTCTCTTTGTCACATACATGTGCTGATTGACCCTGCAAGGGGGTCATAGTGCTTTAATGCATCATGCCTTGGTCGTCCTGATGCATGAATGCAGCCCTGGTGAGTTACTCGCCAGGGCTGCATTCATGCATCATGCCGACCCTATTGGGTTGATACACTCCTGAAGGGTTGGTATGATGCATGCATGTAACCCTGTTGCGTCATATCACCAAGGCTGCATCCGTGTAGCGTGACAACCAAGGGCACAGCACATTAAAGCACTATGCGGTCCTTGAAGGACCTGATTAGAGGGCCCGGATTGAGCCACAACAATCAGGGCTGACCAAGGTAACAAAACCCTTGGCAGCTAGAACTCATAAATCGACTTACAGAGTGAATTGTGTTCTATCTGCGCTGTTTAGTACTGTATAAGGGGTTGGGTGAAAGGGGCCGGGGTGCAAAAGCACATCCCAGTCTTTATAATTAACTCTAGCTTGAATACACTGAAATCCCCAGGTGACTTCAAACTACTCGGAAACTCCTCCGCAATGATGAGTTTTGCCTCATCAAATGGTTGATACCCACGTGAGTAGTTTGGCCTCATCATTTGATGAGGTTGGTATCAAAATGATGGGTTCAGCATCATCAATTTTACTACATTGAGCGATGAGTTTGCCTCATCATTTGATGAGTTTTCATCATCAAATTGTGAAAAAGATGAGTTCAACATCATCATTTTTGGTACATTAAGCGATGAGTTTACCTCATCATTATGATGAGGTTCTAATTATTAACTCATCAAAACGATGAGTTATAATCATCAATTTGAGTACTTTTGGGTATTATTATTTTATTCAGGGAGGGGGTTGGGGGGTTGTAGTCATCATTTTGGGGATATTTCTGGGATGCATCACTTAAGGCCCCTGGTGGCTTGGACCTTGTCCTGGCAGCTAGGGGTCGGGCCCTGGCGGATGGCGCCAAAGGTAGATGACCGAGTCTCTCCTGTGACAAGTGAAAAAGGTGCATATCAATATTATGTACGCATATTAACAGGTGAGACAATAAATTAGTTGAAATTTACTTACTGT
>OX381709.1:4607516-4690516 GCA_947462335.1 Harmothoe impar | reverse complement strand
CCCACTTCTTCCGTCTCAGCCGCCTTCCTTCCCTCCCTCCTCCTTCCCTTCCTCCCTCCTCCTTCCCTTCCTCCCTCCTTCCCTCCGTGACTCCCTCCATTCCTCTTTCTCTCCCTCCCTCTGACTCTCTCTTCTCCTGCCTCCCAGGCCCCTCCTTCCTTCCTTCCTTCATTCCTTCCTTCCTTTCTTCCTTCTTTCATCCTTCCTTCCTTCCTCCCTTCCCTACCTCCCGGCCTCCCTGCCTTTTCCACTTCCTGCCTTGCTCACTCCCTCTCTCCCTCCCTCCCTCCTTCCCTCCCTCCCTCCCTCCCTCCCCTCCCATCCTCCCTCCCTCCTTCCTTCCTTCCTTCCTTCCTTCCTTCCTTCCTTCCTTCCTTACTCCCTACCTTCCTTCCTTCCTTCTCTCCCTCCCTTTTCCCCTTCCTTCCTTCATTCCTTTCTTCCTTTCTTTCTTTCTTTCTTCCCTCCCTTCCTTCCCTCCCTCCCTCCCTCCCTCCCTCCCTCCCTCCCTACCTCCCTTTCTCCCTCCCTCCCTCCTTCCCTCCCTCCCTCCCTCCCTCCCTCCCTCCATCCCCTTCCTTCCTTCCTCCCTCCCTCCCTCCCTCCTTTAATCCTCCAATCCCTAAGGGGTAGATATACTGGCAGACACAGAGTGACAGAGAAAGACAAAGAGAGAGAGAGACACACACACACACACAGAATAGGTACAATGTAGTAGTACACCTGGGAGGACTGTGAACTATACAGAACCCACCCTCACTCCAATATACTCATGCCTACCTACCACCCTCACACCACCTGCTTGCTACCTTCCTACTTCCATGGTGTTTACCTGATGCATCCCTCCATATACTTGCCTGTGTCTCTTGTCTCCCTGCCTCTTCTTCTCCCTCCCTGAACCCCTGTATCCTTACCTATCCTCCTGTGTCTCTGCCTGTCTGCAAGCATATCACAGTGTGTGTTCCACTGTTCCTACTAATAGTCAGGGCTGTTATGGTAAATTTCAAGACATCGATGACCAAGGGCCCAAATTTTGCCCAGTTGTCATAAATAACATATATTTTGATATCATAAGGGGTGCCAAAGTGAGGGGTGGCTTTGAGGGGCATATGACCCCTTTTTGGGGTCCTGGTCCATAAAATTAGTTAAATTTTTCATAATTGATGCAAATATAACAACTTTATCAATGGTTATGCGTAAAAATCAAAAGATTACACCCAACAGTATGTTTGAGTGCTATTGAGGTCCCAAGGTCAAGATCAAGGTCACTTGATCTATGATACCTTATGATTTCAGGGAATAGTTCAACCATTTCTTATATACACTATTTCTTATAAGTCAAAAGTGAGTGAATGCTTTAAGGTGCTTTGCCTCAAAAGATGAACTTCTTATTTAATGTACTAATGTATTGGTAACACTTATTTCGACATAAACATAGCAAATTATTGATATATGTGAAGAAATATGAAACCTTTAAAAATTAGTTATACTCAAATATGCTTGGTAAATGCCACCCTATGACACATAGTAGCAACAAATATCTTATATTATATGATTTTATTGAGATTTCTTTGGCCATATGACCTTGACCTACTTTTAATAGATTGAATAACACAAAAGCTATCTTCACCATTTGGAGACTTTCGATGTGAATAATTGATTGCTTTTAAGTTATGATATGGTACATACAAGTGGGGTATTTTGATAAAGTAAAGGGTAGGTACTCAGGTATGTGCTTTTGTACTTAGGGCTAGCCCACACATAGATTCAGAGCAGATTATGAGATAATAATTTATATATTTTTACTACTGGTGATCAGAAAGATGTTCAAAATGATTAAAGGTCTCCATATAGGCTCAGAGCCTGCCTTTAATTTATAAGTCCAGTAATCTTTGACAATTTTTGCTTGCAAATCATCTCCCTCTGGTATAGAAACATGAATAAATCTTCCTTAATCAGGGCAATCGGTAGAGCTAGGGACATCATTGCACATGATAAACACTAGCATTGTTTCAATGTTGCCTATTATTGTGATGCCTTACAATAACTAAAACAATAATTATAGAGGGCTGTGTAACAACTGACTGGGAGAGAATGATCTCTTTGTTCACAGATATATATGAATTTGATCTCTAGAAAGGCTGCTATTGGAGGCAGTAGGCCATTATAATATCCCTAGTAGCAAGCCCACATAGGGCCAACTTGTTCTTTGCTGGGGCAGATCTCAGTACCTGGGTTTTACCTGGGCTAGTGGCTTGGATTCAGGCACAGCCCAAACAGGTTGCCCAAATTAGGAAAACCGATTATAGCCTGTTTTGAGTCCATAGGTTTTGGTCATTGGGTTTTGGTGCGGTCCCTATAAGGGCTGCCTGATGTGGGCGCAGATCAGTTTTAAAGTCGGCTACCTGGTGTGGGCTGAGGTGGAGTGTGGACAGGTCAAACTTATGTGATAGTTCTGGAACATGACACTAGATGGTCCTCACTATACAATATGTAGACATGTTATCCAAACCAGAACCTATTTCCAGTAGTACAATGAAACAAAAATAGGTTACTAAGTTGCAGGTATTTTAAGCAAATTATAGGTAATAATGAACAGATTTCCTAAAGGTTTTGAAATATATGAAGGTTCCTGTTTGAATATGCAAAATAAGGTTCCCCAAGTAGCAATAAACCATAGACCCCATACCTGTCACTTTCAAATTAACTTAAGTAGCGGCACATGCTTCATGCTTGTAGGAACTATAGGCTTCAAGGCAAATATGTCCCTAGATCGGATGAGTGTGACTTGTCTCATCTGCATGGCTCAAAACTGATGATCATACTTCATGCTTGTCCATAACTGGATAGGAAGAGTATGATTCAACCTTTGGTGCATTAATTAGCAGCACTTGGTATTTTCTAGTCAATAATTGTTCAGTATGGGCTTGCTGTTGTGGAGGGCAGTATATTTTCATTCTCTCAGTCTCAGAGGAGGGGAGGGTTGGACTTTATGCTAGGTTGCCAGCCAGAGCAGTTGAGGCCCTTTCAATACAATTCTGGAGCAACAGCATAAATAAATCATATCTATGCCAGTAGGCGTATACCCTCTTTAATGTAATACTTACGTCAAACACATTGCTGAGTAGTATAAGCATCAGTATGAAGCAGTAAGACATATAGATAACATAGTATACATGGCAGGAATCTTAATTTTCTTAAGGTTTTGTATGGAAAAGTATCTCAAAATCCAAGATGGCTGCCACATAGGCTCTACAAAATGGTTTGATTGAATTCCCTGACCTCTTACTTACTTCAAAATGTTGTTTGTTTTCTTAAGTTAGTTAGAAACAAAGAGCTCTTTCAAGTTTTCGTTAGAAGCCATTTAGGAATATGGTGGCCATATTTGATAGGAATTTGAAAATGACTGGCCCCAAGTTTCAAATCCTCTTTCATGTTAGTAAGCATAAGTCTACTAAGTCTCATTGATCTAGTTTTATTTGTTCCTATGTTTTCCCAATTTACAAGAATACAAGGGGAAAGAACTAGTTAATCATAGTTTTGCATAAATTATGCTAATTAGGTAAAATAAAATTTTGAATTCTGGTGTAGTTCTATTCAAACGAGCCATTTCTTTAAGAACTGACCCTTTTTGAATATACAAATGGGTGTTTTGCCATCATTGCCATGCTAAATAGGGTAATTTACCTGATCTAATTAGATATACTAATTAGAGGCCTAGGTATGCAAATGCCAGAATGGCCCCAAGCAGATTCTGATTCTCTGGCAAAAACTGAATAAGAATCACTCATTGTGCATAAAAATATGATTGTGGTGAGCTGAATAAAGAATTGATCCGTTCATTGTGAGCAGTTTGCAATTTTAACAGAGTTCACTAAAGTGACAACAAGTATGTCATTTCTTAACACTTTACTACGATTAGCATATCGTTGCGAAGCTGATGCCCGGGGCTATCATCTCCATGTCATTTTGAAGATCTATGTGTCATTTGTTTGACACAGGAGTTAATGTTCTAAAGACATTGTTGGAAAAAGAGGCATTTTTGGAAAGTATGACCTTGAAAAATGACCTTGACCTTGAGTAATGAACATACTCATGAATAAGTAACTACATATGTATGTTGTCAGTATCTCTGAGAGCTTATAGACCTAGATACTACATATTTATGGTGTTAACTTTAGTCATACCAGTTCCAGACTTTTAACTTTTTTCATGAAAAATCTGAGTTTACAAGGGGCCCCTCGGCCCCCTGGCCATAGTTTTTGTTGGCACCCCTTCTGAAATCATTAATTACATATTTTTCTATCCATAAAAAAAAGTTGGTGCTTTGGTCACATCTGTCTTGAAATGGCCCTGACCAATGCATAACAGCCCTGACTATAAGGGGTCAGCCTGCTGTGGGCACACACTGCCCACCACCACAGGTCTAGTAGTACTACAGTCAGGGGAGGGGGCTAATTACATACCTTGGCCAGGAGTGCTCTCCACATACCTTCTATAATAGCACAAGTCTATCTTACTACAACAGGTGTACACATGTACATATATGTATGCCTAGCCCCATCAGATTTCCAATATGTCAGAGAGATGCCCATAAACCATGGTTGGGGTTGGAGTATTTAAACAGATATTGGACATGTACTTACCACTGCTCTTTGTGGGACTGTGTGGAGTGTGGAGTGGTTGTAGGCCTGGTGAACTGGGACCCTGGTCTAGTACACCTGTACCCCAGGGGGGGGGGCACTTTCTTTATGTTCTATAGTAACCATGACACACAGAGTAGCAGGAAGGAGGTACTTTTTGGATCACATTGGTGGGTCCGACAGGGCCCCAATAGGGGTTAATTATGGGCCACTTTGGGGAAAAAGTGGTAGGTTTTTTTGGCCAGAAATATCAACTTTAGGGTGATGTACGCACATGGTATCCATAAATGTGAGAGTGGCCCCCCCAGGACCTGTACATGCACTCTGATGAGGTCTGCCCCTGATGAGTTTGGGTCCTCGATATGGATTAGATTGGTTCATCGCTATGATGATGCTGACTACTCCGCTTTGAATAGTTGACTCATCTGGTGGCTGATGACCCTCAAACTCCTCACAGGCGATGAGTTTTTAGTGGCCCTGGGATTTCAGTGTAGTGAAATGTGTGCTCTCTGTCCATAACAAGCCTGCTACTTCATATACAAAAAAACTTCGTTATAAGGAGCACCTTGGGACCAGTACAATTTGCTCCTTATAAGCAAGGTCTCCTTATAAGCAAGGTCAGCCTTATTAAGGTCCCGATAACAGTACACTCCCTACAAGTGTCGATTATACCCTGATAGTTTTTGATTCAAATACAATTTAGATATTACTTCAAGTCTACAACCCCTTCAGGTCCCTCCCTGGAACTTTTGATCTCCCTTCTGCCCTAGGGAAGCTACAAATATATTCTTCCCACATCTCTAAGCTTGTACGGTGGGCAATTTTAAGCAGTCTGTGACTGTAGCCCTGAGAGATGTCTTCCCAGAGTAAGGTTTGCACATACAAAATGAGAAAATGAGCCAAATTTACCTCCTTATATCAGAGGTTCAGGTTTCACTGTACAAAAAAAAAAAACTTTCCACAAGGTGCATTACCACAGTGGCAAAAGAATAGGGCTCTTAACCCATTAAGGACGGCATAATACCTTAATGCATCATACCCTTGGTCAGCATGATGCATGAATGCAGCCCTGCAAGTAACTCGCCAGGGCTGCATTCATGCGCATGTGTCATGCCGATCCTACAGGGTTGAGACACTCCCGAGCGGTTGGTATGATGCACCAATGTAGCACCGGCGAGTGTCATTGGTGCATCATGATGACAAATATAGTCTTTTAGTGACATCTGTCCTTAAAAAGGGTTAAGAAATTCCTCAAATAGATAAAAATCCACTTCTTTTACTCTTCAGGATCAAAGTTACTAATTCCAGTTTTTTGTTGTAATTTGTCCAGAGTAGGTCAATCCACACTTTTATACACTGTGCTTATAATGTGTTGCCACAAATCAAGTTAGATACGTATTCTAAATATACCGTTAAAAGGTAAAAACCCTTTTCTTAGTCATTTCCAACAACCTACACTCATTTGTGAAAGAAGCATCTAACGTCTGGTATGATACGCACATTATATACTAACGTTCCACATGCTGATATTTCACTGAATATCCAAGACGGGTATTTATAATGTATCAGAGAAGTGTCAAATTACATAAACAATATTGAACATATACCTAGTTTCTTTAATCTGTTTAGATATCTTAATATATGACAGAAATGAAAAAGATATTTCAAATTAAATTCATATATGCTTCTTTTGCCCACAGATGGTAATGGCATATCGCTCCAACACACTAACCCCTGAAACAGTTAAATCTGCGATCTGCTATTCATATCTGTCCTATAACCACAGGGGGTGACGCTGACAAATGCTACAATAATACACCATATTCTGGTCATAAAGCAGACCTATACAAAAAACAGTAGGAGGAAAATGGAATTGGTTCAAAATGCTAATGTATGCCTTTATATTAACCATCCAGCTCAGACAGATCAGGATGTTTTAAATTAGTATGTAATAGCATGAGTAATGTGATTTATGAACTGTGTCTCCCCTCAATGACATTAAGCCTTAAAGGGCCACAAAATGTCATGCCCTTTGTCTTCATGATGCATGAATGCAGCCCTGGTGAATCTACTCACCAAAGCTGCATTCATGCATCATGCCAACACTTCGGAAGTGAATCTGAATCGACCGTTTAGGGCCGGCATGTTGCATGACTTACTCGTGCACCACAGCATGCATTCATGCATCATGACAGTAAATTGCATGATGCATTAAAGCACTAAGAGTCCCGTACAGGGTTCACCTTGCCTGCATCCCGGTGCAGGGTGCACCTGATGTATTCCCCCCACGTCCTCTTCTTCCACCCCACTACCCCCACACAGCCCCCACACTTAAACCTTTATGGGCGGCATGATGCCTTAATGCATCATGCCCTGGGTCGTCATGATGCATGAATGCAGCCCTGGCGAGTCACTCACCAGTGATGCATTCAAGCATCATGCTGACTCTACGGGGTTGAGACACTTCCAAAGGGTCAGCATGATGTACGGTGAGTTACTCGCCAGGGTCGCATTGATGCATCATGACGACCAAGGGCATGATGCATTAAGGCATCATGCCGTCCTTAAAGGGTTAATGCATTGGTTGTTGAAAACATTGAGCCCCCTGAGTTATGGCTATAGAGTGATAGATGGTCTATAGCCTTTAGATGACTCTATGTCGCCCTGACAGGCTTTATAATAGTCTACACAGGTCCGTCCATCTATACCTGCCCACATGGAGTAGCTTATTCACCTTTAACCCTTTGAGGACAGAGGGATGCATTAAGGCCGCATTTCTCATCATTTCTGCACCTGTGAATAACTCAATGTAACAGTGTTAAAGTATCATGCTGCTCTCTGGGAGTGTATCAACCTTTAGGATCAAGCTATGATGCATAAATGAAGCACTGGCGAGTTACTCACCAGGGCTGTATGAATGCATCATATCAACAAAATGGGAGAATGGTACATTTAAAGCACATTGCAGTCTTCAGAGGGTTACATGATAAAGGATGGGTTTAGAAGTATCCTCATTTGAGTCACACAAGGACGAGTGGAGGTCCTGGTAATTTATTTAACATTTATTCTCAACCACAAGATAAATTATCCGGCCAGTGTATGGGGATAAAGGCCCTATATAGGACCAGTCCCGCCCATTCATACGGTGTCGGTGAGGTGTCAATGGGTTCACATCTGGGTTTTTATATACATACACATATATCCCTTTAACGGCTGCGTAGGTCTTTAATGTGTGCTACCCATGGTCATCATGATGTATTCATACAGCTGTAGTGAGTAACTCGCCAAGACGCATAATGCCAACCATTCGGGAGTGTATCGACTCCGCAGGGTTGGCATGATGTTTTGGTGCAGTACTGGCAACTGACTCACCAGGGCTGCATTCATGCATCATGACATCAAAGGCATGATGCGTTAATGCACTATGTAGCCCTTAAAGGGTTAAAGGACACGTTTGGCATGTTTAGTTCCTCTTTGTGTGGTGTTTAGATGACATATCACATCATTCTCTGAATGTAACACCCTTCCACTACCAACTACACTGTACAAGGATGTCAGTCCCTCTCTGCACGATATAATAGATTTCATTCAATCCATTTGATTAATTAACTCCCTATCCCATAGCAGCTCTGAGAATAAATGTGTTTATTTCAATGCGACTTCGTGGGAATTAAGAAAGGCGGGGCAAAATTATTCCTACATAGGAAGAGGACAGAGGCGATTCTAAGCCCATAAATGTCTATATTCCTTGATGAAAAGGGGAGATATGTTACCACCTGTGAGGCTGTGTGAAAAAGATTGCAGTTTTTAGAACATTGAACATATTCATGGAGAAGGAGAAGTGCCTATTCTAACTGAGTACATCTGACAGTCCATACTTCACATAGCACATAACAGACTGCCAGTGTTTGTTTGTATTATATTTTCTTTGCTGAGGGCTAAATGGGTAAAGCAATATAAGCGCTCAGCGAACTGAATTGATGTTAGGAATTAAGAGATAAATGATGTATGCAAGTTGTGAATATACATGTTTTCGCCATCTTATCACAGCACTGTAAGCGTCAATTTGATATAAAATATGTCCATATTTGACTTTGTAATCTGGACTTGATCACTGAGATAACTCTCCCCACGACTCAAAGAGAGTCCCAATTATTAGGGAGTCTTAGAATAGGAGTCATTATAGAGTTCTGCTAATGTTAGGAGTCACTTTAGAGTCCTGGGGAGAGTTACCTCAGTGATCAAGTCGGGAGTCGCAGTGATTCTACTTCTTTTCTCTGTGTTGTATATATAGTGTTCATATATATCCTATACTAGTGTAGGTGGCCTCTCCAACCTTCACCAGGGATGCTCTTCTCTTTTGATGAATCTTTTTGATTTATTTTTTCTCAAGTTTTTCATCTCACTACAATGTCAAACAGCTCACTAATCTTCCAAAACCACCAACCGTTCACATTAACGCAAGCCACCGTTTTCATCCATACACCTATATCACGTCCATACCTCAGTATAAATGGCATTGATATCATCCTACATTACTCACCACACCGACCATCAACCCCACAATGGTTACTTTTTATCGACACTAATTCCAGACAACTTTTTATCAGTCCTAATTCCCAAAAACTATTTCATCAAAAGCCTCATTCCCCCCACCTTTTATCGACATAATCTGATAATTTGTGAAACTTTTTATCAAAAGCTTCAACAAAGCTCTGGGTTAGTGGACTGGATTAGAGAACACATTACGTTATCATAATGAACATATTCAGCGCCCGCCGGCTTTTGTTCTATACTAATCTCTCCCCATGCCCCAACGTCAGAGATTATCCCACAAAACCACAAATCAGATTTAGATGTCGGCGCTGCCTGCGGGCTATAGTGGAGCATCTGTCGTGGCCGTGCTGAAGGTCGCCGATTGGCAGCATGTGAATTTGAGGAGGGGGATGTAGGGGGATACCACAATGACGTTAAAACAACGTTAAAACAACGTTAAAACAATGTTAAATTGCATCATTACCGTATACCGCATTACAGGAAAGGAATTGAAGGCAGGGTTGGGGTTATACTAATGCACTTGAGACATAATGACTATTTTTAATTTCATAATTTAAGGCACAGCATTGTCAGTATTCATACGTCATACCTGGCATCATTGTTTCAACATTTAAAAAATGTTTGTTGGGGTTGCTAAAGTTTAAACAATATATTTTTAAATTGTCCTGATGCTGCAAACCTAATTTACAACGTTTTTTTAAACGTTTTTCTAGGATCTCAGCTTTGCAATGGAAGCATAACAGCATAAAGTAGAATTATTTCAACATTGATTCAACGTTATTTCCACATCATACAATTAAGGCAGGGTTACCACAAGGGCCATCACAGGCTATATTTGATGAGTTGACATGATGGGTGGTAGGGGATGGGGCTGGGGTAGGCCGATTTGTTTCTACAGCGCTATCATATTTCCACCCTACCCCGCATAACAAAGCAAACCGGCCGGTCCCAGCCTCAAAACAATGGGAACCCTTTCAAATATCATATTCTACGATGAAACTATTACTTTCGCCCTACTGGGATGCACTGGGCGATAAATCAAGGACTTCAAAGGCTAAAATCCTCATGTTACTCATTAGGGGATGCTCCCCTTGATTGGCTCACCCACCACCCAACCTCCTGATGCTAATTTCTTTCAGATTTGTATTAATACGCTCATGACGGCCGCGATGTGTGAGGGGGAGGGTATTAACCCTTTTAATGCATGATGCCTTTTGCTGTTATGATGCATGTGTGCATCATGCCGACCTTTTAGGAGTGTATCAGACCCCATAGGATCGACATGATGCTTGAATGCAGCCCTGGCGAGTTACTCGCCGAAGCTGCATTCATGCCGACATAAGGACGACATGTTGCTAAAATATGTTTGTTGTCGTCATGATGCACCAATGCAGCCCCGGCTAGTAACTCACAAGTGCTGCGTTCAAGCATCATGCCGACCCTACAGGGTTGAGACACTCCCGACGGTTCGGCATGATGCACCAATGCAGCACTGGCAAGTTACTCACCGGGGCTGCATTGGTGCATCATGACAACAAATGTCATCTTTTAGCGACATCCGTCCTTAAAGGGTTACGGGGTATTAATGGGCCGTTTCCCATCCCATTGTCCTGGCCACTTCTACTTATTAACAACGTTAGAGGGAAATAGATAATATGATTACGTCAGGCGTATTACACCAACAGCTTGCTGGGGGGGGGGGGGGTGGGGGGGGGAACAGGCAACTGGCAATTGTTTCATGCTTAGACCACAGTTGGCTTGGAGAACAAAACTGTAAAACGTAAAATTAAACAGTGGGTATAAGTCAGATATGGATACGCATGAGTAGCTGCATAAGTGTTATAAGCCTTAGATAAGGGTAATTTTCCTCGGCTGGCGCGTTGGATAATTACACTGACCTTGGCTTATAACACACATACAGGGACACACTATACTGATCTATTACTTAATGTTTAGTAGTAGTGTTAGAACAAACTGACTATAGTGCCATGATGGCATGCGCAGTAGCGGTGGCAGAAACATGAACTAGACTGCTCTAAACTCTGAAACCTCTTTGAGATACAATTAGTTCATGCAGTTATGTCATACATCGTCTGACAGGCTTGGTACAGGCTTGGTACATTAAACAAAGAGGAAACTGTATAGTTACACTGCGGTGATGTAAATACTTCCATTCACCTTGCCCACTGTCCCACACACAACTATTGCTATCATACACATTTATAAATTATAAAGTATCTGACTCTGCTGATAATACAGCATTCGAAAGCCACATTAAATAGTATAGGGACTCCTATTATACATGATCATATACGTCATCTGAGTTTCAAAAGGATGAAATGGCATTATCCCTGGGCTCCACAATACTACATGTAGTACATAGTATATCTAATTTAAGAAACAATGCCTAAGTTTAAGCGCTATTCTCATCAAGAGTCCACATATAGTTTTTCAACTAACTTTCATGTCACACATTAGCATGTTAGTGGTGAGCGTGAAGGCGGGCGTGAAGTTCTAACTGTTCATTAGTCCTTTACTAATTCCAATCTATAGCAGCAGCAGTCGGTCTGGCTACACAATAGCTTGCTCTGATTGTTTTTTGTTGTAACTTGTTAGCCCTTTAAGGATGGCATAATGCCTTAATGCAGCATGCCCTTGTTCATCATGATGTACGAATGCAGCTCTGGTGTGTAACTCGCCAGTCCTGTATTCAAGCGTCATGACGACCCTACAGGGTTGAGAGACACTCCTGAAGGGTCGGTGTGATGCACCAATGCAGCACCGGCGAGGGCAGCATTGGTGCATCATGACGACAAATGTAATATTTTAGCGACATCCGTCCGTACAGGGTTATGTCATCCATCATAGATAGGTGTAATGATTAGCCATCTCTGGACGCCCTGTGGGGGGGGGGGGGGCACTAAGGGGGGGGGGTCTAGATGTCAGGTTTGATACAGCTATGGGTGTAGCCATGACAACACCAATCACACCCCCAGGCCTATCTGTAGAATGAACCTGTATCCAAAACTAAATGTTGTCACTTTTTATCTTCATTTTATTGGCGACAATGAAGTTGTGATAAATGTGTTTTATGACAACACTTGAAATCATTTAGTCACTGAGAGATTAATTGTTAGTCCTTTAAGGGCAAGATACTGCTTGAATGTGTTAGGCCTTGGCCGTCATGATGCATGAATGCAGCCCTGGTGAGCAACTCGTCAGAGCTGCATCAATGTTTCATGCATCATGCCGCCCTTGGGGAATGGATACACTCCCAAATGATAAGTCAGTTACTCAGTTTAGGGAATTATCTAAAGAATCTAATTCATTTCCAGGCACCATGTCGTCCTTAACGGGTTAACATGTGGCAGAGTGCTAATACGGAGATGGCACTGTGTGACGTAGATAGGGGAAAGGTGTCCAATGCAGGGGGCACCGGGCCGTGGTATTTGATTTATTAAAATTTGATTTAGTTTCAAGTTATTGAATCAGGATTTTCAGAACAGTGATATAGTATACTGGTAATGCGGGCGAATTAACACTTGAAATCAAACTTAGTATGTAGTGCGGGTAAATTAATACATGAAATGAAACAGTTAGAACACAACGCAATTACATATAGTACAATGAATGAATCAGCGTTTAAATAATATGATGATACTGGTAGTTTAATGGTAGTAGAAATGCATGAATATGAATTTAGAAACTCAAAGGTTTTAAAAACCAAGCAGAGTTAAAAGGTGGGGAAATGATTAAATACCGGTTAACAAAGTCATTCATGAGGAGTTTAAATAACCCTTTTCCCACTATTGACAGTTCAGTGAAGAACTGTCAATAACGGTATAATTTACCACTATTGACAGTGTGAACTGTCAATAAGAGGAACGTTATCCACTATTGACAGTTTGAACTGTCAATAGCTAAATCAAGGTGGCCCAGCTATTGACAGTGCAAACTGTCAATAGTGGAACACTTTCCTCTTATTGACAGTTCACACTGGCAATAGTGGGATATTTTTCTCTTATTGACAGTTCAAACTGTTTTTCTTGAAAGATTTGTCTGCCAGGTGAGTTTATTGATATGTTGTCTTTTTTTTTTTAAATGAGATAATTATTATTTGGCTGTGTACCAGATAAAAACCAGCGACTTTACACGGTAATATGTTGGTAATTTGTACATTAATCAACAACTGCTGACCCTAGACTGCTAGAGGAGAAGCCATCAGCAGTATGTGCCCATTTATCAGCACACCCACCCCACCATCAAAGGTAACACCTAAAAGCTGGTTACAACCCTGTAAGGGCCGCATAGTGCTTTAATGTGCTATAGCCTTGGTCGGCATGATGCATGAATGCAGCCCCTGTGGAGTAACTCACCAGGGCTACATTCATGCATCACACCGACCCTGCGGGGTTGATACACACCCAAACTGCTGGCATGATGCATGAATGCATAATGACCCCAAATGGGCATAATGTATTAAAGCACTAAGCCGTCCTTAAAGGTCCTTTTCCGTCATCAAAGTTACCAGCTCTAATCTGTTTAATAAGTAGCAGGATAAGCGGCTCACCCCGGGTGGTGCAGAGATGAGTGATGGGCCCAGACCTGCTCCTCAACTGGCCTTATCTTAGGCTGTGTCTCACGAACTTGGGCCAATGTTTTTGTCTATGACCGGGTGCCTTCTATGACCGGCTATCTAAACAAGAATTGCGGTTGTTGCCGCGTAAAAAATGCCTCAGCGGCAACAACCGCAATTCTTGCATTCGAAGAAACATAATGTCTACATTGTTGGTATGTTTGAAGGGAACCCATTCAAGACACCAAAAAAGCAGGGCCGGGAAGGGGTTATCAGGGGGAAGGATGATATTACTTCAAATATGGCATTTCCTATGAATTCCTTGGGTCCATGTTAGGGGGTAAGGAAATGTGTGTTGCTAGGCAGATAAACAATTACAATAGATATTGCTAGGCAACCAGCTGGATTAGCAACAAACTGATAGAACCATTGAATTCCTTGGGTCCATACAAGGGGGTAGGTATGATTATAATCAACCTCAGGACCATGGAAATGTGTGTTGCTAGGCAGATAAACAATACGAATTGCCGTTGCTAGGTAACCAGCTGTATAAGCAACAAAGCGATAGAACCATTGAATTCCTTGGGTCCATATTAGGGGGGGGGGGTAGGTATGATTATAATCAACCTTAGGACCATGGAAATGTGTGTTGCTAGGCAGATAAACAATTAGAATAGCCGTTGCTAGGCAACCAGCTGTATTAGCAACAAACAGATAGAACCATTGAATTCCTTGGGTCCATATTAGGGGGGGTAGGTATGATTATAATCAACCTCAGGAACTATCAAAGGTTGATTTATATTATTGTTATCACATAGCATAAATTTGTGTTGTGACACCTTAATCCAAGATGGCGACACAATCCAAAATGGCGGCGCCCGTTCTGACTTCTGGCAAAGTGCAAACATCATATACCTCGTTCTGGTGGTGCCTGGCGGCACCACCAGGTGGCTACGCCACCACTTCGGCATAAAAAAGTTGTTTGGAGAAATAAAAAAGATTTTTTAATTTAAAAAAAGAAATTATAAATACAAATTGTAAAAAACTTTAAAAAATAAGGTTTATCCCTCCAAACAATTTTTTTAAATAGCCGGTCATAGACGGCACCCGGTCATAGACGGCACCCGGTCATAGACGGCACCCGGTCATAGACGGCACCGGGTCATAGACGGAACCCGGTCATAGACAAACACGTTGGCCCAAATTCGTGAGACACAGCCCTTAGTCTGTGAGGTGGGAAGAGGAGGTGTGGTACAGGTTAATTATTATAGCCAGGATATTTAGGGTACATCTTTCTTCATATATAAATTTATATTGTGAGCAGAGAAGATCACATTCATAATCAGTCTAATCCTTACGTCGGGTTTCTTACACACAGGGGTAGGGGTATATGTGTGTGGGTGTGTGTGGGGGGGGGGAGGGGTGTATGTGTGTGTGTGTGTGTGGTGTGAGGTGTGTGGTGTGTGTATGTGTGTGGTGTGTGGTGTGTGTGCGTGTGTGTGTGTGAGGGTGTGTGTGTGTGTGTAGGGGGTGTATGTGTGTGTGTGGGGGGGTTAGGGGTGTGTGTGTGGTGTGGTGTGTGTAGGGGGTGTGTGTGTGTGTGTGGTGTGTGTGTGTGGGTACTTTGATGTGTAGAGTGACAGGTGGGACAGGTGGCTCCTCCTGGTGGTAGAAATATGAACACAGATGCTGCCCCGGGATCATCCCTTAACCCCCCCTCCCCCCACTCCCAGCACCAGACCCTGTAATCTCCAACCTTTAACCATTTAAGGACAGCATGATACCTCAATGCATCATGCCTTGGTGAGTAACTGGCCAGTGTTGCATTCAAACATCATGCCTACCTTATGCGGTTGAGACACTGGCGAGTTACTCGCCGGGACTGCATTGGTGCATCAAATGTTATCTTTTAATGACATGCATCAGGGCTAAGAGCCATATGTGGCGTTAATGTGCCATGCCCATGGTCGTCATGATGCATGAATGCAGCCCTGGAGGTACATTCATGCATCATAACGATCCATTGAGAGTGTGTCAATACCCAATAGGGTCAGAATGGTCTGGAAATGTAGTACTGGTGAGTAACTCGCCAAGACTGCGTTCATGTATCATGGTGACAGGGGCATAGTCCATTGAATCACTTTGCGGTCCTTAAAGGGGCCCACCTGGTGGACAGGAGGATGGCTAAATAGGATGAACTTCACACACCAAATGTGAGATGTTAGCGCAAATTATTGTAATTAAATTCACATTTAGTATTTAATGCACTTATGGTGGAGGCTGTGACAGCGTGTCTGACCTTCAACTAGATGGTGCGGGTGGCTGTCAGTGTGTGTGTGTGTGGGGGGGGGGGGTCGGTTGTGGGGGGGGGGGGGTGAGTGGACAGAAGGGATGACCTTCACAGACCAACTGTTGGTGTTAGCTCAAAATATTAATTTTAAATTCTGAATATTCAATAGTTGATAATCTAGCACTGCCCTTTGACCAGTCCCATAGGATGGGTGCACGTCTGTTCTGTACCAGAGCGTGGTGCATATGGCTTAAAATGCACCGCACATAGAAAAGAAACAGCGTCAAAGGGAGTCCAGGTTGTCTCCAGAATGACTCCCCTCTTTAGAGGAGTCCAGGCCGGATAAGGGAGTCTAAGTGACTCTCTGGCTGACCTATAAGGGAGTCACCTGGGGGATTCATCTGGTCATATAACCAAGAGACCTATATGACTCCCCCAGTTGACTCCACTACCGGTAGGTCAACCAAAGAGTCACCCAGACTTTCTTATGCGAACACTTGTGTTTGCCTTCCTTGTATGTTCTGTTTTATCTACATCTTTAATTCAGTTGTCTATACATCGTTAACATTGCCATTATTGGCCTGTCACGTGATCTAAAATACTGTCTCCTGATTGGTCTAGAGTAGCAAACAGTGTACCGCATGCAGTAATGGTACGCAAAAACGTACCACAACCCCGGGTGGTACGTTTTCCTTCATTTTCTTAACACAGGATCATACCAATAACGTTAGATCGTTTGATGAAATGATAAATTGATGATGGGGGGCAGTAGGCATAAGACGACAGTCGTTGGAAGCTCAACAAATAGTTCACAAAAATGTTTGGGCACCTTGAAGATCTTTTTGTTCCGCCATGAAAAAGATTCAAATGATGTCTAACACCACCATAGAGTAGGATCCAAAGTACTGCATAGTCCTTTTCACACAAAACGCTTGAAACTATTTTTATTCCAAGAACCAAAAAGGGTCCAGAATTTTTCAATTTCTGCCCCCTCCCAAAATCCACCTCCCCCTCCTCAAGTTGACACGACCACTTCCTTATCTTCGAAACCAGCGAAAATATTTCCAGTAGCCTTTCATGAGATTTTACTGATTATTGTTTAAGAAACTAATCTATGTCAAATTAATCACTGATTTAGATAGACATCACAAAAGTGGCAGCATTTACCTTAGTACAGGTTAATCATACAGAAAGGCCTGGGGCGGCCTATAGTGTTGTCATGGTTACACCCAGAGCTGTATCAACCCTGACATCCAGACAGACATAGTACCCCCCCCCCCCCCCCCACCCCAACCCCTACCAGTCTGACCATGACAATACATGACAGATCACCACACCCTCATACTTGATGGATTATCCTAAATGTGAGTAAAACCAATCAGGGAAACTAGCGGCATCTATTGTGTAGCCCCCGTGTAGCTAGAGTGACTACTGCAGGACAGACACTCATGTCATACACAGCCTTAACCCGTTAAGGGCCGCATAGTGCATTAATGTATAATTTGCCCCTTAAGTGTAGGATGCATGAATCTAGCCTATACATATATAGGGGCCTGGCCGATGCATGGTTGAAGCCCTGTTGAGTAGACTGACAAGGGTTCGCAAAACCCTTAAAGTGTTAAAGTGACATGGTCTGATGATTAGGGCTCAAAAATGTATTTCGATAAAAATCAGTTATGTAAGAACACCAAAAAAAAAGGATTTAAGTCTGAACCCAGCATTATATTAAAATGTCATCTATGGGCAATAAGAGCCCAATAATTGTTAGAAGTTCAGATGTGGCCCAAGTATAGTATTTTACAGTGTGTTTTCAATGGGGGAATTTTAGTGTGCACTCTAAAATTAGTAAATTGAGCCATAATCTAATAATTAGTCGAATTCTAAGCTGAATTCTAGGGAATGAGATTAAATAAAGTAGCCAGCACATAAAGTATGGCCATAGGGAACATTCTGGTTGGTTTGTATCAAAATTGAATTTTGAGCCCTAATCATCGGACCATGTCACTTTAAGTATTCATAACACGTCTTGTATTCATTTTGTAGAATAAATAAAAATATATTCATACACGTGTATAACATTTCCACTATAGTCCTTAAAGGTTGTACACTGGCTGGCACTAAACAGAGACAACACAAAAGCATTCAGAGACAAGCCATGAATGATGTTCACAAATGGCCCCATATTGTTGTCCACATATTAAAACGCATTTTATTAATGCCCTCTGATGACGCTCAATGACAGGGCTGGGTGCACGCCTAATACCAGCCTGTAGTCCTAGGTCTGACCTTGGCTGACCTTGGACAATGACCAGAGGGGGAGGTCAATGAGGACCCCTCCCGGAGGTAGGCGTGGTGGGGGAACAAAAACTGACCACCGTCAACCACCTTCTCTTTGTCACACAAGCTGATTGACGCTGCAAGGGTGTCATGGTGCTTTAATGCATCATGCCTTGGTCGTCCTGATGCATGAATGCAGCCCTGGTGAGTTACTAGCCAGGGTTGCATTCATGTATCATGACAATCAATGGGGTTGATACACTCCTGAAGGGTTGGTATAATGCATGCATGTAACCCTGTTGCGTCATATCACCAAGGCTGCATCCGCGTAGCGTGACAACCAAGTGCACAACCCATTAAAGCACTATGCGGCCTTTAAAGGGCCTGATTAGAGGGCCCCGATTGAGCCACAACAATCAGGGCTGACCAAGGTAACAAAACCCTTGGCAGCTAGAACTCATAAATCTACTTACAGAGTGAATTGTGTTCTATCTGCCCTGTTTAGCACTGTATAGTGGGTTGGGTAAAAGGGGTCGGGGTGCAAAATCACTTCCCGGGCTTTACAATTAACTCTAGCTGAAAAAGTGGGCTGGTCAGGAAGGGATGGGCAATGTTCGGGCCAGGCCATGCAGATGGAATGGGAAGGAAGTCGTATTTCAGGAGCATTTTTGAAATTGAGTAGAGCATTTAAGATTAAAAGTTCTCATATTTGTATCTAAAGCTCTTTCGCTTAGGAGTACAATCACCAGACTAAAATAGCTTGAGTACATGTCAAAATCGGGTAACTGTTTCCTTGCAAAAAAGGCAGATTCAGTCATCTCTATATTGTAAATGACTACTGTTGAAGTAATATTGTTGTAAGTTTTACTGTATGTGTACAGTTTATAGTGCTGCAGCATTAAAGGCTAATTAGCTGAACACCCATCACCAAAAAAGACTAAAGGTCACTATATACCACTAGAAAGCTTTGATCATGGGCTTTTCAGATATGGTGGGTTTTAAAGAAAAGGTTGCGAGGAATCCAAGATGGCCGGCAAAATCCAAGATGGCCCCCAAAATATCAGAATTCCATCTCCAATGACCTAGATATCGCTTAAAATACTTTTTTAACATTGCCTACCCCCCTTAATTTGGACTCAAGGAATTCAATGGTTCTATTAGTTTGTTTCTAAGACAGCTGGTTCCTTAGCAACAACTGTTCTAATTGTCTATCTGCCTAGCAACACAGTTTACCATGGTCCTGAGGTTGATTACAACCATACCTACCCCCCCTAAATTGGACCCAAGGAATTCAATGGTTCTATTGCTTTGTTTCTAAGACAGCTGGTTGCTTAGCAACAGCAATTCTACTTGTTTGTCTGCATAGCAACACCTATTTTCATGGTTCTAAGGTTGATTATAATCATACCTACCCCTTTAAACTGGACCCAAGGAATTCAATGGTTAAGTTGGTTTGCTGCTAACACAGCTGGTTGCCTAGCAATGACTGTTCTCATTGTTTATCTCCCTATCAACATATATTTTCATGTGGACTCTTCAAGTAGCTCTTGGGACCCCTTTAGCCGCTCTTGGGACTCTGCAAGCAGTTCTGGGGACCCTCTCAGAGGCTTTGTGGGACCTTCCAGTTGCTCTGGGACCCCTTTAGTGACTCTACGGACCCCTTCAGCTGCTCTGGGGACCCTACAATGGCTCTGTGGACCCTTCCAGCTGCTCTGTAGACCCCTTCAGTGACCAAGCAGCTCTGGGGACCTTCCCAGAGGCTTTGGAGGCCCTTCCAGTGACTCTGTGAACCCCTTCAATGACTCTGTGGACCCCATCAGTGGCTCAGGGGACCTCTGCAGTGACTCTCTGGACCCTTTCAGTGACTATGGGCACCCCTTCAGTGACTCTGTGGACCCCCCAAGCAGCTCTGGGGACCCTCCCAGAGGCTTTGGAGGCCCTTTCCAATTGCTCTGACTCTAGGAATCCCTTCAGTGACTCTTTGGACCCCTTTAGTGGGTTTGTGGACTCCTTCAGACGGTATATGGACCCTTCCAGCTGTGCCCAGCATCACTGAAGCAGTCCACAGAGCAGCTGGAAGGGTCCCAAGAGCTACTGAAGGGGTCCACAGAGTCACTGAAGGGGTCCCCAGTGTCACTCAAGGGGTCCCCAGAGCTAATGCAAGGGTCCACCGAGTCGTTGAAGTGTCCCTAGAGCCATTGAAAAGCCCCCCACACTGATATTCCTAGGCTCCCTACGACCAATCTATCAGTCACTAGTACCTAACCTAGTTAGTCATTTTTGGCTCCCTATACAACCAACCTAGGTAAGCTATTATTGTCAGGTTGGTCAGTACTGACCAACCCACCTTAGTCTTTTGATTTCCAGGGGGAGCCACTGAGTGGTCATCATAGTATCTTACAGGTGGCACCAACTAGTGGTATATGAATACAAGACACCAATGTTGAACCTAGGTTGGCCACTACTGACTGACCCCTTAGTCACTTTTGAATATAACTTTGTCATTGTGACTAACACACATATGACGAACCTAGGATAGTCTGTACTGACTAACCTTTTCAACTTATGGATTTTCAGTGCAGACCCACTGGAAGGGTCCACAGACCCACTGAAGGGGTCCACAAATCCTATAAAGGGGTCCACAGAGTCACTGAAGGGGTTCCTAGAGTCAGAACAATTAGAAAAGGCCTCCAAAGCCTCTGGGAGGGTCCCCAGAGCTGCTTGGAGGGTCCACAGAGTCACTGAAGGGGTGCCCAGCAGAATCTACTGTAGATGTACAGTTTACTGTAGACAAATTGTGTGTTTTTTCTGCACAATTATGACAATCCTTTTTTAACAACACGTCATTGTTAAAGAAAATACAAAGGGAAACGGGAGAGAATGTTGGGAGTGAACAGACGAGACGATAGATGGGTGATCAGCTGGAAGGGGAGGAACCCAATAGGGGAAAGGGAGGGGTTTATAGCTGAAGGACAGGTTTCAAAGTTCTTCCCCCTTTTTTGTTTAGTCCAGCAGCGGTTGAGGACAATTGGTGCTAAATGTTGTCAGGATTAGGATTTATTTGTGCCATAAAGCGGGGGGGGGGGGGGGGTGCAGGAGGGTGTGTGTGTTGGGGGGGGGGGAAGGTCGTAGGGGGGGGGGGGTAGGAGGGGTGTAGGGCCATCTGGCAGGGTGGCCCTTGTTGAGTGAAGGGTAAGTGAATGAGTGAGAGGTGGGTGGGTAAGTTTTAGTGTCAGTCCCAAAAGTAACTTACCAGGGCTGCATTCACGCATCATGATGCCCCTACAGGGTTGATACACTCCCGTAGGGTCGTCATGATGCACCCATACATCCCTGACGAGTAAACTCCCCAGGGCTGCATTCATGCATCATGACGACAAAGGGCATATCCAATTAAAGCACCAAGCGGCCTTTGAATGGTTAGCATCAGCCCCAATGGGTTCAGATACCCATTCCCCCAGGTGCCATCATCCAGCCCCAAATAGCTATTCTCTTCAATTACCTAGGTGGAAATGTGTCATCTAGGGAAACAATCGGATGAATTTCCACCCACGGAGTATCAAATGAGGTGCAAAATCAGCTGTCCTACTGTTGGTACTAGCAACACCCGCGGGTGGGGTATGGGGTGTCAGCCTCCCCCCCTGCCGCCCCCAGGCCCCCAGAATGGCAGTTTAATGAAAACTAATGCTATTCACACCCGCCGCCCGCCTATTGTACCGTTACACCACCAGGGATGGACTGTTAGCCCTTTAATGGCAGCAAAGGGCTCCGATTGATTATGCCCTTTATTGCAATGATGCCCCAATGCAGCCCTGGCGAGTAACTCACCAGTGCTGCATTCAAGGACTATGCTGATGCTATGGTCCTGATATGCTCCCGGAGGATCGGCATGATGCTTGAATGCAGCACTGGCGAGTTACTCGCCCGGGCTGCATCCATGCATCATGCCGACCAGGGGCATTAAAGCCCCATGCGGCCATTTCAGTGTTGAAGCACCTGCCAGGGTCCACACGCCCACATTGAAGCACCCCACCACCCCCCCCCCCCTCCCCCCCCCCCCCACACACACACGCACAGTGTTTGTTGTGATAACTAACAACATATGGACACCACAGAGAGAGGCCCTCACACACACTCCAGGCTACAACCCTGTACAGGCAGCATACTGCTTTAATGCATCATGCCGCTTGTGGCTACCTGATGCATCAATGCAGCTCCTCAGAGTAACTCACCAGTGATGCTTTAATAAATTTTGCAGATCCTCTTGGGTTGATGCACTCCTGTTGGGTCATCATGATACCTTCACTGCATCATGAGCAATAATGATGTATCCTCAAGGCATCATGCCGTCCTTAGAGGGTTAAGGGTTCTCTGATGAGACCCACTCGGAGGGTGGGATGGGGTGGCAGGTCAGGGTTTGGAGGCTGGGACTGTGGGAGGGGGGGGTATAACAAAACAGTGATTGTTGTCTTTTACAAAACAGCAAACACTGGAATCCTTGATCCAGAGAGGTTCCTCATTTGTCAAATAGGCTTAGCACGGCACATAAAGGGTGAGGTGTGCTCAGCCCTCAGGCTGATCTGTGTTGTCTCTCATCACACTGGGTGTTTATCTGTTACTCCATCATTGTAGAAACTGTTACATTATAGTTACATTATGTTCAAACAGGGAAGCAGTGTAATCCTTAGAGGGTGACATGTCGCTAAAAGATGACTTTTGTCGGCTTAATATTGCCACCAATGCAGCCCTGGAGAGGGACTCGTCGGTGCTGCATTGGTGCATCATGCCCACCTTCAAGGAGTGTCTCAACCATTGGTTGGCATAATGTTTGAATGCAGCACTGGTGAGTCATTGCATTCATGCATCATGACGACAAGATGAATCGCAGTTCTATATACTGCACTTAAACCCCCAGCTCTCATATAAATAGCATTCACCTTGGGTATATGCAAATGACCTGTCAGACCATGGTTTGGCAGAGGGAGATGACATATTTGTATATTGACCAGAATATAGCTACTTACCACCTCTATATTTTGTCATGGTAGCTTATGAATGTTTACCAGACCAAGCTATACCAAAACAATTGTACATATGACACTTGAATCAGTAGAATACAGGGATATAATTCCAAGTGTGTGTGCTGAGTGGGAGGTTTGGGCTGTGTGATTGACAGATGCCCTGTGTTGTTTGTGTTTACCTGGGGAACAGAAAGCATGGGGCTGAGGTCTGAGTACACCTCACAGACCAGGACCCACACCTGGGCAGGCCCTATGACCTGTAAGTTACTGATGTGGTCACTGTACAGGTCTGCCCTCTGGGGAGAAAATTATGGCCCTAAATACCATTAGGACCTCCCCTCCCACTGCCTCACTATGGCTACTTACACACAGCACCTGTCTGTCACCTTACAAGCCCCTCCCCCAACCTTACTGGACGTGCAGTAAGATCTGCGGGTTTAAAGGGTGAATTACATTTAAGAGTTTGTCATTTGAAATTGTGTACAAGTAAGTCATATGTTTTATCACAATAAAGGATCACATAGGAGCAGCCACACAAGAAGGATGCTGCCCGCAGAGTGCCTTCATCATCCTTTCTTCATGGCTGCTTCAAAATCTTATTCACAATGTATTTAGTTACAAAAACTGGAGGAGTCAGAAAAATACTAAAAATGGGTGAAACTGGAAATGGGGCCATGAAAAAGGTGTGTTTCAGGCTACCCGACCCTACCTAGCAAAATAGGGCCGACCCTAGAAATATTTATCCAATTTTGAAAAACAAAGTATGTTTTAAGTAATTTTGGGGCTATTTCAGAATCAATTTGATGGTCCACGAGTCGACGCCAGTGTTGGCGAGTCAGCGCTGAAGTTTGCTAGTCAATTATTAGGTACTTTTCAGGCCATGGGATCTATCTATCTTTGTAAAACAATTTTGAGGCTATTTCAGAGTCGATGTGACAGTCTACGAGTCAATGCCGTTGTCAACGAGTCAGCGCTGAAGTTTGTGAGTCAGTTTTGGGTACTTTTCAGGCCAAAGTAAACACCTTTTTTTTTTTGGCCTGATAATAAAACCGACCGCCTCGGCCTCCAGTTGAGTGTCAGTAGTATAGTATGTATCGGAACGGGACTATAGTTAAGTACTGTTTATTACTCAATCGACCTGCAGCCAATCAGAGGCCTCCATTTGGTCACGTGACCCCCTCATTTGCATAATTACGTAATAGGCCACGCCCCCTCATTTGCATAATTACGTAATAGGCCACGCCCCCTTGATCACCAGCCAATCAGGGCCGCCATTTAGTCACGTGACCCCCACGTGACCCCCTCATTTGCATAATAGACCACGCCCCCTTGATCACGTGACCCCCTCATTTGCATAGTAGACTACGCCCCTTTGATCACCAGCCAATCAGTGGCTTCCATTTGGTCAGGTGACTCCCTCATTTGCATAATCATGGATCACGTGACCCCCTCATTTGCATAATAGGACCACACCCTCTTGGTCACGTGACCGGAAGCGCTCTTTATTTGGAAAATAGGCCACACCCCCTTGGTCACGTGACCTGACCCCCTCCCTCATTTGCATAATATAGACAATAGACAGACTACGCTTCCCTTTTGGTCACATGACTTGGACTAGCTAATGGGAGGCTTCTATAAGGGGCGAGGGGAGGGGAGGGGGGGAGGGGGGCACTTTAAGATGCATGGGGAGGGGAGGGGGGGAGGGGGGCACTATTTATGGAGTAGGCGGGCACTTGGGGGGGAGAGGGGGCTTTTGGGGTCTGCTCGAGAGAAAAAAAAAATAATTATCTGATCTCTAGGGAATCGCTTCCTCTCTACCCCCCTTTAGGGGGGTAGGGAGGAGGCGAGTCGGAGGTGACTGTAGAGGAGTTTTTCGGTGACTTGATGCTTTTCAAACGACTGTGCTGATAGTTGATGAATTTGACTTTTTGACTTGAATATTTCATGCGACTTTGTGACTTGTAAGCGAAAGCGAAAGCGACTTTGCGACCCGTAACCCTTTAAATAAAGAGGTGACTTTGTAACCTCAGGGGGGAGATCCTTCTACACCCCCACGGAGTAGAAAGGATCTCGGTTGATTGACTGTACTTTGACTTGTTGTTGTAAACAAAAAAAAAAAGAAAAAAAAAAAAAAAAAAAAAAATCAATGAATAGAACGACCCCCTCATTGCTAACAAAGGAACGACTTTTGAATTACACAAATGACCCTCTTTTTGTAGGGGTTAGCGGTAACTCGACTTGAATTAGAGTATTAGGGAGAGCAAAACGCGACTACACACCGTCTTAGACTGTCGTCTTACGGCCCGGATAACAATAACCCTAGTTACCTCGGTTACTGTTGCTCAAGAGACGGCGATGGATCTGGTCACGTGGATACTGAAAGAAGGTCTACCTATAACCACCACGCTAGTTTGAACGCTGCGGGTATGAGTCATCATGGGGCCCTTGACGGGTGGGTCCTCCCCATGCAGCCGTATGTCGAATTTAAGAAATGCCCATGTCACACGTCACTAAGGGAGAAAACGTTTTTTGAAAATATTTAGAACCCGAATTTGAGCATTCTGGTACATTTTTAAGGACCCAGACACTGCAAAGCCGAGTACCATCCAAGAGAAAAAAAAATTTGGCGAAATGTTTAGGCTTGAAATGGCACTTTTCTGATGCACTCTTTGAACATTTTTTTTTTCCTCATGTCACTATGGTCCATGGCACATGTGGGACTCAAGAAATGCCACATGTCCCATGTCACTTAGATGTCCGTGCCCGTGTCGTCGTATCGAATTTTAAGAAAATGCCCATGTCACCATATCGAATTTAGGGGTCTAGTGACATCAGCATGTCCGGCTATCCTCCACAAATTTAGCTCTAAAATGTTTACTTTTTTTTTTTTGGGCTGATTTTTCATCATTTTAAAAAAAAACAATAGGTTGTTTGAAATGTTTGCTGTGGTAAATAGAAACAAAAACAAAACAAAGCGCATGGTAAGATTATGTCACATTGCAAGTGGCGGGTCCGCTCGAGGCTTATTCAGCCTCTTCGTGGATCCGCGACTGCCAATGTGATCATATACTAATCACCGGTGTTTACGGTATTATATACTAAGGTATGAGACGGGTCTTACAGAAAAGGTGTCTAAAGAGCCCTGTGACCTGATTGAAATGACGTCAGCGCCGTCTGCTCGTCAGTGCCCGGCTGTAGCCCGTAGGACATGTTATTCTGCTTTTCTGGATGTTTTGAAATATTTTGATTTAACTGTTAATACCTGATAACAAGCCTCTGAAGCAGATTTTTGGTCGAGCACCTGTTCTCTACTCTTCCATCGATTAGCTGCTTCAGCAAAAAAAAAAATCGCGCGCGCGGTCTAGTCTATATGACGGAGTCGCTAAAGCTCTGTTTAGAGAGTGGAACTTGACCTTGAGTATAGACTCAGTACTAACTGAACGCCCCGCGGGGTCACCCCTCACGTGGGAATATGTACAAGCTCTGGTTCTTCACTTTACGGCTTGACTAAAACTGAGACGCGTCCATGATAAACTCTAGCCTTTTTTTTCCTTTACTAGGATCGAGAGAGAGATTTTAAATGGGGCGTTTATCTAAATAGCGTGGAACTAAAATCAGGCTGCGGCAGATAGTATCTCTGCGCACCTCAAGACTCAACGTAACTTTCACTCTCCAGCAGAAGTTTAGTTGTGACTAATGATGGGCGGCGACCGTCGTGCACCGGCGGACATTGGAGAGTGTTGGAGAGCTGAACCTTACAGACATATAAATCAATCGCTTTGGTGGAAATATCTCGCCATAGATTGGAACCAAATACTTATCTAATGGAATCGTTATCAGTTTTCAGTTTTCTTGCCGTACAAAATTTATTTCCCACTCTTCACGTGGTGATAGCTGAAGGTCGCTCGTCGTAGGTACGTGTGACCGGAACACCCTTTTTGTTTTTGGCGCGGGTTGACATCAGATTTGTACCGTACTGTCGCGATTAAGAGCTCTGAGGGAGGGCTTTTCAATTCGGTGAAGTTCTTACTCAGGAGCTATATACAAGCCAGGCGCTGGCGCTTATTCAAAGTCGCGATTTTAGTGCTTGAGAAAAAACATTTGGAGGCTCTTATACTCCGGCGCTTATAAAAGACCGGCACGCTTTTCAACACTAGTTGCTTTATCGCGACCGTACGGTATGACTTCGGTGTCAAAAGATCCCAAACTCCAAATAAGGAAGTGAAACGACGTCGTCTGTCTACCTCGTGCGCGTCATAGCGTCGTCGAAAATAGTGTGACGTCAGCATCTCTCAGGCGGCTAGGAAGTCAGTTCGACAAAATGGCTCACGGAGTGAACTTCGTGGCCGTTTCTCGATCTATGATCGATGCGGCCGTGGAGAAGGAATTCGTAGCCGTGCAACAGAGAGAGGAGGCGGAGAGACAGAACTTCGTGGCCGTTTCTCGATCTATGATCGATGCGGCCGTGGAGAAGCAGTTCGTAGCCTCGCTACAGAGAGAGGAGAGACAGCGGACTGCTGCTGAAGCAGAGGGTGTGGTGGATGAACTGATCGAGAACGTCGCTGATCAACTCATCCGCCGGTGCGTGGAGCAGGTCAAGCAGCAAGTCTGCATGGAGGAAGGCTTACCGCCCGCCGTGCTGGAGGAGCTGCTGAAGGACTGCCACGCGTTATGACCACGCCCTCCGCTTCAGCAGCAAGGTCCCTGCGACCCTCTCTCTACCAAACGGTCCTTTTAAGGACCAACCACTGATCACAAAAGTTGAAAATCAATCTCAATATAATATACGCATCAGAAAAACCCTAATACGCTATACACTGAAACCCTGTTGAGTAGGTAGATCGAGTTGGGCATTTTTTTTTAGGAAGAGCAATCAGGTCATCGTGTGGAGATCATCAGGTGTCCTGTGTGTGTGTGTGTGTGTGTGTGTGTGTGTGTGTGTGTATGTGTGTGTGTGTGTGTGTGTGTGTGTGTGAATTTTATACAAATACAATTATTCATTCCTTTCAGCAAGAAAATTAGCTCAATGTAATCATATGATTTTAACTGCCCTACTTATCAGAGCCTTGACGACATCTGACCGCCCCCCTTTTCAAGATCTAAATGGAAATTCACCGCCACCGCTTTTCAGAGTACTGCAGCGCCATTACCTAATTCTTTTTGTATGTGAAAAAAAACAAAAAAAAAACAGCACTGATAAGGGGTTTAATTAGACAGATATTGGTTTCTACACTATCAAAAAAATAAAACCCTCAGCGCTTTAATGCTAAAGGTGGAAATAGTGCTTTAATGCGCTACGCCCTTTGTGCCAGTGTATGCATGCATGCAGCCCTGGTGAGGAACTCTGAGTGCCGCATTCATGACTTATGCCGACAACGGGCACTGCACATTAAAGCGCTATGCGACTATTAAAGGGTTAGATCCAGTCTTGCTACAGGCATCCAGAATGCTATACCCAGAGTTGGTGGTCTGGTCCAGACTGCTGTACACAGATTGTAGACGGGATGGCGGGTTGCTGCCAGACTATCCCTCTGGTACGATATGCGGCTGGCGCGGCCGAGCCTGTCTTATATGATGCTGAGTCTAACTATGCATTAGATACCCTACGAGTAACTGAGAGTATGTCAAAATAATCACGGCAAACTGACTGGCGTCTTCATAGGATCATAGGGTGGTTATTATTACATAACTCAGTAACCTTTGGTTATGTGTTAGATAGAGTACACTTGGACACGGTTATTCCATATACCCACTGCCCCACAGGGTCAAGACGAGGTGATTTAAATAATAAGACCCAGACGGGTAAAATAGCCAAAGTCAACAATGACCTGTTTTTTTTTTTTTGGTTTTTTTTTTTAGCCAATATGGACAAAGAGACACGGGGTGCTGTACACAGGTTGTGGACGGGCTGGTGGGTCACTGCCAGACTATCTCCCTGGTCCGATATGCAGCCGGCGTGGCCGAGCCTGTCTTATATGATGCTGAGTCTAACTATGTATTAGATACCCTACGAGTAACTGAGAGTATGTCAAAATAATCACGGCAAACTGACTGGCGCCTTCATAGGATCATAGGGTGGTTATTATTACATAACTCAGTAACCTTTGGTTATGTGTTAGATAGAGTACACTTGGACACGTTTATTCCATATACCCACTGCCCCACAGGGTCAAGACGAGGTGATTTAAATAATAAGACCCAGATGGGTAAAATAGCCAAAGTCAACAATGACCTGTTTTTTTTTGTTTTTTTTTAGCCAATATGGACAAAGAGACACGGGGTGCTGTACACAGGTTGTGGACGGGCTGGTGGGTCACTGCCAGACTATCTCCCTGGTCCGATATGCAGCCTGCGTGGCCGAGACTGTCTTATATGAGGCTGAGTCTAATTATGTATTAGATGTGCTACGAGTAACTGAGAGTGTGTCAAAATAATCACGGCAAACTGACTGGCGACCTCATAGGTCAGTTATTATTACATAACTATTATTACATAACTCAGTAACCTTCGGTTATGTGTTAGATAGCGTGCACTTGGACACGTTTATTCCATGTACCCGCTGCCCCAAGGGTCAACACGAGGTGTTTAAATAATAAGACCCAGACGGGTAAAATAGCCAAGTCAACAATGTCCTGTTTTTTTTAGCCAATATGGACAAAGAGAAACGGGGTGCTGTACACAGCTTGTGAACGGGGTGGCGGGTCGCTGCCAGACTATCCCCTGGTCCGATATGCAGTAAATTTTCTGCACCGTGTGACAACGACCGATCAGCTACCAACCTATTTTTGGTTATTTTTCTTTTCAGTTTTTGATCAGCGCACTTTATTATCGTGGTTTTTTTTTAAAAATTTTTAATCATAAATAATATGTAGACTTGGAAAAAAAAAAAGAGAGCTGACATGTCGCTGTTTTGTCACTAAACCCAAAGACCCACCCACCCCGTAGGAAGGGTGGACGTTTGTGAACGTTCCCTTAGGTCTCTATTCTTTATTTATTGTGTGGCCCCTAAAGAGGGGCCAACCAACTGACACTGTCAGTTGGTTAGTAGATGCTACTCAACATGGGCGTAATTAATTACACCTAGTGTTGAGAAACAACATGACTGAGCTCAAAAGGCCCCCGTTGAGTGGGGGCCCTTGTGGCACAACGAGTTGGTTCGTTTTTCAGATTACCGACTCGGCGAGAGTTTCTGCCTATGTATCTTTTATAAAGCCTTAGATATGGTGTGGTATTTTTCATCTCGCTATAGTTTAGTTGGTATTCAAAGAAACTGCCTCATTTCTATCAGAAATACACAATATTGAATTGTTTTTATATTTTAATATATTCAGAAGCACACTTTGTTGCCTATATAGCTCATTATGCGTTGAAATGTTCGCGAGCATCGTAGGAATGTACAAATCCCCTATTGTGGCGCCATCTGACGAAAGAGCAAGGAACTATACGTGACCTGAACCCCGCCCTCAGCGCGTTCGTTATTCGCATCTTTGACAGCGACTAAGAGACGCTCAAACTGTCTCTTATTTAGTTTGAACTTATCACAAATTTGTCTTTGATAGGTCGTAGATCGACTTCTGACTTTTTAGTTAGAATAAAAAACAAGTGACGCCGCCACAGACCCGCGCATTAACGCGCTCCGCCGTCTTCAGAGGGCCGAGTCTATAGTACAGTAGATTCTACTGTGTACTTACACTAACAGTGCTACATATACATACCTGAGTCATAAGTGGTTTTTTTTTTGTTGTTTTTTAGGGGAAAAAAAGTGATCTACTCACCCAAACCGCTATTAGTAGGTAACCTGTATGACCCATGCCGCAAACATCTGCCTCGTGACTGATAGTGTACCGGTGGTGAAGTGCTGTTGCAAGAACAATTGAGGCTCTTTATATAGCTGAGAGAGCGAATGGACTAATCTTGTTTTCACCTTGAGCCCCACCCTATTCCAGAGAGGGTATCAAAAATCGCATGTACACGTATATGGGCTTATAGCTGGTGAATAGATAAGGCGGGGCACCTGTGTATACTAAGACTCCAGGGGGCGTTTTAACGACAGGTGTGACGCGCCAGCCCGTGGAGGGAGCTTTTTTGTTTTTCACCTAGAGAGCGTATACAAAGCCTACAGGGGGTGATTAACGCCAGGTGTGACGCGCCAGCCAGTGGCCGGATCACCTCATCTTCTAAGCTTTTGTTTTCACCTAGAGAGGGGATCGAGAGTGTATACAAAAAACTACAGGGATGTTTAACGCGGCCAGCTGCCTACATGCTATAGTCTAAGCCTGTTTTCAGCTAGAGAGGGATCTACATCACCTAAGCCCTTTCCACCCTTAAATCGATCTGATAATTACCATAAAGAAGAGTAATGCGCGTTACATGTATATGGGCTTATAGCTGAGTAAGAGCTTAAGATGCTAGTCAACTGTGTATGCAAAAAAACAAACTACAGGGGGTGTCTAAAGTCGATTGTCATGCGCCAGCGGGCGGACAGAAGTCTGCCACTCTAGCTGTGACTACAAGCGCGTGCGTGTGGTAGACAGCTTAAATCAAACACGAGTTAAGCTCCTTATAGCTTCCTACTGTCTGCGGATTCGAGTCTTTTGTTTTTTTCATGTATTTCCTCGGAGGGTCGAACAGGATTAAAGATGTAACGAACCCGCGCCTACACAGGTAGACAGCCGGTCGCCTTCCTAGTGAGAGTTTTCCTCCTGAGTTAAGAAGCTTATCTCGGAGCCTAGTACATAAGCGAGAGTGAAACATGAGTCCCACACACTTCTTCAACCACCTTCAGCATGGCGTCATCAGGAATCACTCTACGTTCTACCGAATGTGAGCAATCCCAACACTACTACAGAGCCGCGACAACACCACATGAGGAGACGTCCATGTTTACTGATGAGTCAACAAGTAGCAAGGTGGAGGTTGGTTTTTATCAAGATTCGTACGGGTGGCTGGAAAGTGTGAGGGCTACTTCTGCAGCTAATGCTGCTGCTCGTGCAAAACGTGAAGCTCGTAAGGTGGAAGTTGGTTTTTATCAAGATTCGTACGGGTGGCTGGAAAGTGTGAGGGCTACTTCTGCAGCTAATGCTGCTGCTCGTGCAAAACGTGAAGCTCGTATCGCTGTTCGTGCTACACATGCAGCATACGAAGTTGCCAATGCTGCTAACAACGTTGCTGTTACTCTCGCCGCTGCTGCTCGTGCTGCTAATCTTTTTGCTACTGTTTCCGCTCTTGCTACCGATGCTGCTGCTACTGATGCTGCAACGTCTGCTAAAAGTGTCGCTGTTGCGGCTGCTGCTAGGGCTAATGCTATTAATGCTTGTACAGCTGCTAAAAAAATAGCCTGTTTTGCTTATGCTAGTCGCAGTGTCGCTGTTACGGCTATGACTGATGCCCATGATGCTAAGTTACGGGCTTTTGCTTTTGCTGAAGATGCTGTTGATGCTCAAGATGTTGCTGCTGCTGCTGCTACTGCTGCTGATGAGGCTGCTGCTGCCGCTGCTGCTGCTGCTGAAGATGCTGCTGCTGCTGCGGCTGATGCTCTAGACACCTATGACGCTGCTGCTCTAGACACCTATGACGCTGCTGCTGCTGAAGATACTGCTGCCGCTGCTGCTACTGCTGCTGCTGAAGATGCTGCTGCCGCTGCTCTAGACACCTATGACGCGGCTGCTGCTGCTTTTGCTGAAGATACTGTTGATGCTGCTGCTGCTACTGCTGCTGCCGCTGCTGCTACTGCTGCTGCCACTGCTCTAGACACCTATGACGCTCCTGCTACTCCTGCTCTAGACACCTATGATGCTGCTGCTGCTGCTGCTGCCACTGCTCTAGACACCTATGACGCTCCTGCTACTCCTGCTCTAGACACCTATGATGCTGCTGCTGCTGCTGCTGCCACTGCTCTAGACACCTATGACACTCCTGCTACTCCTGCTCTAGACACCTATGATGCTGCTGCTGCTGCTGCTGCTGCTGAAGATGCTGCTGCTGCTGCTGCACTAGTCATCTATGACGTGGCTACTGCTCTAGACACTTATGACGCGGCTGCTGCTGCTGCTGCTGCTGAAGTTGCTGCTGCTGCTGCTGCTCTAGACACCTATGACTGAAAACATAGTAGGCGTTATTTACAAACACTGCTGTTACCTATGCCTAAACTTAGTAGGTCTTATTTACAAACAAGAGAGCCACGTGGTGTTGTTTACAAACAAAGAGAGCCACGTGGTGTTGTTTACAAACAAAGATAGTCACGTGATGTTGTTGTGGTCTATCATGTCAATGAAGGGGTCACGTGATCAAGGGGGCGCGGTCTATTATGCAAATGAGGGGGTCGCGTGACCAAATGGCGACCTCTGATTGGCTGGTGATCAAGAGGGCGTGGCTTATTATGCAAATGAAAGGGTCACGTGATCAAGGGGGCGTGGCCTATTATGCAAATGAGGGGGTCACGTGACCAAATGGAAGCCTCTGATTGGCTGGTGATCAAGGGGGCGTGGCCTATTACGTAATTATGCAAATGAGGGGGCGTGGCCTATTACGTAATTATGCAAATGAGGGGGTCACGTGACCAAATGGAGGCCTCTGATTGGCTGCATGTCGATTGAGTAATAAACAGTAGTTAACTATAGTCCCGTTCCGATACATACTATACTACTAGTGTCGGTCCTCGACATGAGTCCGGTGTCACATCATCCATCCTCACTGCAGCATCTGGCATGGTTTTTGTGTAAAGTCATTTTGGGCAAAGTCCTTCTGTAAACATTGATCTTTTCATCCCAAAAAAGTCAAACACTCATCTCTGAGTTCAAAAGGACCAAGTGGACAGGCTTAACCATTCCCTCCCCTCTGCCCTTGCCTTTGTTCTTGCTTCACATTTTGTTTGAGTCTGGCCCTCCTTCTCCTCTTTCTGTCCTGCTCCCTCTCTACCTGCCCATCTCTCTCCCTCTCTGTCTGTCTCTGTCTGTCTCTGCCTTTTCTCTCTTTCTCCCTCCATGTCCTTCCCTGTCCCTGTCCCTGCTTCCCCTGCTCCCCCTCCCCCTCTCCCTGCCGCCCTCCCTCCTTCTCCTCCTTCTGCCTCTCCTTCCTGCTCCCCTCCTTATCCCTCCTTCCCCTTTCTTTCCCCACCTTCCCTCTCCTTCGCCCTTTTTCTCTCTCCTTGTACTTCATTTTCCATCCGTCTCCCTTCTTTTCTCTCGTTCTCCCTCCTTCTCCCTAGTCCTCAGTCTTCCTCCTTCTACCTCCTCCTCCCTCCTCCTCCTCCCTCCTTCTCATTCCCCCTCCTTGCCCCCCTTTTCCCTCCTTTCTCCATTCCTTTCTCTCCTCCTCCCTTCCTTCCCCCTCCTTCTCCCTCCTTCTGCCTCCTTCCCCCTCCTTCCCCTTCCTTCTCCCTCCTTCTCCATCCTTCTCCCTTCTTCCTTCTCCCTCCTTCTCCATCCTTCTCCCTCCTTCCCTCTCCTTCCCCCTTCTTCTCCCCTATCTCCCCCTTCCCCCAATCCCTTCCCTATATAAACATTCTTCTCCCACTTTAACTGTGTTTCCCCATACTTCCTGTTTTCTCTCTCATCCCCATCCTTGTCCATCCCCCACCTGACAGTATGGAGTAGTTATGGATCCGCCCCTCCGTCCCCCTCCGTCCCCCTCCGTCCCCCTCTGTCCCCCTCCGTCCCCCTCCGTCCCCCTCCGTCCCCCTCCGTCCCACTCCGTCCCCCTCCGTCCCCCTCCGTCCCCCTCCGTCCCCCTGAGGAGCTCTGAGCCCCTCATCACGTCACTGCTAGCCGTCACTCCACACTATAAGTCAACAAGTAGAGAGGCCTCTCAGACAGACCTGACCATTTAAAGGCTGCAGAGTGCTATAATGCTCGTTATGGGTTTATAGTCATGATGCATGAATGCAGCCCTAGTGAGTAACTCACCAGTACTGCAATCAAGCATCATGCCGACCCTATGGGATTGATATCCCATATAATTAGTATGATGCATTAATGCAGCCCTAGCGAGATACACTCACCAGTTATGCATTCATGCATCATGACTACCAAGGGTGTAGCATGTACCAGCAGTATGTGGCCCTTAAAGGGCTAAGCCCTGTGAGTAGGTCTGACACTGACCCTGGGTGTGGGGCTGACCTGCCGAGGACGGGCAGACAAAGCAGCATCTGGTGAAGCCTCTCTCTGAGGGCCTCCACCCTCCCCACATGCCACCCCCCCCCCCCCCGAGGCCCTCCTACACATTCTGCACCAGGTGGCGCCATGTTGGCAGGTTACCTCTCTGTATGCATCCAGCCATCTTCAGCCACTGGCTGCTAACAGTCTATATATGATAACCTGCCGGCCACCGACTATAGCCGGCAAAAAGTCTGCTGGACCGGCAGAAAAAGGGCTACAGCAGGCCCGAATAGCTGTTTAAGATTTTTTCAGCATAAAACAGAAAGTGTGAACATTTTCTATAATGTTCTTCAATAATTTACATATTAAAATGGCTAATATATTTGTAACATGTAGGGGGAACCCTATTTATCATTGCCAGTACAAACACTAGCTTTATATTTCATGTTTAAATAAGAATATCGTACTCCAATATCCAGGCCTGCAAAAATTGAGCCGGGCCTGCAAAGAAAAAGATCTGCAGGACCGAATGTCCTGCAGGGTGAAAAAGTTTTCGTATAGACTGTGCTGATGTGTGATAATTTGCATTATTTCTACTTATACCATATTGGAGGCGCACTGATTTCAATTTCCCAATACACTTGGCGATTATATTAGACCGGCTCCTATTTCAGACCAGTATGTGATGTATTCAGTTATCTCAAGGCTTCTGTACCTCCAGTGCTTATTCAAGACCTGCGCTTGTATGAGATGCTGGAATTCATAAATACACAGTAAACTTGACAGTTTGAGTCTACTATATAATATTATATGAATATATATGTATATATACCACACTTCGTCGTCAGAACAAAAGAAATGGCCTGACCGTATATGACGTACAAAAGATGAGAAAAACAATCAATTTGGTGTGTGGTATTAATAAGTTACTTAAACCACTCCAGACCCCTGTACTGAGGATAATGGCTTAGTCATGGCTGAGCACACTTGTCTGGGACTGCGTGATCAGCCTAGACTGTCGCTCAAGTGACTGGCACTCTGAATGTCAGCCATTTTTTTGCACTGCCCCCTGTTAGATGACATAGGAGGTGGTAGACAAACACAAAAATGCTTAAAATCTCAAATATAAAGTACTTCTTAGGTTCTGGAATAGCAGCCTGTAACTGAATCAGGATATGAGTAAGGTCTGCACCATTTGGGGCATCTAATTTCACTCAGATTGTCCCTAATGCGCCCTACACAGCAGGTGGTAGTCCAATGGCTTCCCACACTGTTAGTAATATATCAGAACATCTGTCTGGAGAATGGAATGACCTAGTTAATGCACGTGCTGTCGCTATTATCCCACGTACAGCGGTCTGGCAGTGGTTTAACTGCTACACACCTCTCAGAGAGGTAGTACCTGAGTCGACCTCTCTCACAGAATGACCCCCCCCCCCCAGGTGGACGGGGCCCTAGTGGCGCCCTCCCACAGGTGCCATCAGGGACCCGGATGTGCCCTGACCACATCTGCTCTGCCATTTCACGCCGATATTAACCCTGTAAGGACTGCATAATAATATATAATGCATGAATGCAGCCCTCGTGAGATCTGGCCATGGCTGCATTCAAGCATCATGTCAACCCTTTGGGAGTGTATCGATCCAGTGAGGTTGGCATGGTGCTTGAATGCAGCATTGGTGAGTTAATCGGTAGCGCTGATTTCATGCATCATATTGATACATGTGCATTATGTAGCCTTAGAGGGTTAATGGGATAGAGCTAGAGGCGCTAAGGGACCATCCAGGTAATTGGCAGCGGTCACTGAACGTCCCTGTGACAACTGTTGTTCACCCACAACCTGCCCAGTGTGTGTGTGTATGGATCATGGTCTGCCTGTATGGTTGATTCAATCTTCATGTCTCTGTCTTTGTTTGTCTGTCCTTGTCTCTGTCTGTCTTTGTCTGTCTTTGTCTGTCTTTGCCTCCTTTATCTGTCTTTGTCTGTCTTTGTTTGGCGGTGCCTGCCTTTGTTTGTCTTTGTCTTTGTCTGTCCACACACATCGTCCAACCCCAATTTGTCTTTGTCTGTCTTTGTCTGTCTTTGTCTGTCTTTGTTTCTCTTTGTTTGTAGTTTGTCTGTCTTTGTTTGTCTTTGTCTGTCTTTGTCTGTCTTTGGCTGTCTTTGTCCATCTTTGTCCATCTTTGTCTGTCTTTGTCTGTCTTTGTCTGTCTTTGTTTCTCTTTGTTTGTATTTTGTCTGTCCTTGTTTGTCTTTGTCTGTCTTGTTCGACATGCCAAGAACTATATGTCATTGCAGTGTCTGTGCAGTTTTAGGTGTTCTTGTATATCTCTTGAGTTTCTTTATACCCCAACCTCATCCCCCTCCTCTATGCCTGCCTGCACTGATAACTGACTACCTAGCTTCATCACTAGTGAGTACGCCTATGCTCTGTAGCCTATAGAGTATTCAGTGTGGTGCTGTCTGCAGTGCTGGCAAGTAACTCACCAGTGCTGTGTTGCTACATCATGCCGACCCTCTCCCACCCCCCCACCTTTTTCTATGTCACTGAATGTGCTCATTTACTGCTTGCTACCTGTTGTTCATTAAAGGAATGTCTGGGCGCGTATTGGCTATTACTACCCTCTACGTATGATTGAGACAGTAGTAGGCCTGGTGGGTAACCTGATGGTTATCATTGCTGTGGGTCGCTATGAGGAGTTGCAGACGGCTACCGGGTCCTTACTGGCTAACTTGGCAGTGGCTGATTGTCTTTGCGGTTCACTCACTGTGGTGTCCATCATAGAGGAGACTATGGAGCGCACGTCAAGATGGCTGCACATTTGTATGGTCAAGAACATAATGTATATCATCGGAGGAGGTGGAAACATCATAAGCCTTATGATGTTATCCATTGAATGCCTACTCTGCCTGAGCGCTCCCTTTTGGTACCAGGCGAATATGACAATATCCAAGGCCCTGCCTTTCCAGGTCGTTGCTTGGTTCGGGACCATTCTCACCTCCAGTTTGACTTACACTTTACGCTCAACAGCTACACTAAGCATTCCCACCTGCTTCTACGCTTTCCTCCTATCGGCCCAAGATGTGCGTCAGTTCATTATCTACCCCTTCTATTTCTTCACTGGCATGACCATACTCAACTACCTCATAGTTTGTCTCATGGTATGGAGACAGGGACGGCAGGTTGCTTCTCAGAATTCAACAATAGCTAACAATATGCTGAGACGACAGCGAAAGGTAACCAAGACAACTGCCCTGGTCCTGTTTGGATACTTGGTTCTGACTCTTCCAAATGTCATCATAAACCTTATGGTAAGTTTAATCTAGTTGTCTAATATATTGGTGTTAACACCTGGGCATTCTGCCAATGTTTTCAATTTGGGTTATTGAGATCCCAGAAATAATTGTAACAGAATTGATTCTCGTTTTAGTTTCATCTTTGGTTGTACCTAAAATAAAAAATTCTACATTTTTTATAGCTTATCTCATTCCTTGGCCTGGTTTTAGGGTTTTCACTCTGATTTGCAAACCATCAAAAATAGATAGTAGCAAAACAAAAAAAAGAAGTGTTGGGTTACTGTAAACAACCTTGTTTTTAAAATTGTCTTAGGTATAGCGATGTAAAATCTAACTAATTCACATATTTCAGGTATCCAAAGAGTCAGCAGCCTCAGTCCATATCCAGTACGTGGCCCTGATCCTGTGGCACCTTAACAGCGTCATCAATCCATTTATCTACGCCCTTCGTATGCCCAAGTTCAAACGGGCCTTCCACAAGATGCTGCACCTCAAGCCAACTGCTGTAGCTCCAGCCCCTGCACCCGGCCTGCAGGTTGGAGGGCAGGTTGGAGGGCAGGTTGGAGGGCAGGTTGGAGGGCAGGTTGGAGGGCAGGCCGGAGGGCAGGTTGGAGGGCAGGTTGGAGGGCAGGCTGGAGGGCAGGCTGGGGGGCTTCTGGGGTTGGGGCAGGCTGGACGACAGGCTGGAGGGCAGGCTGGGGGGCAGGCTGGAGGGCAGACTGTAGGGCAGACTGGAGGGCAGGCTGGGGGGAAGGCTTAGGGGCAGGCTGGAGGGCAGACTAGAGGGCAGGCTAGAGGGCAGGCTGGAGGGCAGGCTGGGGGGCTTCTGGGGTTGGGGCAGGCTGGAGGGCAGGCTGGAGGGCAGGCTGGGGGGCAGGCTTAGGGGTAGGCTGGAGGGCAGACTAGAGGGCAGACTGGAGGGCAGGCTGGAGGGCAGACTGGAGGGCAGGCTGGAGGGCAGGCTGGGGGGAAGGCTTAGGGGCAGGCTGGAGGGCAGACTCGAGGGCAGACTGGAGGGCAGGCTGGAGGGCAGGCTGGAGGGCAGGCTGGAGGGCAGGCTGGAGGGCAGGCTGGAGCGCCAGCGCCTGTACCCGGCCCGCAGCTTGCCATGGAGGCCGTGCAGGTGGGGGTCATAAGGAGTGCCACCTAGATCAACTTTTACATCCCACAGGACATTTGGTCCTGCATATTCTCAATGTTGAAGGACCGGATATATTTTTGAAGGACTGGATAGCAACATATTTGATGACATATGCATTTTTAACTATAAGATAGTAATGTGGATCATAGCTGACATTTTAGCAGGACATTGCCACCGTCCTGCATGTTTCACAAAGACTGAACAAGGATGGTTTAAATTCAGAGGTCCACTCGCTGCTTTTGTCCTTATAACATAAAAGGTCATGTTATTCGCAGATCAACTATGTATGTATTATCTAAATGAGCATATATATATTATAAGTTTATCGTTTCCATGTTGTAAAGTGCAACAACTATTCAATTTAGATCATTACTTCTTTAGCTCGGTAGTTTTTTGTATATAAATATTAGATATGAATATATGTTTTGATGTTGTTATTGTCAGTGATGGTCTTGTCATACCCACACTGAAACATTTGTAAGACAGAAGTGAGGACAGAAGTTGTCCATAAGAACTAAACCAGCATCCATGAGTAGCAGATGTCTATTGCATTTTAAACTGTGTATGTTGAAATTCCTGCGCCCACAGTTTTACCTCAAGGCCCACAGTTTGTCTACGCCTGTATCATCGGGCTGAAAGTCAATTCGGTGATGGGGATTTGACCCCCGGTCCTTCTACAAACCAGGCCCACATTGGAGACCCTACTTGAGGGCTTAAGAAGACCCTTAAGCCCCCTCTAGTGCTGATACAAGATGGGTGCCTTTTTTAAACCTGTGTTTTTCAGGACAGTTTAGAATGAGATCTTGATAATCTGACCACCCCCATTTCAGGACAAAACAGCCTGATAGTTGATATTGGAGCATATTTATGTACCTACCATACAATTGTGTTTAAGCGCCCCAGCGCTTGTAACTTTGGAGGGGCGTTTACCCCCTGCACCTATACAAGACAGCCACTTATTCAAGATCTAAATTTAGTGCTTAAGAAATATTTCAAGACCCCCCGTACACCCGGCGCTTATACAAGACCGGCACTTATTCAAAACCCGGCGCGTACATTTTGTACTGCATCGTACTGTTTGAATAAAAATGTGAATTACAGTGATTCCCTGTCAATTGTTATCATTGTTTGTTCCACCACTACTTTCACTATATCGTTATAATCAGTCATACACCTGTAGACAGGTAATCAGGGTTACATAACACAGATTCTGGTGGGCACATGCAGGTAGAATTCAGTCTCCGTGAAAACCTTTTTGCCATGCAGGACATTCGGTCCTTCAGATCTATTATTTTGCAGGACGGGCTTAAATTTTGCAGGCCCGGATGCCTGAGGGCATTTTTTATATCTCATAAAAAATGTATAAAGCAAGAAATTATATTGAATCAATACAGCTTTCCTGTATATTCCTATATATTGAAGGATTGTAAAATGTGCAATCTGGAGTAATGCTTTCAAAAAATTCAAGCACGATGCTTTTCTCTCTAGAGACCTTAATAATGGCCCGATTCACAAGCCGTAAAAGCTGACATGTAGCCAAGAATCCAGCCAGTCATTTGGACTGGCAGTAAGAACTTTCGAGCCGGTCCAACAGCATTTTAGCCAGCTATAGCCGGTGTCCTGCACATTTTCACGGAGACTACTAGATGTACCTGACCCTGATCAGATATATATCTGTTACGTCATCCATTTATGACTGTATTAATTTAGATCCACATGAGCATAGAGCACAACCAATTAGCATCTTAATATTGTAATCACATTAAATCAAAAATTAAAAACAGTTACATAATACATATATTTCATCATAAACAAATATTGAACAATACCTATGATCTTCTTCTATACATGACTTCTATACCATTCTTACATATGTATTTTTACATTGAGATTCATTGGTGCATCATGAAAACACAAATAGGCATTCTTCCATTTTGAAGGCTTTCTTCTAATTGTATAAATGATATATCTATATACACAGATAATATGTAAACTGTTGTTTTGTTCAGATTATCGTGTTGTGTTCAAGGTGCAGTCACTCATAATATATTATACCCTTTGTTGTCATGATGCAGAATCAGGCTTTTGTTTCACACTTTTGTCACTTTGATGTGAGAGTTTTAGATAGAGATGGATTACATTCCCTATCATGGATCACTTCCCTATTCCCAAGTCCTGGGCACATGGATTCGAATCCAAGCCAGGTTAGATTTTAATAACACAAATGTGTGATAGTATACAATAATTTAGTTGAGATCAATTACACATAATAACAATCTATAGGACAATCTAACACTATTTTGTATTGTTACTTAATTCATTAAATTCATTTGGTAAATAGACAGAGGTCCACAATAATCTGTCTGAATGACAGGTTTCTTCACAAGTGGTGCATTGGATCGTATCACACAAGGCGGAGCCGAGTGTGATCCAATGCACCACGAGTGGAGAAACTGGGAGTTCAGACTGATTAGAGTGGATCTCTGTATTTATCTTATGTAATTCTTGATTAATTTGATCAAAATATACATTCAATGATCGGTTTCATAGCTATTGTCGTGGAGAAACAGGCCAGGGAAAATGAGCATCAGTTTCTCAACGGGTGATTGGAGAACGGCAATTTTAGTACTCAAGCATAGTAACTTTGTTTCTCCACATGAAATAAAAACTAGTAATATAAGATTTATGACCAACCAAAAATATCTTTAGAATTGTTAGCCTTAATTGGCTGGGAGTCGAGGCCAGGACATCCTGCATTCATACACCAGTGTCATAACCACTCCTCCAATACGGACATCTGACATTTGATCCATTCATCTACCAATGATTCACAAGGTTATGACCCCTAAACTGCCTATTTTGGAAATGCAAGAACCAGCTTCAGCTACAGGTCTCACAAGGCATCTCGCTAATGCGGAATAAAACTATATGTCATCGAAGTGTCTGTGCAGTTTTAGGTGTTCTTGTATATCTCTTGAGTTTCTTTAAACCCTAACCTCATCCCCCTCCTCTATACCTGCCTGCACTGATAAATGACTACCTAGCTTAATCACTAGTGACTACGCCTATGCCCTGTAGCCTATAGAGTATCAGTGTGGTGCTGTCTGCAGTGCTGGCAAGTAACTCACTAGTGCCTTTTTCCTATGTCACTGAATGTGCTCATTTACTGCTTGCTACCTGTTGTTCATTAAAGGAATTTATAAATACACCAGGTGACGACAATGATCCTTCATGACCTGTTACCCAGACAATCAATCAACCTTTGATACCAACATCCTGTCCTAATGAATTAGCATCCTCCCCCTTTTCACACAGAGCCTACTCGAATGTGTTATGTGACAATTTCAATCAAGAGGTGAGCACGGAAACAGCGATAGGCCAAGGCAAAAAATATAGGACTGTCACTAAATTGTCTTACCCGGCTTGTCAGAAATTCTGTACTTCTGTTTACAATAGTAATCAATAAAAAGTGCTATGAATTATTGATTGGAAAAGTTTGACAATATGATAGGAGGGAAGTTATTGACACATTTACAGAATTCCGATGATGTCATCAGCAAAAAGCATTATATTGATACAGCCTTTTCATCACAGGTACCCTCAGAATCTACTTTCTTGAAAAATAAACAAAATGTGAAAATATTGCATCTAAATCTACCTTATTATTAATTCGAAGGGTGTACATAAATACCATGTGCCCTCCTTTTTCTATGTCACTGAAGGCACTATTTATGGAATAACCACTCCCTTAATCATAGTCCTCCTCTCAGCTGTGTTATATGATAATTTTGACAGGTCAACTCGGAAACATGAACAGGTAAAAATGTGGATAGGCCAAGTCTAAAAAGTCAGCCCTGCTAAATTATAGGACTGTCAATGAATCAACTTACCCAGCTTGTCAACAAATTTCTTATTTCTGTTTGAAATAATGACAGTGACAAGTATCATAGAGCCTTGAGGCTCAACCTGAATCAGTGCTGACATAGGGTAGATTCAGGTAATTAAATAGCGTGAGTGGGACACTAAACCATGTATAATAAGACATCTAGTAGCTCTCGCAGGGAAAAAAATGGAACCTTGTCTTTGCCATTGTTCGCAAAAAAAGAGGTCAGAATGATCAAATCAACAAGAATGTCAAATGTCCGTCTTATTAGGGTATGTATGGGACTATGATGAATCTACCCTACAGATTTCCTAACTGTAACCAGAAACAAACACCTATTTTGTTTGTCACATTGACATCTATCACTGGGGGTGGTGATCCCTACACACGTGTGGGAGCAGGTGCTTTTGTCTCAACACCTTGATGCGGCTGCTCAGTTGACCTCTCACCTCCAAGATGACGACTGCCTTTATGGATTTTGCACTGGTTGAATCAACTATTGATCCTCACAACTTCACCATCCTAGCTAACACTACTGACTACTCAGGCCTTGTAGACTTAGGGCACAATGTCTGGGCGCGTATTGGTTATTACTACCCTCTACGTATGATTGAGACGGTAGTAGGCCTGGTGGGTAACCTGATGGTTATCATTGCTATGGGTCGCTATGAGGATTTGCAGACGGCTACTGGGTCCTTACTGGCTAATTTGGCAGTGGCTGACTGTCTCAGTGCTTCACTCACTGTTGTGTCTATCATAGGGGAGACTATGGAGCGCACGGCAACATGGCTACAATTCTGCATCGTGAAAGAAATAATGTACATCATTTCAGGATTGGGTAACGTCCTTAGCCTTATGATGTTATCCATTGACCGCCTGCTCTGCCTGAGCGCTCCCTTTTGGTACCAGGCGAATATGACAATATCCAAGGCCCTGCCTTTCCAGGTCATTGCTTGGTTCGGGACCATTCTCACCTGCAGTTTGACTTACACTTTACGCTCAACAGCTACACTAAGCATTCCCACCTGCTTTTACGCTTTCCTCCTATCGGCCCAAGATGTGCGTCAGTTCATTATCTACCCCTTCTACTTCTTCACTGGCATGACCATACTCAACTACCTCATAGTTTGTTTCATGGTGTGGAGACAGGGACGGCAGATTGCTTCTCAGAATTCAACAATGGCTAATAACATGCTGCGACGTCAGCGAAAGGTAACCAAGACAACTGCCCTGGTATTGTTTGGATACTTGGTTCTGACTCTTCTAAATGTCATCATTAACCTTATGGTAAGTTTAATCTAGTTGTCTAATATATTGGTGTTAAAGCCTGGGCATTCTGCCAATGATTTCAATTTGGGTTATTGAGGTCCCAGAAATAATTGTAACAGAATTAATTTTCGTTTTAGTTTCACCTTTGGTTGTACCTAAAAGAAAATTCTACTTTTTTTATAGCTTATCTCATTCCTATTGCTGGGCCTGGTTTCAGGATTTTTGCTCTGAGTTATCAAAAAAATAAATAATGGCAAAACTAAAATAGAAAAGTTGGGTTTCTATAAACAACCTTGTTTCTTAAATTTGTACTAGGTATAGCAATATAAAGTCTAACTAATTCACATATTTAAGGTATCCAAAGAGTCCGCAGCCTCAGTCCATATCCAGTACGTGGCCCTGATCCTGTGGCACCTTAACAGCGTCATCAATCCCTTCATCTACGCTTTCCGCATGACCAAGTTCCGCAAAGCCTTCCGCAAAATGCTTGGTCTTAAGTCTGTCGCTGTAACTCCGGCCCCTGCACCAGGCCTACAGGCTGGGGGGCAGGCTGTACAAATGGCAGTCGCAGGTAATAGCATCTAGACTAACAAAAATGATTTAATTTCAGTCGTCCAGTGGCCTAGTGTCTGTTATGTTTACAGAACGGTCATGTCATTTGAGGATCAACTAGGTCATGAATGTATTATCAATGAATGTAGTATAACAATAATAGGTTATTATTTCCATGTAGTAAAACTATGCGTTAACAACAACTCCCGTACAACCTCGCTTATAGGTTGACCTCACCTAGGTCGAATTGGAGTTTGAGATTTTCTTGAGGACAAACACCAACCTAAATCCCCATTAAGCAGCTTTTTCAGGGACCAAAATTACTTTTATTTCTGTTATTTTGCACTTTAGAGGACCCCCTTCTTCTTAAGGAACAAACTTTGGGTTTACAGGGGAAATGATCCCAGAAAAAAGGGTATATTTTATGGTATTAATAATGAATTTTTTTGGCTCCTTAAATGCTTCACCATTTTTCAAAACCCCACCTATAGGTCGAATTGGAGTCTTTGAAAGAAAAATCGACCTATAACAAAAATAAATTCCAAATAAAAATCGACTTATAAGTGAGGTTTTACGGTATTCAATGTCTGATATCACTATTTTGTCTCAATAACTTTTGGCACATAGATATTGAGAATATTGCTAGTATTTTGCTGTCATGATTGTCTATGATTGCCTTGCTGTGTCCACGCTGAAACTTATATAAGACAGCAGGGAGGATACAAGATGTCCATGAGAATTAAATGAGCATCCAAGAGTGATTCTCGCAGATGCCTATCTTAATAACTTTTTTTATGCCTGTTGAAATTCCTGGGCCCACAGCTTTACCGTTAAAGCCCGCGGTTTTCTCAGGCTATGGGCCCAGTATGGCCCATTATCCAACTTATTAGAATCTCAAGACACCTGTGCAACCGTTATCTGGAGTAACCAATTATCTGCATCATACTAACGTTATCTGCATCAACTAATGTGTTACAAAAAGCCGTTATCTGCAAGCATCAGTAAGACTTGGTGATGAAAGTGTCAAAAATCGTAAAGCAGTCAAAAAGCAAAAATTTCCTGAAAATTGCCAATTTTGCGAATTGACATATTGTAAAATGGCAAATTTAGTGAAAATGGCCAAAGTGTATAAAATCATCAAATTTTCTACGTATCATAATTTTTTTGGGAAAAGTATCAAAAATAGTCAAATTTCCTGAAAGTAGCCAATTTGCTGCTACAAGTGTAAAAATGTGAAAAGGCTACATTTCCTGAAAATCACCAATTTGGCGAGCAAAATTGACAAAGATTGTGAAAATTTTTTATTTTCTGAAAGTTGTGAATTTGCCTACAAAAAGTGTGAACATAAATGATTCAATGTTGAATTTAATGTTGTGCCCACTGGGCCAGGACTATTACCACCCCCTTGCTATCAACCTGGGGAAGGGGGGTGGACATGCCCCTACCCCAAAAAAAGTCAAACCTCAAAGGTCAAAAGAAAGGGGGTCAGAAACTCCCTTTGTCCCCCCTACTTTGAAACTGCTTGCCACACCCCTGAAAACGTAGTCCTTAGGACTTGGAATGCAGTCTGGTTGGATGTGCCATACTCTAGGTACTGCAGATAACGTTAATTACTGCAGATAACGGTAGTATGGTTGATGCAGATCACGTTATTTTGATGCAGATAACGCTTGCATGATTGCCGTTATCTGCAGTACTGCAGAAAACGTTGGTTACTGCAGATAACGGTTGCACAACACCTCTAGTGCTTATTCACGACTCGCACTCTTTTAAAACCAATCAGGCCTTTAAAAACTAGTCGAGCCGAAAACCAATGAGGAGAACTGCATAGTATTGCGTTGTATAGTTTGAATAAAAACATGAATGGTAAAGATTGTTTGTCATTTCTTACCCAGAGTATACCTTTAGATGTCCACCTTAATTTTCTAGTTATTAACAGAGTAGGGCATGCCTATCAGGCCTAAGTAACTACAACCTTGATGTAAAAGGTAAGCTCAAGTTACAGTATCAAAAAATCTTTTTATTCCTGGGTCGGTCCAGCACTCACTCACAATAACCCCAATTGATATGCATGAGATATCTCCATAATCAGTATTGCACCTGTACGCAGGTCATCAGGGTTACATAACACAGATCCAGGTGGGCACATGCAGGTAGATGTACCTGACCCTGATCAGATTTATATCTGTAATGTCATCCATTTATGACTGTATTAATTTAGATCCACATGAGCATAAATCACAACCAATTAGCATCTGCATGTTAAGATTATATAATATCATAATTGATAACAATTACGTATTATATATATTTCATCAGTAAATAGACAAAGGTGCACGAGTAGAGCATAAGTAGTGTTGGGAACTGTACGAGTGTTCCTTTGTGTTTATTTCATGTTACTATTAACAATCTTCATCAAAATTCCACTTAATTGCTCTTAAATAGCAAATTTATCGTGGTTAGCACAACAATTTTGGTGATTTGACAGGCCGTGAAATACGGGGGGAAGGGTTATTTCACGGGGGGTGTTAAGTACGACCTTCCTTGGTTAAGTCAATGGGAGTGCCATATTCACCATAAAGTAATAACTATCATGTAATGCCTGTGATCTCCTTCCATACACGATTACTGTACAAGTCTGACATAAATATGTTTACATTGAGGTTCATTGCTGCGTCATAACAACAAACAAAGGCATAATTCCATCTAGAAGCGTTTATTCGTCCTATAATAGATAAATCCATCTATATGAATAGTTTGTAAACTTTTGTTTTGTACTGAGTACCGTGTGATGTTCTGAGTGCAGTTACCCATAATGACAGCTCCGATACACCACAGAGTTAACCCTGTAAGGGCCGCATAGTGCTTTAATACATCATGCCCCTGCTTGTCATAAGGCATGAATACAGCCCTGGGGTCTAACTCACCAGGGTCACATCCAAGCATCATGCAGACCCTATGAGGTTTCAATTACACTCCTGGATAGTCGGCATTATGTTAGAATGCAGTCGTGGTGAGTTATTTACCACGGCTGCATCCATGCATGATGACGGCTGAGGGTATAGCACATTAAGGCACCATGCGGCCCTTACAGGGTTGACACCTGTAATGGCCCCGTGCTGGTACAGTGGCATGCCTGAACACCATTACCCACACCCTACCTCCACACCCGCCCGGGCCGACCGCGCAGAATCAGGCTTTTGTTTCAGGCTTTTGTCACTTTGATGTGAGAGTTTCAAATTGAGATGGATTAGAAGTTTTAGAAAATATGTTTGTTTGGTAATGACACTATTTGCTGTTTGCGTCTAACAGTTTGGTCAGTATCACACAGTGTAAAGACCCTTGTAGGGCAGCATGCTGTTTTTAGTGTGCCGTGTCCCCGTGCTTCACACAGCATAAACCTTTACATTCTATTAAATTTAATTATAAGATGCCTTAAAGGAACACTTTAAGTGGCTTTGAGTTCAGTAATGCCATGTAAACGTCCCAGAAAGGTCAGAAGGACATTTAACTGGCTTTAAGTGGCATTAACTCGGATTAAATGTGCTCAACGTGTTCCTTTAGGCAAATTTAATTTACATTAATGCAAACATTCATGCAGTTTCATTTATGCATCATGCTGACACTGCAGGTCTTTAAGGGTCGACTTGATACACCAAGTGTTGGTGAAGCACTCATCGTGACTGCTATCCTTATTATGTCAATACAGCAGATTCAGCAATGCTTATGTACAGCTTTATAATTCTAGTCCTACCAGCCTCAATATGTCAAAACGGCATGTTCAGTATTAATCATATACTTCTAATCCTATATGGTAAATTCAACACATCTTATTTATGGTGTTTACACATATAATTCAAGTATTGCTGACGGTTTTGAATCATTTATTGACCAATAAAATGATCATGAAAATACTTCGTGTCCATCATTGTGTATCATAGTTTGGTAGAAAAAACAATTGCATGATGAACACCACAGTGTACTCAACACACAAATATACCTAATGACAAGCAATAAGTATAAAAATGTATGCAATCAAAAGTGTATACACATATAATATTCCACCTAAGCAAACACCAAAATGTATACATACATGTTCAGCATTCTCATAGTTATCTAAACAACAAGATTCAAACCATTCAGTTTTCAAGTATTGTTTCCTGTCCTGAATCATGTCTGGACACATGATGAGATGTACCTATTTAATTCAAGGTGTTTAATAATCCAAAACTTCTAGGATCTATAGCATTCCTCCTGTGCAAAGGCCAACATGTATACATATTCAGAATTCCTATACTTAACCAAACAATAAGATCCAAACCATTCATTTTCAGGTGGATTAACCTGACTGAATATGCCATAGTCATGTGGTAATGCTTAATGATGTGGAAGAAGAGGTGTTTCTATGGCTGGTCCTTAACCCTGTGGTTACTGGATGATCCCTGTACCCTCCCTGTCAGTGATCACTGGTTACCTGGTTACCATGGTAACTGAGGGGTGGTACATGCAGCCCCCAGGTGGGATCACACCTATAGACCCCTGTAGTAAGGTGAGGACCTATTCAGGAAGAAAGGAGAGATGTCAAGCGAGGAGACCGGTAATTACCTAGATCATCCATTTACCCAATTTTGAGGTTCACATTCCTTCTTTGTAATCAGAAGTCTGAATGTATATATTATGTACATTTAAGTTGCTCAGGCTGTTTCCAAATAGATTCTATGGTTTCTGTACCTCCAGGCCATTTGATGAATCAGTCAACTTAATTCTTTGTGGATAATCGGTAACTTACCTTTTCATAATGGATTCATGCATCCATCCCAGTCAGAAAAAAAGCTGTTATACAATGTTTCAGATAATTATGGTCAAATGTTGAATATATCAAAAAGAATATTTTGACATTATTTTGTAGCTGGTATAATATTTGAAATTGCTGCATTCATGCATCACTATGGGAAACACACATGATGCATTCAACCTCTATACTGTACTATGTACCCTCCTTTTTTCTATGTCACCGAAGGCACTATTTATAGATTGACCACTCCCTTCATTAGCATGCTCCTCTCAGCTGTGTTATATGATAATTCCGATAGGTTAACTCAGAAACATGAACAGGTAAAGATGTGGATAGGCCAAGGCTAAAAAGTGTGGCATCCAGCCCTGCTAAATTATAGGACTGTCAATAAATTGTCTTACCCAGATTGTCAACTAATTTCTGATTTCTGTTTGAAATAATGACAGTAGCATGTATCATAGAGCCTTGAGGATCAATCTGAATCAGTACTGACATACGGCAGATTCAGTCAATTACACAACTTGAGTCAGACACTAAGCCATGGATGATAAAACTTCTCGTAGCTCTTTCAATGAAAAATGGAACTTTATCAAGCCATTGTTTACAAATAAAGAGATCAGAATGATCAAATCAACAAGAGAATCAAGTGTCCGTCTAAGGGTATGTGTGGGACTATGATGAATCTACCCTACAGATATCCTAACTGTAACCAGGAACAAACTCCTATTTTCTTTATTACATTGATATCTGGGAGTGGTAGTCACTACACACGTGTAGGAGCAGGTGCTTTTGTCTCAACACCTTGATGCCGCTGCTCAGTTGACCTCTCACCTCCAAGATGACTACGGCCTTCATGGATTTTGCACTGGTTGAATCTACTATGGATCCTCACAACTTCACCATCCTAGCTAACACTACTGACTATTCAGGCCTTGTAGACTTAGGGCACAATGTCTGGGTGCGTATTGGCTATTACTACCCTCTACGTATGATTGAGACAGTAGTAGGCCTGGTGGGTAACCTGATGGTTATCATTGCTGTGGGTCGCTATGAGGATTTGCAGACGGCTACTGGGTCCTTACTGGCTAACTTGGCAGTGGCTGACTGTCTAAGTGCTTCACTCACTGTGGTGTCTATTATTGGGGAGACTATGGAGCGCACGTCAACATGGCTACAATTCTGCATCGTGAAAGAAATAATGTACATCATTTCAGGATTAGGTAACGTCCTTAGCCTTATGATGTTATCCATTGACCGCCTACTCTGCCTGAGTGCTCCCTTTTGGTACCAGGCAAATATGACAGTATCCAAGGCCCTGCCTTTCCAGGTCATTGCTTGGATCGGGACCATTCTCACCTGCAGTTTGACTTACACTTTACGCTCAACAGCTACACTAAGCATTCCCACCTGCTTCTACGCTTTCCTCCTGTCAGCCCAAGATGTGCGTCAGTTCATCATCTACCCCTTCTACTTCTTCACTGGCATGACCATACTCAACTACCTCATAGTTTGCTTCATGGTGTGGAGACAGGGACGGCAGGTCGCTTCTCAGAATTCAACAATGGCTAACAACATGCTGCGACGACAGCGAAAGGTAACCAAGACAACTGCCCTGGTATTGTTTGGATACTTGCTTCTGACTCTTCCAAATGTCATCATAAACCTTCTGGTGAGTTTTAGCTAGTTGTCTAACATATTGGTGTTAAGCCTGGGCATTCTGCCAATTGGGTTATTGAGGTCCCAGAAATAATTGTAACAGAATTGATTCTCGTTTTAGTTTCACCTTTGGTTGTACCTAAAAGAAAATTCTACTTTTTTTTATAGCTTATCTTATTCCTACTGCTAGGCCTGGTTTTAGGGTTTTTGCTCTGAGTTATCAAAAACAGATAATGACTAAACAGAAAAAAAAAGAGTTGAGTTTCTGTAAACAACCTTGTTTCTTAAATTTGTCCTGGGTATATCAATGTAAAATCTAACTATTTCACATATTTCAGGTAACCAAGGAGTCCGCAGCCTCGGTCCACCTCCAGTACATGGCCCTGATCCTGTGGCACCTTAACAGCGTTGTCAATCCCTTCATCTACGCTTTCCGCATGACCAAGTTCCGCAAAGCCTTCTGCAAAATGCTTGGCCTTAAGTCTGTTGCTGTAACTCCGGCCCCTGCACCCGGCCTACAGGCTGGGGGGCAGGCTGTACAAATGGCAGTCGCAGGTAGTAGCATCTAGACTAACAAAAATGATATAATTTCAGTTGTCCACTGGCCTAGTGTCTGTTATGATAACATAAACGGTCATCTAGGATCAACTAGGTCATGAATGTATTATCAATGAATGTAGTATAACAATAATAGGTTTATCATTTCCATGTAGTAAAACTATGCGTAAACAACAACCACCTAGCGAGGTCTTACGGTATTCAATGTCTAATATCACTATTTTGTCTCAATAGCTTTTGGCACACAGATATTGAGAATATTGCTATTATTTTGCTGTCATGATTGTCAATTACTGCCTTGCGGTGTCCACGCTGAAACCTATGTAAGACAGAAGGGAGGATACAAGATGTCCATGAGAATTAAATGAGCATCCATGAGTGATTCTAGTAGATGCCTATCTTAATGACTGATTTTTTTGCCTGTTGAAATTCCTGGGCCCACAGCTTTACAGCTAAGCTCATTATATTTCAGGCTGTAGACCCAGTATAGCCCATCATCCAACTTATTAGAATCTCAAGGCACCTCTAGTGCTTATTCACGACTGGCACTCTTTTAAAACCAATCAGGCCCTTAAAAACTAGTCAAGCCGAAAACCAATGAGGAGAACTGCACAGTATTGCCTTGTATAGTTTGAATAAAAACATGAATGGTAAAGATGGTTTGTCATTTCTTACCCAGAGTATACCTTACGATGTCCACCTTAATTTGATGTAAAAGGTAAGCTCAAGTTACAGTATAAAAAATCTTTTTATTCCCGCTCGGTCCAGCACTCGCTCGAAATAACCCCAATTGATATTCATGAGATGATATCTCCATAATCAGTAATGCACCTGCATGCAGGTCATCAGGGTTACATAACACAGATTCACGTAGGCACATACAGATACATGTACCTGACCCTGATCAGATATATATATATATATATGTAACGTCATCCATTTATGACTGTATTGATTTAGATCAACATGAGCATAAATCACAACCAATTAGCATCTGCATGTTAAGATTATATAATATCATAATTGATAATTAACAGTTACGTATTATAGGCCTGTATATTTCATCAGTAAATAGACAAAGGTGCACGAGTAGAGCATAAGTAGTGTGGGGAACTGTACGAGTGTTCCTTTGTGTTTATTTCATGTTACTATTAACAATCTTCATCAAAATTCCACTCAATTGCTCTTAAAGGCAAATTCATCGTGGTTAGCACCACAATTTTGGTGATTTGATAGGCAGTAAGATACGGGGGGAGCGTGATTTCACGGGGGTGTTAAATATGATCTTCTTCCATAAATGATTACTGTACAAGTCTGACATAAATATTTTTACATTGAGGTTCATTGATGCGTCATAACAACAAACAAAGGCATAATTCCATCTGAAAGCGTTTATTCGTTCTATAATAGATAAATCCAATACACAATTGAGTTAACTCTTTAAGGGACGCATAGTACTTTAATACATCATGCCCCTGCTTGTCATAAGGCATGGATGCAGCCCTGGCGAGTAACTCATCAGGGTCACATCCAAGTATCATGCAGACTCTACAGGGTTGGTACACTCCCGGATGGTCGGCATGATGCTGGAATGCAGTCGTGGTGAGTTATTCACCAGGGCTGCGTTCATGCATGATGGCGACTGAGGGTATAGCACATTAAAGCACCATGCGGCCCTTACAGGGTTGACACCTGTAATGGCCCCGTGCTGGTACAGTGGCATGCCTGTACACCATTACCCACACCCTACCTCGACACCCTACCGACCGGACCGAGCAGAATCAGGCTTTTGTTTCAGGCTTTTGTCACTTTGATGTGAGAATTTCAAATTGAGATGGATTAGACGTTTTAGAAAACATGTTCTGTTTGGTAATGATGCTATTTGCTGTTTGAGTCTAACAGTTTGGTCAGTATTTACACAGTGTTAAGACCCTTGTGGGGCGGCATGCTGTTTTAGTATACCTTGTCTTTGGAAGGAACTCGTCAGTGCTTCATACCACATAAATGTTTCTATTCTTAAGATTAAAGTGGGTATATCTGACTTTTCTTCAAATGCAAAATCTTACTTGGATGTATTCCAAATACTGTAAAAGTACAATATTTAGAGAAAAGAGGTCAATTAAATGTCATGAATGGGTGTTTATAAGTCACAAAGAGATCCTATGTCCCCCTATCATGGGTTTTCTAGTGTATTTTCAATGGGGGGAATAAAAGCGTGCACATTTCTATTCTAAAATGACCATATATTTTGGGCAATAAAATCCAATTAGGGCAAAATCAGAGGGAATTAGGGGGAATGAAACAGATAGGAAGTCAAATAAATTTATTTGTGAACATTCTGACTCATTTTTAGGATGTACTAACTTTAAGGAAGACTTTGAGGTGGCTTTAAGTTTGGTAATACCATGTAAATGTCCCATTTAATTCACTTAAATGCAGACTTATCGCTTATGTACAGCTTTATAATTCTAGTCCTGCCAGCCACAATATGTCAAAACGGCATGTTCAGTATTAATCATATACTTCTTGGCCTATACGGTAAATTCAACACATCTTATTTAAAGTGTTTACATAGATAGTTCAAGTATTCTTTGAAGGTTTTCAATCATTTATTTACCAATAAAATATCTCAAACAATATTTTGTGTCCATAGTTGTGCATCATAGTTTGGTAGAAAAAACAGATGCATGATAAACACCACGGTGTACTTAACACACAAAGATACCTCATGACAAGCAATAAGTATAAAAATGTATGGAATCAAACATTTATACACATATAATATTCCTCCTAGGCAAACACCAAAATGTATACATACATGTTCAGCATTCTCATAGTTATTTAAACAACAAGATTCAAACCATTCAGTTTTCAAGTATTGTTTCCTGTCCTGAAGTATGTCTGGACACATGATGAGATGTCCCTATTTAATTCAAGCTGTTTAATAATCCAAACCTTCTAGGATCTATAGCATTCCTCCTGTGCAAAGGCCAACATGTATACATATTCAGAATTCCTATACTTAACTAAACAATAAGATCCAAACCATTCATTTTCAGGTGGATTAACTTAACTGAATATGCCATAGTCATGTGCTAATGCTTAATGATGTGGAAGGAGACCTGTTTCTATGGCTGGTCCTTAACCCTGTGGTTACTGGATGACCCCTGTACCCTCCCTGTCAGTGATCACTGGTTACCCGGTTACCATGGTTACTGAGGGGTGGTACATGCAGCCCCCAGGTGGGATCACACCCCTGTAGTAAGGTGAGGACCTATTCAGGAAGAAAGGAGAGATGTCAAGCGAGGAGACCGGTAATTACCTAGATCATCCATTTACCCAATTTTCAGGTTCACATTCCTTCTTTGTAATCAGAAGTCTGAATGTATATATTATGTACATTTAAGTTGCTCAGGCTGTTTCCAAATAGATTCCATGGTTTCTGTACCTCCAGGCCATTTGATGAATCAGTCAACTTAATTCATTGTGGATAATCGGTAACTTACCTTTTCATAATGGATTCATGCATCCATCCCAATCAGAAAAAAAGCTGTTATACAATGTTTCAGATAATTATGGTCAAATGTTGAATATATCAAAAAGAATATTTTGACATTATTTTGTTAGCTGGTATGATATTTAAAATTGCTGCATTCATGCATCACTATGGGAAACACACATGATGCATTCAACCTCTATACTGTACTATGTGCCCTCCTTTTTTCTATGTCACCGAAGGCACTATTTATAGATTGACCACTCCCTTCATTAGCATCCTCCTCTCAGCTGTGTTATATGATAATTCAGATAGGTTAACTCAGAAACATGAACAGGTAAAGATGTGGATAGGCCAAGGCTAAAAAGTGTGGCATCCAGCCCTGCTAGATTATAGGACTATCAATAAATTGTCTTACCCAGCTTGTCAACTAATTTCTGATTTCTTATTGAAATAATGACAGTGACATGTATCATAGAGCCTTGAGGATCAATCTGAATCAGTACTGACATGGCAGATTCAGTCAATTACACAACTTGAGTCGGACACTAAGCCATGGATGATAAAACTTCTCGTAGCTCTTTCAATGAAAAATGGAACTTTATCAAGCCATTGTTTACAAATAAAGAGATCAGAATGATCAAATCAACAAGAGAATCAAGTGTCCGTCTTAGGGTATGTGTGGGACTATGATGAATCTACCCTACAGATATCCTAACTGTAACCAGGAACAAACTCCTATTTTCTTTGTTACATTGATATCTGGGAGTGGTAGTCACTACACACGTGTAGGAGCAGGTGCTTTTGTCTCAACACCTTGAAGCGGCTGCTCAGTTGACCTTTCACCTCCAAGATGACTAAGGCCTTCATGGATTTTGCACTGGTTGAATCTACTATGGATCCTCACAACTTCACCATCCTAGCTAACACTACTAACTACTTAGGCCTTGTAGATTTAGGGCACAATGTCTGGGTGCGTATTGGCTATTACTACCCTCTACGTATGATTGAGACAGTAGTAGGCCTGGTGGGTAACCTGATGGTTATCATTGCCTTTGGTCGTTATGAGGATTTGCAGACGGCTACTGGATCCTTGCTGGCTAACTTGGCAGTGGCTGACTGTCTCAGTGCTTCACTCACTGTTGTGTCTATCATAGGGGAGACTATGGAGCGCACGGCAACATGGCTACATTTCTGCATCGTGAAAGAAATAATGTACATCATTTCAGGATTGGGTAACGTCCTTAGCCTTATGATGTTATCCATTGACCGCCTGCTCTGCCTGAGCGCTCCCTTTTGGTACCAGGCGAATATGACAACATCCAAGGCCCTGCCTTTCCAGGTCGTTGCTTGGTTCGGGACCATTTTGACCTGCAGTTTGACTTACACTTTACGCTTAACAGCTACACTGAGCATTCCCACCTGCTTCTACGCTTTCCTCCTATCGGCCCAAGATGTGCGTCAGTTCATTATCTACCCCTTCTATTTCTTCACTGGCATGACCATACTCAACTACCTCATAGTTTGTTTTATGGTGTGGAGACAGGGACGGCAGGTCGCTTCTCAGAATTCAACAATGGCTAACAACATGCTGAGACGACAGCGAAAGGTAACCAAGACAACTTCCCTGGTATTGTTTGGATACTTGGTTCTGACTCTTCCAAATGTCATCATAAACCTTATGGTAAGTTTAATCTAGTTGTCTAATATATTGGTGTTAAAGCCTGGGCATTCTGCCAATGGTTTCAATTTGGGTTATTGAGGTCCTAGAAATAATTGTAACAGAATTGATTTTTGTTTTAGTTTCACCTTTGGTTGTACCTAAAAGAAAATTTTACTTTTTTTTATAGCTTATCTCATTCCCACTGTTGGACCTCGTTTTAGGGTTTTTGCTCTGAGTTATCAAAAACAGATAATGGCAAAAAAAAAGAAGAAAAGTTGGGTTTCTGTAAACAACCTTGTTTCTAAAATTTGTCCTAGGTATAGCAATATAAAGTCTAACTAATTCACATATTTCAGGTATCCAAAGAGTCAGCAGCCTCGGTCCACCTCCAGTATGTAGCCCTGATCCTGTGGCACCTTAACAGTGTCGTCAATCCCTTCATCTATGCTTTCCGCATGACCAAGTTCCGCAAAGCCTTCCGCAAAATGCTTGGCCTTAAGTCTGTTGCTGTAACTCCGGCCCCTGCACCCGGCCTACAGGCTGGGGGGCAGGCTGTACAGATGGCAGTCGCAGGTAGTAGCATCTAGACTAACAAAAGTGATTTAATTTCAGTCGTTCACTGGCCTAGTGTTTGTTATGATAACATAAACGGTCATCTAGGATCAACTAGGTCATGAATGTATTATCAATGAATGTAGTATAACAATAATAGGTTCATCATTTCCATGTAGTAAAACTATGCGTAAACAACAACCACCTAGCGAGGTCTTACGGTATTCAATGTCTAATATCACTATTTTGTCTCAATAGCTTTTGGCACACAGATATTGAGAATATTGCTATTATTTTGCTGTCATGATTGTCAATTACTGCCTTGCTGTGTCCACGCTGAAACCTATGTAAGACAGAAGGGAGGATACAAGATGTCCATGAGAATTAAATGAGCATCCATGAGTGATTCTAGCAGATGCCTATCTTAATGACTGATTTTTTTGCCTGTTGAAATTCCTGGGCCCACAGCTTTACAGCTAAGCTCATTATATTTCAGGCTGTAGACCCAGTATGGCCCATCATCCAACTTATTAGAATCTCAAGGCACCTCATATAGCACATTAAAGCACCATGCGGCCCTTACAGGGTTGACACCTGTAATGGCCCCGTGCTGGTACAGTGGCATGCCTGTACACCATTACCCACACCCTACCTCGACACCCGGCCGGGCGGACCGAGCAGAATCAGGCTTTTGTTTCAGGCTTTTGTCACTTTGATGTGAGAATTTCAAATTGAGATGGATTAGACGTTTTAGAAAACATGTTCTGTTTGGTAATGATGCTATTTGCTGTTTGAGTCTAACAGTTTGGTCAGTATTTACACAGTGTTAAGACCCTTGTGGGGCGGCATGCTGTTTTAGTATACCTTGTCTTTGGAAGGAACTCGTCAGTGCTTCATACCACATAAATGTTTCTATTCTTAAGATTAAAGTGGGTATATCTGACTTTTCTTCAAATGCAAAATCTTACTTGGATGTATTCCAAATACTGTAAAAGTACAATATTTAGAGAAAAGAGGTCAATTAAATGTCATGAATGGGTGTTTATAAGTCACAAAGAGATCCTATGTCCCCCTATCATGGGTTTTCTACACTGAAATCCCAGGGCCACTAAAAACTCATCGCCTGTGATGAGTTTGAGGGTCATCAGCCACCAGATGAGTCAACTATTCAAAGCGGAGTAGTCAGCATCATCATAGCGATGAACCAATCTAATCCACATCGAGGACCCAAACTCATGAGGGGCAGACCTCATCAGAGTGCATGTACAGGTCCTGGGGGGCCACTCTCACATTTATGCATACCATGTGCGTACATCACCCTAAAGTTGATATTTCTGGCCAAAAAAACTTGCCACTTTTTCCCCAAAGTGGCCCATAATTAGCCCCTATTGGGGCCCGGTTGGACCCGCCAATGTGACCCAAAAAGGACCTCCTTCCTGCTACTCTGTGTGTCATGGTTACTATAGAACATATAGAGAGTGCCCCCCCCCCTTGGGTACAGGTGTACTAGACCCAGTTCACCAGGCCTCCAACCACTCCACACTACACACAGACCCATAAACAGCAGTGGTAAGTACATGTCCAATATCTGTTTAAATACTCCAACCCCACCCATGGTTTATGGGCATCTCTCTGACATATTGGGGCTAAAGAAATCTGATGGGGATAGCCATACATATATGTACATGTGTACACCTGTTTTAGTAAGATAGACCTAAAGCCCAGTGCTACTATAGAAGGTATGTGGAGAGCACTCCTGGCCAAGGTATATAATTAGCCCCCTCCCCTCCCCTCACTGTATAGTACTACTAGGCCTGTGGTGGTGGGTAGTGTGTGACCACAGCAGGCACACTGTGATATGCTTGCAGACAGGCAGAGACACAGGAGGATAGGTAAGGATACAGGGGTTCAGGGAGGGAGAAGAACAGGCAGGGAGACCAGAGACACAGGCAAGTATATGAAGGGATGTATCAGATAAGCACCATGGAAGTAGGAAGGTAGCAGGTGGTGTGAGGGTGGTAAGTAGGCATGAGTATAGTGGAGTGAGGGTGGGTTCTGTATAGTTCACAGTCCTCCCAGGTATCCTACTACATTGTACCTATCCTGTGTGTGTGTGTCTCTCTCTCTTTCTCTGTCACTCTGTGTCTGTCAGTATATCTACGTCTAAGGGAGTAATAGAGAGAGAGAGGGAGGGAAGGAAGGAAGGAAGGAAGGAAGAGAGGAAAGGAAAGAAGGAGGAAAGGAGTGAGTGAGGGAATGAAGGAAGGAAGGAAGGGAGGGAGGGAGGGAGAGAGAAGGAGGGAGGGAGGGAGGGAGAGAGGGAGAAGGAGGGAAGAAGGGAGGCAGAGAATGAGGGAGGGAAGCAGGCTGGAAAGGAAGGAAGGAAGGAAGGAAGGAAGGAAGGAGGGAAAGAAGGAAGGAAGGAAGAAGGGAGGCAGAGAGGGAGGAAGGAAGGAGGGAGGAAGGGAGAGAGGGAGGGAGGGAAAGAAGGAAGAAAGGAGGGAGGGAAGGAAGGAGCGAATGAGGGAGGGAAGGGGGTGGGAGGGATAGGGAGGGAGAGAGGGAGGGAGGAAGAGGGAGGGAGGGAGGGAGGGAGGGAGGGAGGGAGGGAGGGAGGGAGAGAGGGCAGGATGGAGGGAGGGAAGGAAGGAAGGAAGAAGGGAAGGAGGGAGGAAGGAGGGAAAGAGGGAGGGAGGGAGAGAGGGCAGGAGGGAGGGAGGGAGAAAAGGATGGAGGAAGGGAGGGAGGGAGGGAGGGAGGGAGGGAAGGAAGAGAGGGAGGGAGGGAATTAATATTATGGCATCATATTATAATAATTGAAAACTATACTATGCCCAAAACTATACAACTGCATACTGGCTAGGAGGGAGGGAGGGAGGGAGGGAGGGAGGGAGGGAGAGAGAGAGAGAGAGAGAGAGGGAGAAAGAGAGAGAGAGAGAGAGAGAGAGAGAGAGAGAGAGGGAGAGAGGGAGGGAAGGAGGGAGGGAAGGAGGGAGGGAAGGAAGTAAGGAAGGGAGGGGAGGGAGGAAGGAGGGAAGAAGGGAGGGAGGGAAGGAGGGAAGGAGGGAATGAGGGAGGGAGGAAGGAAGGAAGGAAGGAAGGAGGGAATGGCCTTGGGAGGCTGGGAGGAAGGGTGGGAGGGAGTGAGGGAGGGAGCGAGGGAAGGAAGGAAGGAAGGAAGGAAGGAGGAAGGGAGGGAGGGAGGGAGAGAGGGAGGGAGGGAGGGAGGGAGGGAGGGAGGGAGGGAGGAAATTAATCATTAGCTAATTAAGCTTTACAATACAAATACCATACTTTGGTAATGCAGTAAGTATATTTTAACTAATTTATTGTCTCACCTGTTAATATGCGTACATAATATTGATATGCACCTTTTTCACTTGTCACAGGAGAGACTCAGTCATCTGCCTTGCCGCCAGTCGCCAGGACCCGACCCCTAGCTGCCAGGACAAGGCCCAAGCCACCAGGGGCCTAAAGTGATGCAACCAAGAAATATCCCCAAAATGATGACTACCACCCCCCACCCCCCTCCCTGAATAAAATAAAAATACCCCAAAGTACTCAAATTGATGATTATAACTCATCGTTTTGATGAGTTAATAATTAGAACCTAATCATAATGATGAGGCAAACTCATCGCTTAATGTACCAAAAATGATGATGTTGAACTCATCTTTTTCACAATTTGATGATGAAAACTCATCAAATGATGAGGCAAACTCATCGCTCAATGTAGCAAAATTGATGATGCTGAACTCATCATTTTGATACCAACCTCATCAAATGATGAGGCCAAACTACTCACGTGGGTAATAACCATTTGATGAGGCAAAACTCATCATTGCGGAGGAGTTTCCGAGTAGTTTGAAGTCACCTGGGGATTTCAGTGTAGTGTATTTTCAATGGGGGGAATAAAAGCGTGCACACTTCTATTCTAAAATGACCATATATTTTGGGCAATAAAATCCAATTAGGGCAAAATCAGAGGGAATTAGGGGGAATGAAACAGATAGGAAGTCAAATAAATTTATTTGTGAACATTCTGACTCATTTTTAGGATGTACTAACTTTAAGGAAGACTTTGAGGTGGCTTTAAGTTTGGTAATACCATGTAAATGTCCCATTTAATTCACTTAAATGCAGACTTATCGCTTATGTACAGCTTTATAATTCTAGTCCTGCCAGCCACAATATGTCAAAACGGCATGTTCAGTATTAATCATATACTTCTAGGCCTATACGGTAAATTCAACACATCTTATTTAAAGTGTTTACATAGATAGTTCAAGTATTCTCTGAAGGTTTTCAATCATTTATTTACCAATAAAGTATCTCAAAAATATTTTGTGTCCATCGTTGTGCATCATAGTTTGGTAGAAAAAACAGATGCATGATAAACACCACAGTGTACTTAACACACAAAGATACCTTATGACAAGCAATAAGTATAAAAATGTATGGAATCAAACATTTATACACATATAATATTCCTCCTAGGCAAACACCAAAATGTATACATACATGTTCAGCATTCTCATAGTTATCTAAACAACCAGATTCAAACGATTCAGTTATCGAGTATTGTTTCCTGTCCTGAAGTATGTCTGGACACATGATGAGATGTCCCTATTGAATTCAAGCTGTTTAATAATCCAAAACTTCTAGGATCTATAGCATTCCTCCTGTACAAAGGCCAACATGTATGCATATTCAGAATTCCTATACTTAACTAAACAATAAGATCCAAACCATTCATTTTCAGGTGGATTAACCTGACTGAATATCCCATAGCCATGTGCTAATGCTTAATGATGTGGAAGGAGACCTGTTTCTATGGGTGGTCCTTAACCCTGTGGTTACTGGATGATCCCTGTACCCTCCCTGTCAGTGATCACTGGTTACCTGGTTACCATGGTTACTGGGGGTGGTACATTCGGCCCCCAGGTAGGATCACACCTATACACCCCTGTAGTAAGGTGAGGACCTATTCAGGAAGAAAGGAGAGATGTCAGGCGAGGAGACCATCAATTACCTAGATCATCCACTTCCCCAATTTCCTTCTGAGTAATCAGAAGTCTGAAGTCTCTCAGGGCTGTGTCTCACGACCTTGAGCCAATGTTTTCATCTCTGACCGGGTGCCGTCTCTGACCGGGTGCCAGCTCTGACCGGGTGCCAGCTCTGACCGGGTGCCAGCTCTGACCGGGTGCCAGCTCTGACCGGGTGCCAGCTCTGACCGGCCTGAATAAAAACAGGTTATTTAGGGCAGATGATGATAAAAAATGGGCAACTAATTACTAGTTCAAAGAGTTATAACATCCATTAACCTTTCCAGCCAAATTCTATCATTATCTGCCCTAAATAACCCGTTTTTATTCAGGCCGGCCAGAGCTGGCACCCGGTCAGAGCTGGCACCCGGTCAGAGCTGGCACCCGGTCAGAGACAAAAACATTGGCTCAAGGTCGTGAGACACAGCCTCCAGCTGTTTTCAAAATAGGTCCCAGCGTGGCTGTAGCCTCAAAGATTCACTTGGTGAATCAGTCAAATTGATTAGAGAGGATGACCTGAATGATCCCCTATACCGTATACTTATCATTGGATAATTGGTTCATGCATCCATGTTACTTGCCATGACTGCATTCATGGATCGTTATGATGAAGGGACTTGATGCATTTAAGTACTACACAGCACTTGCAGGGTTAACTCTTTCTTGTGACGTTCACCGTTCACGGTACATTCGTTCGGGATTCGTTCGGGGTTTTACTGGATCAGGTGTCACATCAGGTGTCAAGTAAGTCTGGACCCTGCCACCCACCTGTACCCCCACTACCCCTACATGACACCTACACTACCCCTACATGACACCCCCACTACCCCTACTGACACCTACCCTACCCCTACCCGACACCTACCTGACACCTAGCGGCACACTGACAGGTCCATCATCCAGGTAACAACAGGTGTGTTTCAGGTCCTTCCGCACCCCACAAAACTGCATCCTTCGTATAAAAAAGTCTTTATATCCTTGACACGGCCGTTACCGTTATGTCATTACATCCTTTACAAGCTTTCAGAAAAATGCTATTGGCAGCTCCAACTGTCAATGTAGTGGAAAATATTATTGTTATTGACAGTTCAGACTGTCAATAATGGAAAATATTTGTAATTCCATTGAAAACATTGTGTTAAATGTACATGCTATACTAAAAATAGCTTGGCCAATGACACAAAAAAAAGAGGCATTCAAGAAAAAAAATCGACCTGAAAAGTAACCAAAAATTGACTCTCAAATGTAGACTCGCGCGCGCAGACTCACCAACAACAGTGCCGACTCATTGACTATCAAATTGATTCAGAGAAAATTGCCCCAAAATTACTTGAAATTTTCTCTAAATTGGATAAAAATTTCCAAGCCCTGAAAAATACTTTTTAGCCTGATCTGAAAATATGTTGTGTAGACCTCACCGGGTTCTCAGCCTAACACAGCTTTCCTTGGCCTCACCTGTGGCTGACACTTCCCCTCACCTGGGCTGTGGTACCCCACCTGACAGGTCCAGTCACCTGTAGGATGGGGGGCTACAGGTATAGACCTTCAAGGGTAGCATAGTGCATCAATGCTGATGGTCAGGATGGTGTCTTAATGCAGCCCTGGTGAGTAACTCACCAGGGCTGCATTCACACTTAATCCCAACCATTTTGGGTGGTTTCAACCCTGCAGGGTCGGCATGATGCATGAATGCAGCACTGCCGAGTTACATGCATCATAACAACCAAGGGCATACTACATTAAAGCACCATGCGGCTCATGTTTAGGATATCCTTACCTGTGGGAACGGGTCTCATCAGGGCGGCATAATGACTACCGTTTACAAGGTGTCAACCAGGGTAAATTGAGCGTTTTGACACCTGAGTAAATGATGTGGTGGAGAGGGGTGTAGGGTGGTCTATGGGGTGTAGGGCTACCGGGAGGGGGGCGGTACTTGGGGATGGGGGTGTATACCGGGGGGGGGGGGGCAGTTACCTGGAAATGAAGTGCTGTGGCTTGTGGCTGATTTAAGAGACTGGGCATTCTCCAACGACGACGAGGTGGGGGTTGGAACGACCGGCAAAATATTTACAGTTGCTCACTATTTTAGCTTTACCTATGACATGCCAGCCTTTTGATAGTAAAACAGTAAACTCTCTATGGTCCTCCCATAAAGCCCGCCCCACCATCCCTCCCCTGTTGTTATAAAAATATCACATACGTTATGTCATTCCACCCACCAGATGTGGTTCATTCACTAGGGCTGCATGCATGGCACACACAGAGAGAAGAAACAGCGTCAAAAGAGAGTCCAGGCTGAATAAGGGAGCCTAGGTGACTCCCTATGTGACTGAAGGGAGTTACCTGGGGGAGTCACATAGCTTCCTGACTCACATAAGGGAGTCATATGAGGACCTGGGCTCCTCTAGAGAGAGGAGTCATTCTGGAGGTAACCTGGACTCTCCTGTGACACTGTTTCTGTTCTCTGTGGGGCACATTAAAGCCCTGTGCGGCCTTTAACAGTCTACACTACAGGTTATAGTTCTGAGTGGCAGGTGTAAGGGATGGGCCTCGTCCATCACACCTGTACACAGAGGGCTGTACCGGTAGGTATACAGGTGAGGTACAGGTAGATAGAGGGGTGCACAGGGCAGGTACAACACACTGTTGTGTAGGGGCACCCACCACCTTAATCACTCCCATAAATCCCCATCCCTCCCCTCCACTCACTCACCACCCTAACACTCAGCCTACACTTGCACCATAGAGTAAGGAAAACTTTTATGAACAACCTGCCCTTTTAAAAATATTCCCTTTTCATTTTTCGACATTTCTTCGTCAGTTTAAAAGTCGACACATATATTTCTACATCACAGATTTTAATAAACCTAAACAGCAGGTTAGCTATTTTGTGATGTCTATCTCTGCTTATTTATAAATATCTGTTTGTCCGTCTGTTTTTAGAAGTAGACACATGAGCTGTCTTGTATAAGTTTGATCCGGTGGCTAGTTGAAAGGTGTGGGAATTTCTTTCTCGGTATTCCATAAATCCTCATCCTCCCCCACCACCCACTCACCACTCACTCACCACCCTCACAAGATCCAAGGACAACTGGTTATCTTATACACAACCTACATTTTTTTAACCCTTTAAGGATGGCATAATGCCTTATATCAATGCATCATCATGATTGACGTCATGATGCAGGGATGCAGCCATGGCAAGTAACTTGCCAGTGCTGCATTCAAGCATCATGCCGAATCTATGGGGTTGAGACAGTCCCGAAGGGTCGGCATGATGCAGCAATGCATCGGTGCATCATGATTTTTTTTCTCATTTTTCGGCCCACACTTGCACCATGAAGCGAAATAAACTGGTTATTCCATGAACAACCTACCCTTTTTGTGATGTTTTTTTGGTAATAATTTTCTTCACCTTTTCAGTCCGCAAAGGGTTCCCATAAAGAATAGCACCTACATTATTAGTTTAAAAGTACACCGATCGGGGAAGTGGTTTGGACGTATATTTCCACATGACAGTCTACTAAAGCACTTAAAAACAGGTAGGCTGTTTTGTGACTAAATACATTTCTTTAGAGATCTGGTGGGGTTTTGGACATACTTTCATCCATGGTATTAATAAAACATTGTTAAGTCCACCAAGCATGCTAACAACCAACGAATCAGTTTAAAAGTCGACGCATACATTTCTACATCACAGTCTAAAATAAACTTAAATAGGTTGGCCATTCGTGATGTTTGTCCGTCTCCGTTCATCTCTGTTTGATCCGGTAGCTCGTTTAAAGGTGTGGGAATTGCTTTGTCATTATTCCCAGGTTTTGCCACATCTATTCTCCCATGCCATTTTTAAAAGGGCAAAAAATATAAAAGGTGTGTTTCAGGTTACATGGTCTAAAGACTAAAGGGTAGGTAGGATATTTTTTTGGATTTTCTTTAATCCTTGGCCTGAATAGCACGTAAAAATGGACTCGCAAACTGCAGCGGTGACTCGCCGTCAAAGGCATCACCTTGTGGACTATCAAATTAACTCTCAAATAGCATGAAAATTACTTAAAATAAAACAAAAACATTTGAACATTGAACAATAATGTCTAGAGTCGCCCTGTTTTGCTAGGTAGGGTATGGTAACCTGGAAAATACCAATTTTTTAAATCATTATTTGGCCTAAGCTATTCTCAGGCACTCCAACATCTGAGTTCTCTGCTTCTTTAATGTTTTTCTCAGTCTGAAAAGTGTTTAATGGACTGATTCATTGGTGAGCTACTAAATTTTACATCCTCTTGGTAAAATGAGCAGGGCTTAGAATGAGGTGTTTCTTGTTTACAAGTTTCTAACACCCTTTTTCCTACATACCTCCATTTTCTTCTGGGAACAAAATTAAAGAGAAGTGTTTATGTCAAAATAAGTAGGTTTCACAAATAGCTGGGATACAATAGAGGTCTCAGGGGGTGTAAAGTTAAAGGAACAGTTTAGGTTTTTAAGGATCAGTTTAGACTTTATAAACAGCCCCCTGTGGGGCTAACTACACGAGTGGTGTACACTGACACAATGTGGCCTCTGTCCCCTCCCGTTGTCCTACAACGCAGATGTTCACCTTATACACAGGTGTGTGATAACCCTTTACGGACGGTGTGTCGCTTAAATATGACATTTGTCGTCATGATGCACCAATGCAGCCCCGGTCATAGACTCCCATCTCAACATGGCTCCATTCCCTGTGCTGTGTATGCCACTGCATGGTAGGATAGACACTGATGCATTGGTGCATCATGCCGGCTCTTCAGAAAAGTCTCAACCCCTTAGGGCTGGCATAATACTTGAATGCGGCCATGGCTAGTTAGTCGCCAGGGCTGCATTCATGCATCATGACAACCAAGAACATCATGCATTAGGGCATCATCCTTGAAGGGTGAAGGGCTGCATTTTGTCGTCATGATGCGTAAAATCCAGTCCTTGTTAGTCTACTTGCCAAGGCTGCATTCAAGCATCATGATGACCCAATGGTCTTGGTACACACCCGAAGGGTCGGCATGATGCTTGAATGCAGTTCTGGCGCATATATGTAGACTCCATAGCACTGTATTAATGCATTATGGGGATTTTGATGACAAGGGGCACATGGCACACTAAAGCACTATGCGGCCCTTGAGGAGTTAGAGCATAGGTGTTAATTCAGCCCCAATCACTATAGCTTTTATGACACAGAGATATTCACCCCACACCTGCCTGTACCTACTTACACACTGAGCTACTGGTACTACCTCCACACTCTCCCAGCACAGTCTCAAACAAGACTCTGCCAAAAGGCCCGGATTTCAGGAACTCTCCTTGGGAGCATGGGAGGAAAGGGGGACTTCTTCTCTGCTCTACTATAGCCATCTCACACCACCGTTTCTATACACCAAAAATAGTTCTCAGGAATATGTCAATATTAGACCATCAAAACATGGGCAATGCTTCTGATATTATAAACACTTGCTCTCCACTTACCCCTCGACATATTGGAATCTAATCATCTTCGTATAAATACATATTCAAAAAGCATGGCGTAGGTAAGTTTTCAGTGTGATCCGCCGCCTTTTGGCAGAGAAAAAGTAGTGCTGACAGAAACGTATGAGAGAATCTGCTGGGAGATTGCTACCTCCACTGAGGAAATGAGGAAAGGCACCATGGTCAGGCAATGCTGGATCCTCATTTAGAGACTGGACTCACCCGACATGGCTGGAGAGTCTGGCAATGCTGGACCTTCTTCCCAGAGTCTGGCAATGCTGGACCTTCTTCCCAGAGTCTGGCAATGCTGGACCTTCTTCCCAGAGTCTGGCAATGCTGGACCTTCTTCCCAGAGTCTGGCAATGCTGGGCCTTCTTCCCAGAGTCTGGCAATGCTGGACCTTCTTCCCAGAGTCTGGCAATGCTGGACCTTCTTCCCAGATTCTGGCAATGCTTGACACTCTTCCCAGAGTCTGACAATGCCCGACCCTCTACCCAGAGTCTGGCAATGCTTGACCTTCTTCCCAGAGTCTGGCAATGCTTGACACTCTTCCCAGAGTCTGACAATGCCCGACCCTCTACCCAGAGTCTGGCAATGCTTGACACTCTTCCCAGAGTCTGGCAATGCTTGACCCTCTTCCCAGAGTCTAGCAATGCTGGACCCTCTTCCCAGAGTCTGGCAATGCTGGACCCTCTTCCCAGAGTCTGGCAATGCTGGACCCTCTTCCCAGAGTCTGGCAATGCTGGACCCTTTTACCAGAGTCTGATAATGATTGACCCCCTGGAGCACCTGTTTTTTCCTTGTGCAAGTGAATAAGGTGTATCTAAAATACAAAATGGCTGGGGCAGAGACATCCGGAGGTGAACCACCAGTAAGGAAAGTGCTGCAAGTAGAGTGCATCTCAGCAGGAGTCAGATTGACACACAACCAGAATTCACAGCCACAACCTCCATTCGGGAAAACAACCCCATTTTATATCGCAAAAACTATTTACTGTTAAAGTCATAAAACAAACAAATCACCCGGGGGCAGCAGGGGAGGTTGACAGAGCCAGCATTTACACCAGGGACATTAGCCAGGTAAAGGGCCCTAAATTCCTGATAATATATTCCTATTACATTTAAGGGCCGACTAGTGCTTTAATGTGCTATGCCCAGTGTTGTCATGTTGCATGAATGCAGCCCTGGTGTGTAATTTACCAATAGGGAATCTATGCATCATGCTGACCTCGCAGGGTTGATTTACTCATGAAGGGTCGGCATTATGCATGAAGGCAGCCCTGATGAGTTACTCGCCAGGGCTGCCTTCATGCATTATGACGACAAAGGGCATAACCCAGTAAACCAATATACGCCATCCTTTACCCTTTAAAGACGAAAAGCTGCCTCATTGTGCCATGCAGTTTGTCATCCTGATGCATGAATGCAGCCCTGGCGAGCAACTCACTAGTGCTGCAATCAGGCATCATGACGACTCTATGGGTTGAGACACTACTGAAGGGTTGGCATGATACACCAATGTAGCACCAGCGAGTTACTCGCCGGGGCTGCATTGGTGTATCATGACGACAAATGTCACATTTTATTGACATGCATCCTTATAGGGTTAATGGCTTAAAACCCCAGGTAATGGTACTGGTGAGGTAACACTATAGCGTGGTGTGGACGTGTGAGGGGGTGTTAGGGAATGTAGGGGGTGGTTGCGGTATTTATGGTAAGTAGTTTCCATGTTGTTGTTTTTTGGTTGTTTTTCTGTTTCACTTTGCTCACAACATTGACATTGACGTATGTGACACCAGAACCTTTAGTTATTCCAAGAACTTTTCAATCTAACTACACGGTGCTCCAATTTAGTAGTTTAAATGATTGAGAGTTGTCATTTATAGGTGATAAGCAGATAAATTTAGGATGATGAGGGAAAAAAGCAGAAAAATAGTTTACAAAGCTGAACTCAAAAATTTTAAACGCGGTACTCTGACATCAATATGTTGCGGGCCTGTATCTATAGGGAGTCCCAGCAATACTCCAAGTTTTTTAAATTATTGTTTTACCTTTGGCCTGAAAAGCACCAAAAAAAATCCCTTTTAGCTGTAGTAACGTATCTTATTTTGTTGATAAAAAGGGGTAAATAAAAGCAATCCCCACAGGGGCAGCGACGGTACCCAAAAAAATGACCCGCAAACTTCAGCACCGACTTGCCGACAGCAGCGTTGACTTGTGGACTATCAAATTGATTTTGAAATAACCCAAAAATAACTTTAAATATAATTTTTTTCTCAAAATAGGATAAAAATGTCTAGGGTCGGCCTTGTTTTGCTAGGTAGGATGGGCTAACCTGAAACACACTTTTTTATTATTTGGCCTCACATGAAACAACCTAATGTATAGTGAGGTGTAGGGCTCACATCTTGTCAGTAGAATTGATGAATGACCTGTACCATACACCACCATAGAGCACGACACACCACCCAGCTCGGTCAGACCTCTGCTGTACAGGTATGGACACCTTCACAGTACACTGAAATCCCAGGGTGGCAAAAAACCCATCGCCTGTGAGGAGTTTGAGGGTCATCAGCCACCAGATGAGTCAACTATTCAAAGCGGAGTAGTCAGCATCATCATAGCGATGAACCAATCTAATCCACATCGAGGACCCAAACTCATATGGAGCAGACCTCATCAGAGTACATGTGCAGGTCCTGGGGGGGCCACTCTCATATTAATGCATACCATGTGCGTACATCACCCTAAAGATGATATTTCTGGCCAAAAAAAGTTACCACTTTTTCCCCAAAGTGGCCCATAATTAACCCCTATTGGGGCCTAGTCGGACCCGCCAATGTGACCCAAAAAGGACCTCCTTCCTGCTACTCTGTGTGTCATGGTTACTATAGAACATATAGAGAGTGCCCCCCCTTGGGTACTGGTGTACTAGACCAGGGTCCCAGTTCACCAGGCCTACAACCACTCCACACTACACACAGACCCACAAACAGCAGTGGTAAGTACATGTCCAATATCTGTTTAAATACTCCTACCCCACCCATGGATTATGGGCATCTCTCTGACATATTGGGGCTAAAGAAATCTGATGGGGCTAGGAATACATATATGTACATGTGTACACCTGTTTTAGTAAGATAGACCTAAAGCCAAGTGCTATTATAGAAGGTATGTGGAGAGCACTCCTGACCAAGGTATATAATTAGCCCCCTCCCCTGACTGTAGTACTGTGTAGCCTGTGGTGGTGGGTAGTGTGTGACCACAGCAGGCACACTGTGATATGCTTGCAGACAGGCAGAGACACAGGAGGATAGGTAAGGATTCAGGGGTTCAGGGAGGGAGAAGAAGAGGCAGGGAGACCAGAGACACAGGCAAGTATATGAAGGGATGCATCAGATAAGCACCATGGAAGTAGGAAGTAGCAGGTGGTGTGAGGGTGGTAGGTAGGCATGAGTATAGTGGAGTGAGGGTGGGTTCTGTATAGTTCACAGTCCTCCCAGGTATCCTACTACATTGTACCTATCCTGTGTGTGTGTGTCCCTTTGTCTTTCTCTGTCACTCTGTGTCTGTCAGTATATCTACCTCTAAGGGAGTAAGAGAGAGAGAGAGAGAGAGAGGGAGTGAAGGAAGGAAGGAAGGAAGGAAGGGAGGAAGGAAGGAAGGAAGGAAGGAAGGAAGGAAAGAAGGAGGAAAGGAGTGAGTGAGGGAATGAAGGAAGGAAGGAGGGAGAGAGGATGGGGAGGGAGGGAGGGAGAGAGAGGGAGGGAGGGAGGGAGGGAGGGAGAAGGAAGGAAGAAGGGAGGGAGGGAAGGAGGGCATGAGGGAGGGAAGGAGGGTGGGAAGGAAGGAAGGATGGAAGGAAGGAGGGAGGGAAGGAGGGTGGGAAGGGAGGCAGAGAGGGAGGAAGGAAGGAGGGAGGGAGGGAGAGAGGGAGGGAGGGAAAGAAGGAATAAAGGAGGGAGGGAAGAAAGGAGCGAATGAGGGAGGGAAGGGGGTGGGGGGATAGGGAGGGAGGCAGGGAGGCAGGAAGGAAGAGAGAGAGAGGGAGGGAGGGAGGGAGGGGGGGAGAGAGGGCATGAGGGAGGGAGGGAAGGGAGGAAGGAAGGAAGAAGGAAAGGAGGGAGGGAGGGAGGGAGGGAGGGAAGGAAGAGAGGGAGGGAGGGAATTAATATTATGGCATCATATTATAATAATTGAAAACTATACAACTGCATAATGGCTAGGAGGGAGGGAGGGAGGGAGGGGGCTAGGGAGGGAGGGAGAGAGAGAGAGAGACAGAGAGAGAGAGGGAGGGAGGGAGGGAGGGAGGGATGGAGGGAGGGATGGAGGGAGGGAGGGAGGGAGGGAAGGACGTAAGGAAGGGAGGGGGGAGGAAGGAGGGAAGAAGGGAGGGAGGGAGGGAAGGAGGAATGAGGGAGGGAGGAAGGAAGGAAGGAAAGAAGGAAGGAAGGAAGGAAGGAATGACCTTGGGAGAGTGGGAGGGAGGAAGGGTGGGGGGAGGGCAGGAGTGAGGGAGTAAGTGAGGGAAGGAAGGAAGGAGGAAGGGAGGGAGGGAGGGAGAAAGGAAATTAATCATTAGCTAATTAAGCTTTACAATACAAATACCATACTTTGGTAATGCAGTAAGTATATTTCAACTGATTTATTGTCTCACCTGTTAATATGCGTACATACTATTGATATGCACCTTTTACACTTGTCACAGGAGAGACTCAGTCATCAGCCTTGCCGCCAGCTGCCAGGACCCTTCCCCAGCTGCCAGGACCCGACCCCTAGCTGCCAGGACAATGCCCAAGCCACCAGGGGCCTAAAGTGATGTATCCCAGAAATATCCCCAAAATGATGACTACCACCCCCTACCCCCTCCCTGAATAAAATAATAATACCCCAAAGTACTCAAATTGATGATGATAATTCATCGTTTTGATGAGTTAATAATTAGAACCTCATCATAATGATGACGTAAACTCATCGCTTAATGTACCAAAAATGATGATGTTGAACTCATCTTTTTCACAATTTGATGATGAAAACTCATCAAATGATGAGGCAAACTCATCGCTCAATGTAGCAAAATTGATGATGCTGAACTCATCATTTTGATACCAACCTCATCAAATGATGAGGCCAAACTACTCACGTGGGTAACAACCATTTGATGAGGCAAAACTCATCATTGTGGAGGAGTTTCCGAGTAGTTTGAAGTCACCTGGGGATTTCAGTGTAGTCTAACTATATAATCCTTTGAGGTTGGCATGTCGCTAAGAGATGACATTCGTCGTCATAATTCACCAATGCAGCACCGGCAGTAACTCGCCGGGGCTAAATTGGTGCATTATGCCAACCCATCAAAAATGTATCAACCCCGTAGGGTCAGCATGATGCTTGAATGCAGCCCTGGCGAGTTACTTACCAGGGCTGCATTGGTGAATCATGACGACAACAGGCATATCCCATCACAGTACTATGCGGCCCTTAAAGGGTTCTACAGGTATGTGGTGTGTGTGAGCTGTATGTGTCTTTGATCTGACAGGTCTCCCCTACAGGGAGTGAGTTATGACGCCTTCCTGGGAGGAGGACCAAGGCTGTAGTGTCCACAGGTCACAGTCTCAACACTACCTCAGTGGCAGTTAACCCTTTAGGGCCAGCATATAGTGGGGCCAAAGCTCTTCTTATTTTCTTTCTTATTTCTAAGAGGATTTTGGAGTAAAATATTTAGAAATGGTTTCCTTGATCAATTTATGGATTCGGGTAAAACTTTACTGAGCAAGAAAATAATTTTTAGGCCTCGAAACCACCAAAAAGACCAAATGCCTTTTTGTCGGTATGAATACAGCACCACCGAGTAGAAGCTGTTCCCGCTCTCCGGTTATTTATACAGATGTTGATCGATTAATGAGCCTTGCACATGCATTAACCTTTAATGAGAGAATGATGCCTCAATGCTTTATGTCAATTTAGCTTCATGATACACAGATGATGTTCGACAATGAATAACATTCCCTATGACCAGTGCTGCGTTGGTGCACCATGCTGTTCCTTCGGGAATGTATCAACTCTGTTGGGTCAGCGTGATACATGAATGCAGCAATGGCGAGTAACTCACCAGAGTTGTATTTTATTGCATCACAAGAGCTTAATGCACTATGCTGACCCTAAAGGGCTAAGCTAACCTAAACTTACACATAGCTGTCAAAGATTGTAAATACCAGGGCCCCACAGGAAGTCTTTGGCACAATGTCCAATAGCCGCGGGCTACTGGTTACTTTAATCCCTTAACTCAAAGTTTAAGAAGCGCATCGACGGGCTATGCATGAATGCAGTCCTGGTGAGTAACTGACCAGGGCTGCATTTACGCATCATGATGACCATATAAGATTGATATCCTCCTGAAGCGTCGGTATCATCCTTAAATACATTAGGCCAAGCCAAGGGCACAGTACATCAAAGCACTATGCGGCCCTTAAATGGTTAAAACCTGCCCCCAGGCGATGACCAGGTAGGTTGTATGAGGCTATAGAGGAGTCATAATGGGCCTTGATTTACCTGTGTGATAGTCCTGTATGTTATTGTGGAGGTCTTTATGGACAGATAGATTGTCATCAATCTTATTTCTGCCATTTAATATGGTGCTTGACTATGGTTGTACCTGAATGGGACAAAACCAGTTAACATGATTAATTTGTGGAGATGTAAGATTATATGAAAGATACATGATATTTAACCAATAATATATGAATATCCCCGAACGCAGGGTGTGTATACTTGAATAACGAACCGAGGTGCGTAGCACCGAGGTTTGTTATTCATGAATACACACCCTAAGTTCGGGGATATTCATATATTATTAGGTTTATTATACGATATTTCCATTCAAATGTCTTTAATTACCTTAAATTCGTCCTAATTTCGCCATTTTGAAGGATATTTAAGCAGACTAGATCGAGCAAGGTGGGCGCCATGTTGATTTTGACATCCCACCAACCTGCTCGCTGATTGGTGGAGTTAAAACGGGACAGCCAATGAGAGGACGCGATACAAAAAGGCTTTGGTACCTGAGCGCGGGGCGCATTCGTTAGATAGACTAGAGCCTAACCAGCGTTTCCCCTCCTTTGTACCATGTCTGCTGTGGCCGAGCGGTTAGCGCTTATGGCTCGCACGCCAGAGGTCCCCGGTTCAAGCCTGAGAGAGGTCGGGTGGAAACGAATCAATTTTAAAGTGCCTATATGTATGTGAAAAAAAATACTGATAATTATTTTAACGAAAGGCTAAGTAAAGTCCAACTTCTACCTTTATAGTAAAAAAGAAATTAGAAAAAAATTTGGATTTTCAAAGAAACTAGACCAAAAAATGCCTTTTCTTCTGTAACTCGGTAAATAATGGTCCTACAGGGCTGGAAATCCGCCTGTAGACTCCTTGTTTCGCCACCTACCTCTACCAGCGCCTTCACGGCGTGGTGGTTAGCACATCGGACTTCAAGTCTTGATGTAGCGTGTTCGAGTCTCCATGAAACCTCGGATTTTATGGCTGAGGATCTTCAGAATCGTTCTGATATCCGCTCCCATTCAGAATCGTTCTGATATTCAGGATATCAGAACGATTCTGAAATCCCCATTCAGAATCGTTCTGATATTCGAAAATGCACGCCTCTAAGTCTCCTGTATGCACCAATATCAGCACGCGAATATCACGTAAAAAGCACGCCGTACGCCCATATCGTATAATAAGCCTGAATAGCTATAGTCATCAATCAATCTCTATTCATTTATTGCTGAAGGAACACTAACTCTTTAAAGTGTTATCAATGCCCCTTGTTGTCATGATGCATCAAAGCAGCCCTGGCAAGTCTGCTCTCTAAGACTGTATCATGTTGACTCTCTGAGAGTGTACCCCGTAGGGTTGGCATGATGCATTCATGCATCTCTAGCAAGTTACCCCAATAGAACTGCAGTCATTCATCAAGACGACTAAGTACATAATATATTAAACCACTATGCTGTCCTTAACGTGTTAAGTGTTGATATAATAGTACATTCAATACATGATCTGGCTGTTATCAATCAGTGTAACTTGTCACATTGCAGCTGTCTCTGAATCAGACCTGAATGTCTTTATAAATATCCTATCAAAGTGAGTTTATCACAACCTGAACAGATTTATTCCCAAATCTGTATAGTTATACACAGGGTATGATAAAACATCTTATTGGTGGTTCAAGAAAATAATCCACAAAGAAAAAAAGGTTCAAATATCATGACAGTGTCAAAAGGCTGTTATCCTTGACACTCCAATACCTCCATAGCTACCGGAAACCTTTGTGACGTCGTTGAACCAGAATTGGTTTTGACACTGAAGAAAGTGTGAGGTGTCCCTGTAAGTCACATTTAAGGGCCGCATAGTGCCTTAATATATTATGCCCCTAGTCGGCATGATGGATGAATGCAGCCCTGGTGAGTAACTACATTCATGCATCATGCCGACTTTTTGGGAGTGAATCAAACTCAAAGGTAGGGTCGTCATGATGCATTAAATGCAGCACTAGTTACTCACCAGGGTTGTATTCATGCATTATGGGGATCTGACAGGATTTAATGCATTAAAGCACTATGTGATCCTTGAAGGGTAATGTTTCAAGTTTGAGCAAAGGCCAAAGGGAGGCCATGCAATATAGATGTTTACCAGTCTGTGTGACGTCACTACAGAGGAAGTGACGTCATACACTATGCAGGAAGGTGTCGACACCTCACAGACAAGACACAGTACACTAGTTCCACATCCACCCACCAGGGGGTGCTGCTGGTGTAAGGTCTAACAGGCGGTGCGGCCATCTTCCAGCATCCGGACGCTGGTCATCTACTGGCTGATGAAAGAGTAATTGTCAGTCGTTTATATATATTTTGAAATATCTTTTCTCATTAACAACATCTCCATGACAACATATACCCACCTCCATGACAACATATACCCATCTCCATGACAACATATACCCATCTCCATGACAACATATACCCACCTCCATGACAACATATACCCACCTCCATGACACCATATACCTGTCTCCATGACAACATATACCCATCTCCATGACAACATATACCCGTGTCCATGACAACATATACCCATCTCCATGACAACATATACCCGTGTCCATGACAACATATACCCGTGTCCATGACAACATATACCCACCTCCATGACAACATATAACCACCTCCACGACAACATATACCCACTTCCATGACAACATATACCCATCTCCATGACACCATATAGCTGTCTCCATGACAACATATACCAATCTCCATGACAACATATACCCGCCTCCATGACACCATATACCTGTCTCCATGACAACATATACCCGTCTCCATGACAACATATACCCATCTCCATGACAACATATACCCGTCTCCATGACAACATATACCCGTCTCCATGACAACATATACCCGTCTCCATGACAACATATACCCATCTCCATGACAACATATACCCGTCTCCATGACAACATATACCCATCTCCATGACAATATATACCTGTCTCCATGACAACATATACCCGTCTCCATGACAACATATACCCATCTCCATGACAACATATACCTGTCTCCATGACAACATATACCCGTCTTTATGACAACATATACCCATCTCCATGACACCATATACCTGTCTCCATGACAACATATACCCGTCTCCATGACAACATATACCCATCTCCATGACAACATATACCCATCTCCATGACAACATATACCCATCTCCATGACAACATATACCCATCTCCATGACAACATATACCCATCTCCATGATAACATATACCTGTCTCCATGACAACATATGCCCATCTCCATGGCAACATAAACTGGTCTACATGACAATATACCTGTCTCCATGACAACATATACCCATCTCCATGACAACATATACCCATCTCCATGACAACATAGACCTGTCTCCATGACACCACCCTCTCCCCATACACAGTCAGGACTTGACCTTCCCGGTGAGAGTTCCCGGTAAAGGTCAGCACGGCAGGAAGTGACATGTCACATGGCCTCTGCCAGAGGCCACATTCTGTGGTCAAGGACACCTGAAGTCCGCTGTGATCTCACACAGCTTCCGGTAACTAAGGGGGTTGTTGTTAGGGGTACACCGGGCATCCTCCCTGGGCCCCTTTAGATTAGGAAGGAGTCCTGATGGCAACTTCCGGTCAGGCCACCATAAAGGAAGACCCATGTATCAGGGGATGACTGACGGCTGTTGAGCATCAGGGGAGGGTGGTGAAATATTTATATTGTGGTAGAAATAATGCAACGATACTGACAACCTCTGATCGAAGGCAGAGGCCAAATAGAATAGCGAATCAATCGGTAAAAGCCTGACTACTGAGGGGAGCTGGGTTAAAGTGGCATAAACACTAAGCTTATCCCAGTCATAATTCTAGTACTTTTCTAGTCTACTATGTGGTAAAGTGTGAATGGTGATAATGCCCCTTTAAAGATGGGCCGTCAGGGAATAAGTTCACCATTTTCCATACATGGACTAAAATAACGGTTCCACCAGAGGGCAGCAGTGTTTGGACAGGGGACCATGAGCATTGTCCAGCTACAACATATTCACCATCTTGTGCCTGTAAGAGCTGAGCTCCCATCCCTTAAGAGCCCTCTTGTGAATCAAAACTGAACTATATCCAAAAGTGCTTTTGGTCTCACTTCAACCATGACGGTCAAGCTTTAACTTAGCAGTGCAGATGGGGAGAAGAGGTCATGATTATCGTTCTACCGAGACAACATGTAAAGAAAATTCACCAAGTGGCACCAACTTGGCCTCATCACTGCTATATGCAGGCGTGCTGATGGAACTATTTTACTGGCGGTAGTTCCTGAGCAATCAAGGACCTGATACCGGCACGTAGGGTAAACTAACCTAAAGGTAACCATGTATGGTATTATCTTTATTTGTCCTTTACTGGAAAGCGTATCCCTTATAGTGCACTGTTATACACAAAAACAGGAATGACTACAAAATTGAGGTGGACATCTCATGGTACGTGGTTACCTTTAGGTCAGTCTACCCTTTATGAATAGCGTCAGAAAGCTGTAAAAATTACAGAATAGATACCAGTATTGTATTGAGGGCTATATTACATGAACTAGGCCAAATTAAATGATGTACCTTGATGTACCTGGTTCCTCAAGGGCTCTAGTCCCAAAGGCCCTGATGTCGTGCTCTGAAACACAAACAAAATGGCGGGGGAATGACGGAGAAAATTGCGGGAAATGGCTAACAAAATGGCCGACAAAACGATCGACGATACGGTAGACAAATAAATGGAGAAGAAACAAAACGGTGAACAAAATAATTTCTTCTTTTTTCTTTTGCTCAACAGATAATAATGAGGGGACAGCCTGCGTGCAGCTACAGCACTAAGACGGGATCTGGATGGGGGGGGGGTGAGGTGAGGCCAAATTTTAAAAAAAAGTTTGTTTCAGGTAACATGGGAAGAAACTCTCGGGTCGGTAGCTCGGCCCCTCTATGTACCCTAAAATTGACCAAAAATGTGTAAAAATGTGAAGATTTTTCAAAACTTTTGTAAACCTAAAATTGACCCCAAGAAAGTGTAAAAATATAAAAATGCCTTCACAAGGCGCGCGGACAAACGTTAACAGCACAATTTTAACACAGAATTGAGATCGTCATAATCATCTTAGAATTAGTCTTAATCTTCCTTAACACAGAATTAAGATTGTCTTAATTATCTTAAAATTAGTCTTAATCTTATCTTAACCTATCTTAATGCTATCTTAAACTACACAGTCCATTGTAGGATAGGTTAGTCGACTAGTATGTAAAGCGGGGGGGGGGTAGATTAAGACATTTTAAGATTTAAGATTAAGATTGCGCTGTTAACGTTTGTCCACGCACCTGGGAGAGCTATCCAATATTTGCTGTCGGGTGACCTGAAACTAACCTTTATTTTTTTGCCTGAGGGGGTGAGGGGATGGGGGGGGGGGGGGTGATGAGACAGTGCGTCCTGACTGATCACGGATCAATGTCGACAAGAGACGAACAAAAAATACAAATCAAAAACTTTGCCAGGGTTGGAGTTTCGAAAGCCACAGATAAAAGATCAAAGAGTCAGTTCCGGCACTGCCCACCAGGAGGCCTGGTGTCGTCTATTGTTTGCCTCGTTCTGGGCTCGTTAGGCAACCCGCGCCCCTCACCGCAGAAACGGGGTTCTCGTTTTTAACATCATTGTCTTTTATTTTGTATCCTGCTTTTTATATTTCGATTATTTCTTTCTCCTTTATTCAAAGCTCGATACAGTGCGAGGGTTGGACACGGGAGTGTGCGCACATACCATTTAGGCGGTGCACACGGAGAGGTGGCATTCATGCATTTTGTAACAAAAAATGGCGGAGGCTGCGGAACATGCATTGGTATTGAAAGCACCCTGGCGGAGTGAAAGGGATAATAGGAATTAGTCAGAGCTGATCACAAAGCAAGGGGCTGGGACACAACGTGGGGCAACAATTAAACCTGTAAGCACCGCAGGATGATTTAAACCAAAATTTGTCGTCATGATGCACCAATGCAGCCCTAGTGAGTAGCTGACCAGTGCTGCATTAGTGCGTCATGCCGACCTTTTTAGACTGCATCAATCCCGCCGGATCGGCATGATGCATGAATGCAGCCCATGCGAGTAACTCGCCAGGGCTGCATGCATGCATCATGCCGACAAAAGGGCATGGCGCATTAAAGCAATATGCGGCTCTTAAAGGGTTAAAAGTCGCAGACTTCCCGTCCGGGGTAAATTGTGAATGAAATCGATGTTCAGCGATACAGACTGAATATGTAGTTGTGTGCCGGCACGGAGGAAACTTCAAAGGTACATCATGATATAATCATCTTTATACCCCGTGATTAGGGACGGCATACTCATACCCCACATACCGGGCTATACACGGGGTCTGGGCCGTTGGTGAACAACCATGGTACAGAGTATATGTACATAAAATGGCAGAGAGATAATCTTCACACAAAAGAAAAGTCAGCCCTAGCGTCCTCGAATTTGGAAAATGCCAAGAGAAATGTTTGCAGAAGAGAGTGAAGGAAGAAGGGAGTGAGGGGCTTGAGGTAGTAAATGTTGGAGAAAGTGAGGCTTGACTGTACATGGATGACCGCCATTCTTAATTGTGTTAAAAACGGGCTCTGTAATCAAATAAACCTCGTATCATTTAGTAAAGGCAGTTAACCACTTAAAACCATAGCCATCAATTTAATAACCATTATATCAACCAAATATATATGAATGACTTTTTGTAGATATATTAATATTATAGGGGGCATGCAAAATCTGTCAAATTAAATTCAAAATTGAATTCACAAATCATGACTAAAATTATTTCAGGCGTGTTGAAATCTATAATTCTACCAATGTACCGTACCGTCGTGTATAAGTGCCCCGGCCCTTATAACTTTGGAGGGGGGTTTACCCCCGGCGATTATACAAGACAGGCGCTTATTCAAGATCTACATTTAGTGCTTAAGAATTATTTCAAGACCCCCATACCCCCAGCGCTTATTCTAGACCGGTGCTCTTTCAAAACCCAGCGCTTAAACGCGACGGTACGGTTAATGACTGCGTATTTATCTAACCTTGCTGACTCATATTTCCCCTGGTAGTCGTATCTACAGTATATATGCACCCTGATACTAAATAACGTGAATAGTCATCTCTTGAGAGAGGAACTGTACCCCAATCTGAGTACCATCAGGGGGGGGGGGGTAACCGTTTAGGGAGCAATTACAAGTTCTACTAATGATTCCCATTGTCGATTCCAGTTTTACCCTGTGATAATATTAATTACCAGGCTGCCCCCCCAACATGAACCATTACGTAATGACTGACTCCTGGCACCCCCCTGAGTAACTCAGCCTGGGGTAGATTAAGGGGTTATGGCATTCATAACGTTTATGCTCTTCACAGCCAAAAATAATTTTCTCATTTCAAGAAAATGAAATAAATAAACTCGCCTGGCGAACAAATGACTAGTTTGAAGAGAATATGTTGTCTTAAAACTTGTCATTTAATTAATTAATCTTATTATCTTGATATAAGAAAATTATTTTTGGCT